>CM033475.1:117048091-117473214 GCA_019447015.1 Hymenochirus boettgeri | reverse complement strand
AGGCTGCCGCAACCTGATCCGGCCGCCGGACTCCACGCCCCCCGTGCACCACTGCGCGCGCACGCCTGGCGTACCCACGCGGCAGCGAAGGATCGTAGCCACAGGTAAGACCTGAAGCCTTACATTGCCCCCCCCCCCCCCACGGGCAACCTCCGGGTGCCTACAGGTTTCTCTGGGTGTCTTGAATGAAAAATTTTGATCAGCCTAGGAGCATAAACCTGCTCAGCCGGTTCCCACGAATTTTCTTCAGGGCCAAAACCTTTCCATTTGACCAGATATCGCAACTTCCCTGCAGACACCTTGGCATCCAGAATAGCTTCAATCTCATACTCCTCAACATTCTCAAGCAAGATAGGTGGCGGAGGAGGAGGTGGATGAGCCAAAGAGTAGTTAGTGATCTCCTTCTTAAAAGAGGAAACATGAAATACTGGGTGTACTTTCAAAGATTGAGGAAGTTCTAGTTCAAAAGCAACGGCGTTAATACACCTCTTAATCAAAAATGGTCCAATAAAACGAGGGCCCAGCTTGGAAGAAGGGATCTTCAACCTCAAATTTCGTGTTGACAGCCAAACAGAGTCACCAACCTTAAAATTCGACGAATCCCTTCTAGCTCTATTAGCAGACCTTTGAGCCTGGACTTGAGCCTGAGTGATGAAAGACCTCAGTTCTGTGAATCTCTGTCTTAATACCTCCAACCGAGTTTGAAGATCTTGAATATCAACTGCTGCCGGAAAATCAACATGGAAAGTTGGATTAAATCCATAATTTGCAAAAAATGGTGAGCATTTAAAGGGCATCTATAGTGGGAAAATGAACTTTTTTTTCTTTCTTTCCATGTGTTCTATAATTCCCCACAACCCCAGAGTGTCTTCACTTTTTTCAGATTCCCTCTCTGTCCTGAGATACACCAGTTAGAAGAATACTGATTGCATTCCTCTACTCCTACTTGGACTGTCAATCAAATCCCTGTGACGTGATCCCCCCTCCCTGCTCTGTAATAAACATAGAGATAACTGAGGGGAATCAGTCGGTGTCCTTGTACCTTTATATGCGCACAGATCTCCTCAGGATTCTAATATCCTTATAAGTTAACAGTAGGGGTACATATTCCTTATAATACATGGAGTGGTACCCAGAGTTCTCCTGTATAATACAGTCTGTGTCCTTGTACCTTGATATAGACGCAGAACTCCTCATGTGACTTCTAATATCCGTATAATTTGCAGTAAGGGAATATATTATCCAGTATTACCAATACTGCTACACTTTTACATACATTGAACAGGCATTCACACAAACTTGCTTTACATCACACGGCATACATACACCACACCCTGAACACACATTTCTTCCACACATACAATTACATACTCTCAACGAAGGTCATTACCATCCAGGTTACCAGACAGAAAACCGTGTGGTAGCATTCCGACAGTTGTCTACATTACACACATACACTCTCAATCATCACGCACCTTTACATATGCATTCTTTCACACACGAAACACATGCTCTTACACTACACACCTACAAATTAATCTAACATGTACAAACTCTAACATACAGTCCACCCACGTAACTATAAAGTCATAGGTGATGGTCAGGATACTTCACCTCACTCAAAAATTCAGCCCCGCATGACAGATGTGAATATATTTAAACAAGACTGAACTTCCAAACCCACATACCATGGGGGGACGGGGGACGGAAACCAGACATTAGGAGTTGGACCGGCAGTCTGAACGAGTTAAACGCAGTGTAAACTCCTGGGCTGTCAGTGGACCGTGTGGGCGAGAAGCTGATTGATGAGGAATTCGTGGTTAGCCTCACCCTTCCGAATCTTCGGGTGTCGTAGGTAAAAACTTGCATTGACATTTAGGCGGCTTTGCTTTACAACCTGAAAGTAGTGGTCACTGGGCTACATTACTCCTAACCCGCCCTAGGTGCCGTGCGCCTAGCCCACAGCATAGTGGCTATCCCCCACCAGACACTCCTGTCCTTGTTCCAATCCCTACTGCCCTTCTTATTTGCATACCCCACCCCCCATCCTTTTTCCCCAACATGTTTCGCTAGCTTTGTGTCCGCGCACAAGATGCCGCTGTTCCAAGAGACAAAACACTCAAACTGCACAGATAAAAAAATAATAAAAAAAGGTGGGAATCAAGGAAGAGGCAGCTAAAGTTATTGTGTGCCCCCCCCCCCCTAACGTACCCCCCCCTGTAAATTAAGGAGAGCCCGAACCCAACAGGAAAAGGGGTAGATTTGTAACACGTTCATGGGTTCAAGGCATCTTCCCCAACTAGAGCTGTGACCCAGGAGGTCTCCCGCGCAGGACCCGAGTTGATCGTTCCAGAGACTCTCAGTATGCGGACCAGGGGACTAGCGAAGTCTGCAGGGGTTTGAGGAGGATGCAGGAGTAGATTCCTACTTTTGCGGTGGTACCGAATGTCTGTTGGAAAGACTTTCCTTTCAATTCAGGCCATCAGTGGAGCGCTGGAGACTGAAAGGCCCGGGTTGTTACGAGCAATGTCGGCACGCATTTAGAATTGGGTGGCGCCCTAAATACTAAGACACCACGTCTAGGCCGGCGTAGATAGTTAGGGTTTGCAGCTGTCAGAGACTTGTTGTTTTTTTTTTTTTATTCATGCGCACAAGATCTTACACAGATAAAGTCGTGATCACTCAGGAGAGGAAACAAAGACTTCACCATAATCGCCAATCATCAAGATATTGCTCCGAAGTAACCTCTCTATATTCACAAGCATCATGCCAAATTATACTTCGGGCAGGGGGAAGGGAACAAAAATTGCATAGTCTGGTAAGATGTAAGCCTGCATGTGTTGCACGCAGGCCAGCCACGTGACCTACACCACACACAATCGTTTCCCCCTTTTCTGATTACCCGATTAATTTAACAGGAAAGCGAAGCAGTGTAAAATCTGCTCGCACAAGCGTAAAATTGTTAAGGTTTTTTTATGTACCCCCGGCAGGTGTGGGCGGGTGTATGTAATTAGATTTTAGTTTTACAACCTACTATCGGTACCAGACAGTATATGATATCTATATATCTACACTCCGCATAAATATACCCTGAACCTCGTTACACCCACGCCTGGTAAACCAGACAGTATGATGGTACTCTATATCATGAGAATTACCTTCATTTCTCGCCTACCTATCTGGTTCCACGCACAGTATCCCCCCCCCCCCCCCCCCCCCTTATGTGTATCTAAATATCTATATATGATAAACTAACCTTACATCATACCTATCTGGTTCCCGCACAGTATATGGGTATCTATATATCTTAGATATGATTAAATCTCCCCTACCTCCTACCTATCTGGTAACAGCACAGGCTATGGATCTATATAATCTATATATGATAAATCTACCTACATCCTACTATCTGAAAACAGCACAATATGTATCTAAGATGATAAATCTACCCTTTAAATCTACCTATCCGGTAACCAGCACCGTATATGGAATTATAACTATATATGTAAATCACCCTTAACATCGTACATTGGTACACAGCACAGTATATGGTGCTCTCTATATATGATAAATCTACCCTTACACCCTACCTATCTGGTAACAGCACAGTATATGGTATCTATATACTTATATGATAATCTTCTCATCTACCTCCGGTAAACCAGAACAAGGATATGATATCTATATATCTATATATGTAAATTCCCTTACATCCTAACCTATCGGGTCCCCAGAACAGAATGCATCCTATATATCTCTATATGATAAATCTACCATTAAATACCACCGATACGGTAACCACAGGTAGTGGTATCTTAATATATATATATGAGTAAATCTACCCTTAAATTTCCCACCTATCTGGTAACAGCCAGGTATATGGTATTAATATGATAAATCTTACCCTACCACCTACCTATCCAGTAACCAGCGCCGTTATGATATCGTTGTATTCAATATGATTAAATTCTACCATTACATCCCCCACCCTATCTGGTGAACCAGCACAGTTATGATATCTATATATCTAGATATTGATAAATGTACTACATTCTACCTATCTGGTAACCAGCACAGTATATGTATATATATATCTATATATGAAAATCACCCTACATCCCACCTATCTGGAAACCAGACAGATATGCTATCTATATTGATAAATTACACTTACAACTACCTGACGGAAACCAGCGCGTATATAGATCTATATATCTAATAGATAAATCGACCCTTTACATCCCAATATCTGGTAACCAGCACAGAATATGATATCTAAACTATATCTGATAAATATATCTACCCTTACATCCTAACTATCTGGTAACCAGCACAGTATAGGTATAGAATATTCTATAATGATAAATCTACCCTACATACCTACCTATCTGGTAACCAGCACAGATATATGGACTATATATCAATATGATAAAATATACCCTTACATCCTACCAGCTGGGAACCAGACATTATTGGTATATATATTATCTAGTATGATAAATTACCCTTACATCCTACCATCTGGTAACCAGCACAGTATATGATACTTCTATTATCTATATATGATAAATCTACCTGCATCCTAACCTATCTGGTAACCAGCACCAGATATGTATCTAATATCTAATATGATAATCTACCCTTAAAAACATCCTAACCTATTCTGGTAACCGCACAAGTATATGTAAGGGTGGGTAGGACGATCTTGAGAAAAGCTAGTGAACGTGATAAAATAATCTTGGCAGGTGTAAAAAGAGGTCTGGAGCTGAGCAGGTTGTGGCGGGAGTTTTACTGACTATTGGACACCACCTATTAACTTTGCTAAATGATTGTAAATTCACAAGTGTTCTATCAAGAATTTTTTTTCCAGCGGGGGCATGAAAAAGTAGCCGGGTGGGGCCGCGGCTAAAAGACCCTAGGAGAACACTGGATGTATCTATATATCTTATATGAATAAATCTACCCTTACATCCTACCTATCCGGTAACCAGCGCAATATATGGTATCTATATTTCTAGATATGATAAACTACCTTACATCCTACTATCCGGTAACCAGCGCGAGATGGTAACTAATATCTAGATATGTGATACAATCTTACCCTTACATCCTACTATCCGGTAACCAGCGCAGGATATGGTTATCTAATGAGTATAATCTACCCTTACATCCGAACTATCCGGGAAACCAGCGCAGGAGATATGTATCTTATATATGATAAAACAAATTACCCTTACATCCTACCGATCCGGTACCAGCCCAGCACAGGGATATGGTTCTTTGCATATATGATAACTACCACACCCCCCACTCCCCTGATTCTATTGTTGTTTTCCTACTATCGGTCAACCAGCGCTAGTATATGGTATTAATTATCTAGATATTGGATAATCACCCTGAATCCTACCTCTCGGTAACCAGCGCAGGTAATGGTACTATATATGATAAATTACCCTTCATTCCTACCTATACGGTAACCAGCGCAGTATCTGGTATCTAGAGATCTATATTGAAATCTACCCTTACATCCTACATATCGGAACCAGCGCGGATATGGTATCTATATATGATAAATTACCCCTACATCTAACCTATCCGGGTAACAGCGCAGTATATGGTATCTATATATGATAAATCTCCCTTACACCTACCTAATCTGGTAACAGCAAGTTATATGGATCTATTATCTATATATGATAAATATACCCTTGCATTCCTACCTATCTGGTAACCAGAACAGTTATTTGGTATCTTCATATATCTATATATGATAAATCTACCTACATCTACCTATCTGGTGACCAGCACAGTAATGATATCATATATCTATAATGATAAAACTACCCGTACATCCGACCTATCGGTAACGCAGAGTATATGGTATCTATATATCTATATATGATAAATTACCCTTACATCCTACCTATTGGTACCAGCCACAGTATATGATATCTATATTATGAGAAATCTACCCCTTACAAACTCCTACCGATCGTGGTAACCAGCACAGTATATGATATCTATATATCTATATATGATAAATCTACCTTAATCCTACGTCCGTAACAAGCACAGAATATGGGTATTCGATATATGATAAATCTACCCTTTACATAATACCGATCTGGATAACCAGGCAACAGTATTATGATATTATCTATCTATATATGGTTAACTCTACCCGTACATCTAAACTATTGGTACCAGCGCCAAGTATATGTATCTATATATGATAAATCTACCCTTACATCCTACTATTGGTAACCAGCACAGTATATGGTATCGATATTCTTATATCTGATAAATTCTACTCTAATCCTACTATCTGGAAACCCAGTGCAGTAATTGATATCTATATATATGATAAATCTACCCTTACATCCTACCTATCGGTGAACCAGCAAGTATTATGATATCTAATATCTATTATATCTATATATGATTAAATCTTACCCTTACATCCTACCTATTGGGAACCAGCACAGTATATGATATCTATATATCTATATAGATCATTCTTACCCTTACATCCTACCATCTGTAACCAGCGCAGTATATGATATCTATCAGATTCTATATAGATACAGTAGCCTTATCGAACTATCCGGAACCGCGCAGTATATGGTTCTATATATCTATATATGATAAATTACCCTTACATCCTACATATCCGGTAACAGCGCAATATATGGTTGTATCTCTATTCTATTATGATAAATCTGACCCTTTACATCTCCCATCCGGTAACCAGCGCAGTATATTTGGTATCTAGATATGGATAAATTACCCTTACATCCTACCATCCGGTAACCAGCGCGGTATATGGTATCGAATATGATAAATCTACTCTTACATCATACCTATCCGGTAACCAGAGCAAGTATATGGTAGTCAGATTATATGATAAATCTACCCTTACATCCTACCTAGTCGTAACCAGCGCAGTAGTATATGGTATATTAGATATCTATATAGGATAAATCTACCCTTACATCCTACCTATCCAGGTAACCAGCGGCAGGATATGGTATCTATAATGATAAATATACCCTTACATCCTACCCATCCGGTAACAGGCAGTATATGGTATCTATATATCATAGATGAATAAAATTCCCTTAACATTCAGCCGATCCGGTAACAGCAGTATATGGGTATCTATATATCTATATATGAAAATCTCACCCTTACATCCTAACCATCCGTAACCAGCGCAGTAGTATAGGGATCTATATATGATAAATCTACCTTACATCCTACCCTGAAACCAGCGCAGGTTATATGGTATTCTATATATCTATATATGATAAATCTACCTTTACAGCCAACCTAAATGGTAACCAGAGCAAGTAATACGGTATCTATATATGATTAATCTACCCTATTACATCTACCTATCGGTAACGAGACACAGTATATGGTTTCGATATTATGATTCAACTAACTTCCATCCTCTTACCTATACATAACGAGACAGTATATGGTATATATAGCGATATATGATAAATCTACCCTTACCTCCTTACCTATCTGGTATCAGCACAGGTATGATATCTATAACTCTATTATGATAAATCTAGCCTTACATCACCTATGGTTACCAGCACAGTATATGGTATCTATATATCTATATATGATAAAACTAACCTTACATCCTACCATCTGGTAACCAGCAACAGTATATGGTATCTATATATCTATATATGAAAATCTTCCCTTGACATCCTAAATATCCGGTAACCAGCACAGTATATGATTATCTAGATATCTATAATGTGATAAATCTTCCCTTACAATCTACCTCAGCAACGGCTAACCAGCACAGTATATGATATATATATATTTATATATGATAAATCTACCTTACATTCCACCTATCGGTAACCAGCACAGTAATGATCAGCTATATATGATAAAATTACCTTAACATCCTACCTATCGGTAACCAGCCACCAGTATATGATATCTATATATCTATAGTATATCTACCCTTATATCCTACCTATATGGTAACAGCCAGTAGTAATTGTTTTATTGCACTGATATATCTAAATCCTGCACTTAGTACCAGTCCATTGATTGTATGTACCCACTAACTAGAAGGTAAGCTCGACGGCCAGGGACTCCGTACCTCTGTGGAAAAGTCACTTCTATTCTGAATTTATATGATTAAGGTACTGAAACTATGTGTATTTACCCCCCTTGTAGAGTGTTATTGGACTTTAATTGTATTTTATTACTGGAAGCGATGCGTCCCAAGTGGTGCTTTATGAACAAACTTACATACATACTTACACTGGTAGCAGGACATTAGTTTCCATTTGTGTTACTGGATCTCTTTCACTACGTCAAGACGTGGAAAAGCCATTCCATGGGACTAACGCACTGAAGATGATTGAGTAAAACGCAAAGAGCTGTCTTTAAAAGCCAAAAAGTGGCTATTGAAGACTATTGGTCCATTGGTTGTTAAACCATATTCTTCTATGGGTGTATTTACTGTATAGCCGATAAATAATGGATTTCCCCATATCGATCCTGTTGTAGTGAAAAAATAACAATACGATTGATATTTTTAGTACAACTGTGTCTGTAATAATTTGGATGGTTTACAAGCAGTCGGTAGTCAATGGACCGATATGACGCAGTAGGAGTATTTACAGTTTAACAATTTAAATTGATTGGTTATCAAAAATTACGATAATTGACCCTTAAAGCGATCTTGAATCATTATAATATCTTTCATAATATCCTTATATTCCAATGTAAGGGCCCTATTATCTCCTATATACTACTTTTTACGGTTGCCAGAGAGCGTCATTAAGGAGCATCCCAAACCTTTGAGATGGGGGACTTCTGGAAGTAAATTCTATTGCTATTCTGCGTCAAACATTTACCCAACAAATTTCCACAACAAATATTACAGTTTGACAGTGAATTCCGATCCACAAATCAAAAGTTAGATGCAGAAACTGAAATTGCATCAGTTCCGTCATCCATTAAAGGGCATGTAACCCCAAAACTAAATCCCCCCCCCCCCCTCTGTGTGTAATGAAAATCCTTACCTACATCCCAGCCATATGGTTTCCTGTATCCTCCCCAAAGTTTAAAAAACTGCCACAAGGAGGATAGCAGAGTCCATAGAGGACTTGCCTCCTGCTCCCATATGGGAAAGTTTGGCATGTGTACTGCAGCCATTTCCCTCTAGTTCTTTCTCCCATCCCTAGCGTGTAACCCTTTTGCTAATTATAGGTCTACTCCCCCGGCCCCAAACGCTATCATTTATGGCAGACTCCCGATAGTTACTTCCCTTACTCTCTACTTCAACATTCGGAACGCCGGCAGCGCATCCGTGATTGGTGGCCCTCACAGATGCGGCTGCGGTCCGGCCCCATGCTTGCAGTTCCTCCAAGCAGAGGGCCGGGGAACCGTGCGGCGAAGAGAGAAGTAAGGTAAAGTATCAGGGGAGTTTATGCTCATAGAATTTTTATAGCGTTTGGGGCTGGGGGAGCAAATACCTCTAAGTATAGCAAAATTTTTTAAGAGCAGGTGGACATGCCCTTTAAAACCACAAACTTATTTTAATTCTCTAGTTGGAAATGTCTAATCGATTTCAAGAGGAGTTAAAGGGCAAGTCCACCTTATACTTTAATAGGATAAATTTATGTAGCTTCATGTCCTGGCTCCTGTAAAAATAAACATTAAAGACGGACGTAAGGATAGCGCTTGACCTCCTGTTCTTCAATTATGCATGTCAGAATATTCACTTTCTTAAGTAAACTAATCCTAACCAGAATTTAAGTATTGCCCCTGTCTTTATTTTGGCAGAAGGGCCCCCTACTGCTCAATAGCTGTTAGTAGCTGAGCAGGAAGAGGAGTGATGGCTGTAATGTCAGCAGTCACTGACTGATATGAAACTTTTTGTGTGTGAACAAGTGTGAAACATTGCAATTTAAATTTGATTTAATACTAAAATTTTGTGAACTATCTATAATATTTTATTGACCTTTAAACTAGATCTTAAAAGGACACTATACGAAAAAAATTACTTTGCTTATCGTATATCTATTGAGACATGTAAAGCACTACTCTGATTTGCTTGTGTTGCATGCCTTTCAATCCAGCACCACATTTTGTTTAGGCAGCAGTATCCCCCTCCCTCGTTTTAACCACCCCAATCATCTGACTGACTTTCCCCCACAAACCAACTGTCAAGCTGCACCACAGCTACAGCATTCAAACGTCAAACTCTGTCACCATTCCAGTACATGTTATAAAAATACTGTACAGAAGAATAGTTTTTGAGAGCAAGGAAGTGATTGACAGTGGAATGAAAATAATAGTTTAGATGGGATATCAAAGAATAGGGGGCCAGATCAACAAAAAATAGTTATAAGTGTGGTTGGGATGAATTATTGAAGTTTCAGTTATGTCAAGTTTTAAAAATAACCTATGTCGGCTAGATTGCCCTTTAAATCCATTGAAGCGAGATTTTTGTTTTACAATAATTTAATACGACATGATCCAAATGTTGTTATTCCCAACCAAGTTAAAAATGTTTTTAACAAATAATAAAAAAAAGGACCCCATGCGTCAATAGCAAGAAGTATAAAGGTTTAAAGTTCATAGAGGCCTCTGGGAATGTTTATGTCTTGATTTAAAAGCTTCTAAACAAATCAATTTGCTATAGATTTGCTTTATATAATTCTACGTGCCGCGTGATCCAATGTTTGTCACTGAATAGCAATTGTCCCACGTTTTGCATTGCGTTGAAATAACTGCAACAAGCGTTAAGACCAGCAGAGGCACTGTTCGTGATTTATATTCAGTGCAAAAAACGCTAGGGAAGGCATCATGGTAATTCCAATCTAAGAGAAGATCAATGGAGAAACCCACGGGTTGACTAATTTACTATGGAATGCTATGGAAATAGGTGGTATAATGAATTTTAGCATGACTTCAGACATCGTAGTTTGTAAGGAAATGTACATTAAATAAAGCTGCTGAAGAATAAGTAGATTATTACAGGGGATGTGATAGTCAGTAAATACGTAGGTATGGTGGACGTATGGACCACAATGAAGAAATGTTGGATTTATAAAGATAATATACCATTAAAAAATTAGATAAATGGATGATTGAAACCTGAAAATAAGAAGAAAAACATAGACAGTAGGGTTATAACTAGAAAGTAGAGATGATCTTTGAAGGGCAGCACAGTTGGCTCAGTGGTTAACACTGATGCCTTGCAGCGTGAAGAAAGTCCTGAGTTCGATCACCCTTGGACAAATTGCGAGGGGTTTGATTGTTCTTCCATGCTTGCGTGGGGTTTCCTCCGTGCACTCCGGTTCCCCCACAATCATGAAGACATATTGATAGGTTGTATGTGCCAAAGAAAGTTGCTTAGATTGTAAGCTCTTCAGGGCAGGGCCTGGATGGGAAATGTATCCATGTAATTGTAAAGCGCTACGGAAGATGTTGGGGTTCTATAAATACACACTAATAATAACTGGTTTTCTTTACCTCAGTTCCGGTTTTCTTTAGTTATTAGTTAAGGGCAGTATATGAGGTACACCGTATCATTAAAAGCGGGAGTATATAACTGAAACTGGACCTCGCGTGTGGGCCTGCAAGGTACCAAAACCCATCTCTCTTGGATTCAAGGTGGGAATTCCTCATCGGGTTTTCTAACTCAAACTGCAAGTAGGTCAGCATGAGGAAGACAAATGCTAAGTTCATTTACAGCAAAGAAACGACCAGGGCATATGGATAGTACCAGCTCCCCAAGGCATTGTGTAATATTTCAGCTTCTTCCATTCTTATAGAACTCTGTTTTTTTTGTTGGTGACCCGGATTAAGAAAGCGTCATACTTGAATTTTCAGGATCTGGATGAACTTCTGGATCAGACTGGATGCGATATAAGGGAATAGAGCAACTCTGTCGCGTTCATGCTAGCAAACTCGTTCCCACTTGCCATTTGATTTCATATTCTGTTTGAGCTGGAACTAATGAGCACTGGGCAGCTGTTAAACGGAGGGTTTCCTCAAACAGGCCCTGGCCATAAAGGAGACTCTGCAGCATCTCTGGTGTAAGGTTAATAAGGGGGACCACCAGGCTGTTACTTGTTGGCCAGTCTCGTTAAAGTATGGCTGGACTCTCCCTACTGTTGAATGCTTCTGGGTGTTTCATAACTAAAGCTAACCCAGAAAGATTGCTGGACATGATGTACCAATAGATGCCCACAAAGCATAACATAACATATCCTGCATGGACTCTGGGCACCCCTAGTTTTCCCTCTGCTGATGGTTGCTCAGAAATCCGAGCTGATATTTTCTTTTGCAGGGTTGTTTTTTACAGACACATATTCCCAAAAATCCTCTTAAACCTTCCGCTTCCATTTTAGCTTTGGGAGGAAAGGAACCGCATATTAAGCCAGAAGTGGGAACAACTTGTGGACGTTCTAAAATCATGGAACAAATATTCAGTGTTGGCGGACGTGCATCCTTGGCTTTTATCGTGCTATTCCTTACTATTAGCTGGCTCATTACCATACGTTGAAGATATCCGGCAGAAATACAATGTAGCTGTAGTTAAATAACCCATCGCGGGGGACATTTTCTCTCACTGCCATTCCCAATTTATGAAGCATGAGGTTGAAGATTGTCCCATCATGGCCTGAGTATCAGTACTAGTCCATCACCCATGAGAGAGATGTTTGTTGTGCTGACTTCTCTAAACATTTGCTGATTTCATTGGTGCCTGCATAATCCCAAAAACCTTTCAACCAATTCTTAGCAAATTGTTCCAAAGTCCAGATACGTTAGATTCTTTACGGATCGGCCCCAAAGACAGATTTCCATCACAATGTTGAAATAACAACCTCGATTGAACGGTGAATATGTCTCAGTGTGTCTTGCATCTTTTGTAAAAACGCTGCCCGTGTATTTTGGATTTGGGCATTACCCTAACCACGGTTTTTTATCATAGCCATGCAATGATTGGGCGATACATATGGTGTCCCTCTCCGAATACCATTTCCCAGCAGGTCCACGCAGCCCCTTGTTAAATCCAGAGCCACACTCAATGCCACAATCCCCCCCCCACGGATTTGTAAAGTTTGCCAACCGGCCATGATCTGCCCAACAACCCCTGAGGAGGAGGAAAAATGGAAATATTAGAAACCAGCAAACTAAAAAGTTCTACAAACATAATGCACCCTTAGGGTTGGCTTTAACACTGAATGCGGCGGCACGCTGAATATGCAGTATTCGCCGTAACCAGTCCCCCCACACCCCCGATACCCGGGTAAAGCATTTACAGGATCTGTCTCTTAAAGGACATTTATGACTCCCTATTCCTCACAAGGGGTAATTTACCAAACTGCTGACATAATTCTCGAAGTATCCCTCTGTATTTCTGGTCGTTTTCGCCACTGGCAATGTCAGTGACAATCGCAAATCTAGCCAATGGGACAAATTATGACGCCTACTTTGAGCGGTAGCTTTCCATTGGTTACATGAACTGCAGAAGAGGACAGAACCACAGAGGAAACTTCAGGGCTACATGCCAAGCTTAGGCGTTTTTTTTTTTTGTTAAAATGGAAACGCGGGAACGCAAACAATTCCAGATGCGCGGAAACGCGGAGGGCAGCCACTATATGCGGATAATGCTCGTGATGCGTGTGCGCATTTCGGCCTGTTACACGTTGTTTTTTTCCAGTTAATAGCTGGGAATGACTTGAATGAGATTCCCTAGCTTGCCTCATCAGCATGTAAAGGCTGTGAAAGCGGCTTGGAGAGCTTAGTATAGGATTAGTATTTGAGGTTGACTAAAGAACATACGCCATCCAGTCTCCAACCCCATCTAGAATTCCTCATTTACTGCCTAACTGTTGATCCAGAGGCAAGGCAAAAAACCCCCACAAAGTTATGAAGGGGGAAAAAATTCCTTCCTGACTCCAAGGGCAATAGGAAATGTCCCGGGATCAACTCTACTTTATGTATCAACAGAAGGTGGAAACTTCTGAGGGCAGAGGGAAAGGAGGCGAGCAAACATTTTTCTGCTCACAAGCTTAGCCTAGTCTGTCAGCTTCTAATTATTTCGTTTTGGGGTGGGCGGTTTATGGGGCGTGATCTATCTATCTATGAGTTTTCATTTCAACATGCTTAAAGGAACACTCTACTGTGTTATATTAAGACAAAATGATTATGGAATGTATGAGAGATTCCATTTGATTCCACCTCATGTCACCCCATGTGCATCATTCCTGAACACTCTACTAGCCCAGTCCAAACAGGGAAAAACAGTTACCGACTCGAGGGGCAAGCTTAGTTTTAAAAGCCAAAGTCTGTGAATGATTGCATAATTAAAGGTAAGAAACGAATAGAAAATTTCCTACCTCCCATTATAGAAGGTTTGCACATTCTGTAAAAAAATTAAGACCTTCCCTTGGGGTGTGATGTGAATTAGTTCCATATACGTATAGGACAGTAATGACTGTCCACTTTCTGCCTACAGGTAATGGCAGTTGTAATCCTTTATAGGTCCCATACTCAGGGTAATAGTGCAAAATACCCAACTAGCAGAAAACATGCAATATAAAAGGTTATATGTTGTTTCTATATTAAACTATATAACTTTTGATATATTATTACCGTCATATACTCGAGTATAAACGACCGAGTATAAACCGAGTACCCAATTTCAGCAAGAATCCTAATAAAAGCTGTTGACCCGAGTATAAACCGAGGGTAAGAATAGAAATGCCAACTCACTTGGAATTCAAGTGTTTGGAAAACTACAACTCACAGAATGCTTTATTAGCTGGGAGTTGACCAGTTTCCAAACATGTGAATGCCAGTGAGGGTGGCATCAAAGAGGTTTGGAAAACACAACTCCAGCAGCTTTATTAAGCTGGGAGTTGCAGTTTCCAAATCTGATGCCAAGTGGAGGGTGGCATTCAGATGTTTGGGAAACTACAACTCCCGCATGCTTTATTGTGGGAGTGTTAGTTTCCAAAACAGTCTTGAATGCCACACTCACTGGCGCATTCAAGATGTTTGGAAACTGCAACTCCCAGTAATAAAGCATAGGAGTTGTAGTTTCCAAACATCTGAATGCCCCCATCCCCCTTCCACCAGTTCAGTTTGTACCGTGGCCTCTTCTCCTCCTGGGACTTCTTCTCCCTCTGGGCTCTTTCTCGGGGCATTCTGCAGGCATTCCGGCAGCCGCGCGCGCATTCCTGTACTGCGCGCCGGCTGACGTCACTGCCCGGCGCGCCAGTACAGAAAAGATCGCGCGGCTGCCGGACTGCAAGAGGAAGTGGTTGACTGAGTATAATAACCGAAGTCCGAGTTTCAGGCGGTTTTTAAGCCTGAAACAACTCGGGTTATACGCGAGTATATACCGGTATGATGATTCTACTATATTATTATATATACTATATCTATACTAATTTATTAGTTTTCTTATATGTATAGCGATTATTATTTATCTTATATCTTTATTATATATATTGTACGCAATGAAGTGCCATAAATGGGATCATTTGCTCTGCACAAGTACCAATATATCTTAAAGCTAAGGAGGGATACTAAAAGCACAAGAGAGGGTCGGATGGGGACTAATCTGTCAGGTTTGGCGTGACTGATTCGTGCGGCCATAGTGATTTACCAAAGCGAACCACATTGTGGTGTGTGTGTATGTGGAGACAAACTCTCAGAGAACTTCTTCTACAAAATGTAACTGCTTATCCTACCCCCAAACCATATCATATTGACCACCTTGGTAAGAAAAAAAAGACATTCCAGATTTCTTTGTAGACCCCCATACCATGGCAATTGGCACAGAAATGTTCCGGGGGGGGGGGAGGGGCATCAAAAGGAATTAATAACTCATTGTGGGCGCGGATGTGGCCTGTGGGGGGGGGGGAAGTTTGGAAAATTTAAAGGGGAACTGTGGTCAAGGAGTTTTTTAGTAAATTAAAGAATTGCTTTCCTAAAATTTTTTCAATTACTTTTATTATTTTTTTTTAAATAGTTTTAAAGAGAGTCACATTGGTGTTCGTTATGGAAGGCAAACCTCACCAGATCCCCTGCACTTCCTGCTCTGAAAGCCACGTCCTATCCCTGTGCCTCATCTTTCCCTTTAAGGCCCTGATCCTCCATGCATAAAATTCAATAAATTGAAGGTTTCCAGGGATTAGGAATATGTCCTTTCACAACTTACTTACGTGCAGTTTAAAACATACACACACCTCTCCCGTCTGTGAGCTGACTGAACACAACCCCCCCCACCCACACACACACACACTTTCGCACTCTGTCCTACACTCACCTTTCCAATTAAAGGTCTGTTAACTTTTATTGCTGGCTGTGTGACCATACACACCCCCCCTCATTGCCCCAGGGACTGGAGAACAGTAGTGAATAGAGATGAGAGAAGAACTGCCTAAAGCTAGCGTACACCACCTAGTGATTTTTCCTCCTGACCGATCATTCGATTACTTGAACGGTCAGCCAGGGAGGAAGGACTGTCGGTCGCGGCAAAAAGCAGCCCGCGTACGACAGTTACCCTGACCGATAGTAGCGCCATAGAGGACGCACGATGGACAAGGTTTTTACCACCATGTCTGATTCGGACGAACGGTCGATTGGGGATGGCCGATCGGATGCAATAATTTCAGTATCGATCGACGAGGCCCACTGAACTATCAGTCGATCGTGACCGAAATATCTCACATGTGTACCCAGCTTTAGAGGTAGCGTAAAAAGAAGGGTAGCAGGCAGAGTACGGACGGGGGGCGTTACCATTACAGCCCACAGCTGGGAGAGACCTGCGTGTTGTGTTTGATCCTGAAAACAGTCAGAGATTTGATTATGCACAGTAAGGAGTGAGAGACATTATGACAGTTCTCTGGAGGGGAGGGACTTCCGGGTTTCCTCCCTCACTTATGGGAATTTACGGCCGGAGCTCACCGCCGGCGAGGGGGGGAGGAGCCGTAGCATTGACATTGAACTCTCATCGTTTTTGATCGTAAATTGCCTTACAGCTTGATTGTTACTGACACAGAGAGGGGGTTGATGGCTTAATTTTAAAGGTAGGAAACCTGGCCGTTAATCGACAAGACTTGTGTGGCGACCACAGTTCCACCTTTAATATAAATGAAAAAATTAAATATAGCATAATATAATAGACCAGAGTAAATAGGAATACAGGGGAAATCCAATCCTGCCAAAATCTCATTTAAAGGAGGGTCCACACATTTAGGGAGGTACCCCCCCCACACCCCTAAAGCCCCCACCAAGGAGATTAAGGTACAGCAACTGGGTATTGATACGGTCCAGCCAAAACGGGATTATTGAGACAGGGTACAGGCAGACATCTCAACCCGCCGTCGCGTCCTTCCCGGCAGGGGTGGGAAAGGGGGTGTGGGGGGAGGGAGGCGGGGCTACGCTGTATTGACGGCATGACGTTCACAAGTTGGGGAGCGTCATACACACTAGGGGGTGGGGGGGAGGCGGGCTCCATCAAGGGGGTGTGGTGTGGGAGTGCGCACACATAAAAGGGGATA
This sequence comes from Hymenochirus boettgeri, assembly GCA_019447015.1. NCBI lineage: Eukaryota > Metazoa > Chordata > Amphibia > Anura > Pipidae > Hymenochirus > Hymenochirus boettgeri. Next base: position 117,455,644 of record CM033475.1, on the reverse strand, counting down.
AAGGGGAGGAGATTCAGACTGCTCTCCGTTGCGGGTTTTAGATCGAGTGGTCTTCTAGAGCGCGGGAGGACACAGAGATTTGCGGGGGATCACAGAAGATTCAGGAAAGAGTGAGATAACTGGGTTCGCAAACTGGGGATTATTGATACAGGTACAGACATAGTGGACATTATGATACAGGTACAGCAAAACTGGGATTATTAATTAAGGTACAGAAAACTGGGATTAATTTACAGGCGACAGACAACTGGGATTAATGAGACAGTACAGCAAACTGGATTTATTGATACAGGTACAGGCAAATGGGATTTAGTGATTTACAGGTACAGCAAACTGGGATTAGGGATACAGGTACAGCAAACTAGGATTATGATAACAGGTACAGCAAACTGGATTACTGATAAAGGTACAGCAAAATAGGATACTGAACAGGTACACAAAACTAGGATGACTGATACAGGTTGTTAAAGCAAACTGGATTATGATACCGGTACAGCAGACATCCAACCCTGCCTATTCGTCCTTCGGGCAGGGTGGGCACGGGGCGTGATGGAGGGAGGGAGGCGCGTTGCTATTGCTGTGTGACGGTCAGTGACGTCCACAGTGGGCGGGGGGCATACACACTAGGGGGCGTGGAGGTGGGGTTAAGGGATGGGTGTGGGCGGACACACAAAGGGGGATAACGGGGAGGAGATTCAGGACTCCTCTCCGTTGAGGTATAGATCGACGGTTGTCTTTCAGGCACGGGAGAGACCAACCGCGATTGGCGGGAGACACACGGAAGATCCGGGAGTAGTCGGAGTAGTGGAGATAACTGGGTACAGCCAACTGGGATTATTGATACAGCAGGTACAGCAAACTGGAGTATTGATAACTAGGTACAGAAAACCTGGCGATTATTGTTAAAGGTACAGCAAACTTGGATTATTGGTCAGGTATAAAGCCACGGTTGATCGCTTTATAAATGGTACTTTTTATGATTGGTATCGTCAATTGACGTTTGTTAACGACGGTTTTAACGATCGTAATTCATACCGATTGTAGATTTCACGATACCGAATGGAATCCATAATAACGAAAATCGTAGATTTACATCCCAAGAATAACCTTGTGATACATACAATAAAAGAATTTGGAAGCACTCCGATTAGGCTAATTAAACGATATTTAGCGGAAGTGCTACTGATCTGTGTCAAACATTATACAAACAAAAAGATAATTAAATGCACATTCCTGGGTCCCATACCAATATCCTATTATCCTTGCACACTGGCATACTGATAAACAAAGGGGTTTTAGTATACATTACTGGATCACCATGATGAATTGAAAAGCCATTCCAACCACGTCAAGGGAACCCCTGTCTGGAAGGTCCATAAACTTCTAACATTTTCAATTTCTTTTACTTCCAATTACGAGTAGCAAACTTTTGCATTTCTCATATAGTACACACGGGATCCATTAAGAATATAAGAGAAGGTAAACAGGATGAATGAATGAAGCAGAGGACTCACTTCAAATGATTATGGTCGGTGCATATGCCCACAAAACTCGTCTCTAAGCGTCTGGGAAAGTCCAGAGCCTGAGTCCAGAACTTGTTATCCAGTTATGGGAAACGTTTTCCAAAATAATATGTCCGGCTGTAAGCCAATATGGTCGCTTAGGTGGTAGGATGCTGATCTTATGCCGAACTCCTTCTATTGTGTGCCTCTCTTATCGACCTCGGAACAGGGGGTACCCAGGAAGTTCCTTAGCCAACACCTAAAAGTGTAGGTTGGGCCAGGGTATGTCTAAAACTTTATTACCCGCAGTATTGGCCACTCAAAAAAACGAAAAACAAATGCTGTTAGGACCCTCACTTTGAAAACCTTTGTTTTTATACCCCAACTATAATCCCCTCATGAATTACAAAACTAACAAGAACAAACCTGGGCACAGTAACATAGTCATTTCGATAAGGGTTTAAATGGGTTTCTGGGGGATACCCTAAGGCCCTGAGATATGGGTGTTTGGGTTCCATGGGAATTCTCAAATCACCAGAGTCCATTTGGATGGATCCTTATGGTGGTTCACCCACAAGCCAGTTATGGCGATTATAACAACCTGTGTTATAATCTCTCCGGGCGAAAGGTGCCATACAGCTATAAGATTTTCACTTACTTCTCCCGATTTACATTGACCGCATGTGATCGCAAAATCATTCATTTTGCGGATCGCATGTAGTCGAATGTAAGATGGGCGAAGCAGAGAGTTCCGCAGGATCAGAAGGAACAGTCCCGTGATCGCTCGCGTGGGTGGTAAAGTAAATCTTATAGATGTATGGGGAACTTGTGTGGATAAATGAATATCAAAGAGGAACAACAGTCCCGCAGTGGCCAAATTCTAATTTTCTGCGTGCCAATCTACGCTCTCTATGAAAACAACCACAACTGTTTTTTTTAATTAATAGTTTTCTCCACACCGCAAAGCAATGCTCCATGTATCCATACCTATATGACCCATTCTCATGAGCCTTCAACATGTGTTTAGCTTTTTGAGTCTATTGTTATGTTATCTGGACAAATCCCCGTTTCGGGTTTTCCTGTGATCCTCCATAATGAAACTAGGGAAATTAAAATGGGGGATAAATTAGCAAGGGGCTACATGGAACCTAGTCGGATAATAACCTGAAGGTGAATAAATTAGGGATAATTCGCCCAGAGGAACATACACAAGTTAAAGTTACAAATAAAGACAGGCAGAGATCCTCCTTGTATACACATAAATAGGATACTAAAGCAAGTCCAACACATAAATGTAACTGAGCCAAAAGCTCTCTGCGAATAACAATTGAACATCTAATTACAGCAGTGAATGAAAGCAGGATCACTCCAAATGATTATGGTACGGGGTGCAATGCCCCAAAACATGTCTCTAAGGTCTGTGATAACGGGAACTCCACACTATTTCATGGATAGTACATGTGGCCGGGACCCCTCGCTCCGTCCGCTACAAATCCCAAATGCAAAAAGACAACTGGGAGTAGCGCACACTGGTAAGTTATCGAGTCAATACCTGTTAATTCTTTGCAATGAAAAATATATTATTTCAAAACAGGTTAAAAATCACGGAACATAGCAGAGACAATGGCCTTAAGCGTTTCGAGCCATACGGCCTCGTATCATAGGCTACACAAGAGACGCCATTGAACCCTTCTAACAGTGTATTAGGGCCACACCACAACTACACGCAACGCCAAAGGAGGAGAAGGCACACCTGTGCTGATTCTAACAGCTGGTTAAAATTACTAGGTGCTACCAAAACCAGCGCTATTACACAAAAATATTTAAGTCACAAAACTATGTACATCTATAAAATATGCTCAGACTACAAAGGCTAAGAGAGGAAACACAGTTAGGAGGATATATAATATGTGAAGTATGGTTTAATATAATAGGCGTAAGTATGGTAAATAATATGGTAAGAATATGTAATAGAACATGGTAAGTCTGCCGGTAATATAATATGGTAGGTATGGTAATATAATATGGTAAGTATGGTAAGATAATATTGTAAGATTGGTAATATAATATGGTAAGTATGGTAATATAATATGGTAAGTATGGTAATATAATATGGTAAGTAGGTAATATAATATGATAAGTATGGTAATATAATATGGTAAGTATGGTAATATAATATGGTAAGTATACAGGACATTATACAAGAGAGGACTGTATGACCCCAAATACAAACTCATCAGAAAAAAAGCAATGTGACTTAACACGTTAAATCGGAAATAGCAGGAGACCTGAAATGGCAGAGTAGGGTAATCAAGAAAAGAACAATGGGGTCCTCACGTAGAAAAAGTAATGTCGCCTACATATTGATTAACCCAAGGGAATTCTAGTTTCTAACAAGAAGATCCATTTGACTTCATTCCTTAATAAGGCACTTATTTTGTCCTTTTTCCTGGGGTTGGCGTATCATTCTGGAATTCATGTACCGAAAGTACCGCATGTCACTCTATTACAATGTAAGAAGTGCCCTAGCTATGGGGACTCCCACATGTTTTTTTCCACATCTGAAGAGGCTCTCTTATTTGTCTTTAGGGGCATTGGAGTACACCCCACAGACTGAATCGACACTTTGTGTTTTGGGAATGTTTACTCAGAATAGGACAATAAGCCTAGAAATGTTTTTATATCGCAGGCAGCCTGAGGTTAGCAATACACAAAGCACTAATGTGGTGCAAAAACCTTTTATGTTGAACAACAAAATACAATGAAGGGTCCTGCACACTCTCATGTCTTATTCTTTTCAATAACAGTTCAAACGGGGTTAATGATGGGGGGAGGTGTGGGCTGGGACGGGGCTGGGGGTACATTACATAACAAAACAAACAAGAGGTGAAACATAGGGGGGAAGTTTTGGGGCAGGGGGCAGCATTCAACACATCCTATGAGTAACACAATTAAATAAAGCAACAGTGTGAACAGGGTTGGTGATGGGGAAGGAGAGGAGGTTGTAAGGGTGGGAAACACATTGACCGAGCTTGGGGTAATACTACACAAAGGAAAAAGGAGGGGGGGTAGAAAACAATTCAATCCACCATCCTTCTCTATCCGATCTGTCCATAATGGAATAGTCTTGAGCATGGTGTCCGACTCCTCAGGTGTTAGATTATAGATCTTATGAGAACTCCCTTCTATTTTGTGCCTCTCCTTATCTACCTCGACCGGGGTGGCTGGTACCAGGTTCCTTCGCCAATCACCTAAAGTGTAGGTTGGGCTCAGGGTATGTCTAAAACTTTTTACCTCGATTGGCACTTCAAAAACGAAACAGGCTGTTAGTACCCTCACTTTGAAAACCTTTGTTTTATACCAAATATAATCAATCCATCAGAATTTACACAACTAACAAGACAAAACATGGCACAGTACCATATGTACATTTGTCTAATGGGTATAATGGGTTTCTGGGATACACTAGGCCAGGAGTAGGATATGTGTTTGGGGTCCAGGGAATTCTCCAATCCCACAAGAGGCCATATTGGAGTTTGATCTCTTATAGGTAGTGGCCAGGCTGCCATAAGGGGGGTAAGTGTAAAGGGCGGTATGTAGGGGCCGGACTTGTAAGTTGGCCCCAGAGAGGGTAAAGAAAAAAAAAAATAAAATTCTGCCAATAAGAATTCCATTCCTAGATAGAGAAGAAAACAGGGCATTTATGCTGCATGGCCCATGACTCAGTCAGTATGGTTTACTGTGGCTCCACCCTTCCGGCCCCTCCCATGAACTTTATATTCTGTGCTGTGATCTTCCATAGGAGAGCAGGAGGGAGTAACTAAGTTATACGATCCCATTTTGATTGTGAGATCCATGGGGGGCATTGTTACCCTCTGTCTCACGCTCTGTACAGGGAATGAGAAATCTTCAGCGTCTGGGGCGGTGGGGCAGAACTCTATAGCCAAGTGGTGGCAAACCTTGAACTTCCAATGTTAGAACAACTTAAACCTCCCAGCAGGCCTGGTTTGCATTCTGCTACTAAGGCATGCACTGCACATGGGGTAGGTAAAAGCCTAATAGGGACTACTGGGCTATATACCTACCCCATGGGGCAGCCTGGAGATATGGCACTAAGCAGGATAGAGGATTGTGGTCACATTAGCAGTATGGTACTTCACACCAGCTCTACCGGCCTAATATCCAAATTTCTATCGGTGTCACATAGCAGTATGGCAGCTCACACTGAGTTGAGATATGGATATAAGCGGATAGAGATGGTCACAATAGCAGCTATGGCAACTTCAACCATCCCTATCTGCCCAATCCATCCGCCCCCTAAATTGGTTTTTACCGTATATAAAAAAATTAGCCTAAAAAAGAGTCTGGGTTTATACTTGATGTCAAACACTTACCTGCTCCGGCGGCTGCAGCTTCGCCTCCTCTGGGCGGGCTGACGTCACTACTTGTACCCAGGTAATAGGTGAGGACGGCGCTGAGTAGTGTTTATGTCACAGCCAGCAGAGAATGTGGAGCATGTGGCCGCGAGCATGGAGAATGAGGAACCAGAGCAGCCTGTCAGGGGACCAGGGGGAAGCAGGTAGCAGAAGGCCAACTGTCGGGGACTCAGCTAAGGGGCGGGAAGTAGATAAATTGCTTGCAGTAGTGGATATTCTTTGCCCGGGACAGCAGTTTGGAACTACAACTCCTAGCAATAAGCATGCTGGAGGTTGTAGTTTCCAAACATCTGTAGTACCAAGAAATGAGGCTGTAGTTGCCTTTAAATCAGAATTCCCAACAGTAACAGCCAAATCCAGTATGGTAATTACTGTATGGGACTTCTGATGTTCATTGAAGGAAAACTAAAGCCTAAAACGAATACAGAATCCGAAGGAGGCTGAAATCGATTGATGCCTTTGACTCTGATTGTTTGAGGATTTAGTTGCCCTTAAAGGGACAGCAGATTCCCTACAGAGTCCCATCCAGTAATAACCATACTGGATTGATATAGTCTGGGATGATTCCGTAGGAGAATTTACTGCTGTCGTTTATAAAGGGGCAACTAAAGCCTTCGAAAACAATTACAGACTCAGAAGGCAGTTGTGTGGTTCTATTGCTACCTTGCGTTTATACTCGAGTCAATCACTTTACCAGCATTTAGAGCGTCAAAAATCGGCGGCTCGACACCGAGTTCCACCCAACCCCCCTCCCTCGCCGGTCTCCTCTCCTATCTCGAGTTATATGGGTATGTTTATATACCCAGTTGTGCCATCTGGCATGAGGGCATCTTAAGTGTGTGTACTGGACACGGGTACATTTTATATTACCGGTCTGTGGTGCGTCGGGGAGGAGGAGAGCATGTATAGCACCTGTTAATGTAATGGGCTTAATGTCTATGTGACATATAATATGCATGCAACAATGGTTAAAAATGGGACTGATGGTTTTAAATGGCGTGTAACCTTAAACAAAGGGTGTGTGGTCTTAACAAAGTGATTGTGGGGGGAGGAAAATCCTCCATTCGCCGCTTCTCTTGTCCCCATGGGTCCCTCTTTGCGTTTAAAAATATTGGGAGGTATGGACTTGTTGGGAGTGGGTTCATTGCTATGGGGGGCCCCAGAAATATACCCAGTTGGGGCCCAAGAAAAGTCTGATGCAAGCCAGAGTGACCTAAACCAAAGTTATGGCGATTATGAAAACCTTGTGTCTTATAATCCTCTCCCAGGGTTAACACGAGGTAAATTGCCCACCTACAGAGCACCTGCTGATTTGGAGGGCTTAACGTCTGCAGAGTGTATGCATATTACAGTGACTGCACACCTTCCATTTGAAATCAGATCTTTGCTGAGTCAGCTAAGTCAAACACAAATGGGAATAGCGATGGGAAAGAAAGCTCAGAGTATACAACTAAACATGCAATTTAACCCGTGTGATTACCCATCACAGTGATGACCAATGTGGGAGCTGCCATACTCTGGACAATGCCACACGAAAGTGAGGATAATTTGAAAATTAGGAGTGCAATTTCAGGAAATTGTCTATGGGGTCTACATTGAACTCCTTCGTCAAGACTTACCTCCAAATCGGAGGTGAAACTAATGTGATACCCATGGTCGTTAACTTAGATACACTGCTAAAAATCCATTTGAGGTCCATTCCACTGCCCTCCAGAATCCATTTGAGGTCATCTATATACCTTCGATAAATGAAAGATGACTGATAGGTCACAAGATTGTAAATCAGGGGTGGTGGAAGAGAAGAGTTTCTCCCACCACCTAAAAACAAATTAGCATCGTGGGAGCAAAGAGTGCTACCATTGATGCCCTGACATAGTTGTCATAGAAGACCGCATAACTTGAAGTCAACAGCCTATCTGTAGGGCTTCTAAAGAAACCGAATCCCATTTGTGTAGTGTTACTATAGGTGAAAAGATGCGTAAGTCGTGCCTCTGGACCCAAATGGTGTGGGATACATGAATATACATAGACAAAATCCGCGTGTCCAAATTATAATTATCTTGCCAATCTACGGCTTCTCTATGACACTCAGTATTGCTGTGGTTTGTCCTATAATATAGGAGGAACAAGACGTTTCACAAAGTCTGTAATCAAATAAGCAAGAGCTCTGATAATCCCCCACTCAAAGATCTATAACCCGCTACTAGGGTCTACCCTGGGGGGGGGCCCGGTATTTCTTCCATTATGAGTTGGCCAATGAAAAAACAAAAAAATAAGGTCCTGTAACCAGATATTGAGGACACTAAAAATATCTTTCATTAATAATACCAAATATCAACCCCTCTCATTCATAATTTCTCAAGGGCAGTCAGTTTGGAAATGTTGTGGATCAGCTGGTTAGCTTATATAGTATTGGAACTCTCTAAGTTGCCTCAAGAAGGCCTGACTCATAGACTCTCTATCAAAGGGATCACTACCGAGCCCCCATTATAAAATGCATACAAAACATAATGTTCTGATCTTTTTTAAATTGTTCTCCTGAGCCAAGGTTACCTCCATAGGCTTTAACATCATTAGATCAGTCAGAATTAAGATTTAAATCTCTTTCAACCAGTCTTGAAAAAGATCCACACAAGCACTCCTACACTGGACTGGATAAAATTGTCGATTTAGGTTTTAAAACCTAAGCTCGGTCTTGGGATCCACCACCATGGCCTAGCTGGTACCCCTTTGATCTGTACAGGAGATCGATTAAATAAGGTCACTAAGTGCTATATTATCAGCCCGTTGTACCCACAGATCGTTGACCATTCCCCTCCTGGGAGGTTCACTTGAAACATCAGTATTTCCACAGGTAGAATACACGATTGTAAAACTTTTTAACCATAAATTTCCTTACAAATCTAATGATATAAACAATAGGTCCAGTAATTGGAAGAGTGTGTGGGACCCAATGGAGTCATGATTTAAACTGAGTCACCGGTGTAAGTTCCTTTTGGCAAATTTATACATTGTCGTTGAGCTTCTGTCGCTTCCGTCCGGTATCCTGCAACCGGTCATGCATCTGACGATCCGACGATCTTTATTCCTCCTTGTACCTCTTGTATTGGTCTAGTGTACCCTCAAGCGCCCCCGTACCCTTTTACGGATGAAAGAGACAACTATCTCTATGTATATGAGGCAGACCGATTATGTGAGTCCGGCTTGCCGAGTCGGCCATAGTTCATAGACGACACCAGAGTGGTGGGGACGGGGTGTATTACGTGTCGTGCCTACAGTTCGATTCGACAGGTTTGCCTTCGTGTTTAGTCATGTGAAAAAACATAGAGGACAACACGAAAGATGAAATCTGATATAAGAGGAAGCGAATCCATAAAATCGCTGTCACTGGTTTCAAACCACGCACTTTGGACCGAAAGCCGTTATTGTCTTCACCAGTATAGACCTATCAACTCTCTGTCTTTGTGTGAGAAAACTCCTGCCCTAAAGTCCTACAACTCGTCTGTACACGCATGTGTTTCTGATAATCGACGTTAACGCTATTGAGTTGCTGTAAGAGCTTAGTTCGCGTTTCTAGCCTAGACCATGTTCTCATATGTTCAGATTCGTTTGTGACGGGGATGTTGCCGCGGTGGCTGGATTGGCAAACCAGCCAATGTACTACCAAATTCAAAAAGGTGTAGGATACAGCCTGGTAACTATCGACTGGCAGCTGACCTCCGTGGTAGGGCAGGTGAGGCACACTTGTTCCGGGCTCCTGTGTCGGGCGGGGCTTTGTTCAGGGCTCATTCCCTCTTTGATTTGTCTCCGAGGTATCTTATTCGTCGTCAGCCGCAGGATTTAGAGCGGACCGTTGCCTCTGCCCAGGACAAGTACCGTTGGGTTTTTATGCCTTAAGGAGTAAAAGAAGGGAGCAGGCACCGCAGTGGAACGTGGGTAGATTTGGATCTTGAAAAGGTTTTTGACCTGGCAACCGGAGACTATGTCGAAAATGAGGATGTTGGCCTTGAAAACACACCTTGGTTCATGGCTCGCCGCAGGATGGTATGGACGCAAAAGAGGTGGTGGTCATGCGCGTAAGCTATGTGGGTAAAGTTACAGGGGAATGCTTAGGGATCGTTAGTAAATGGGCCGCTCACTGTCCTCTCTTGATCTATCAACTGATTATCAGAACGAGGTGAAGCGAAACCTTGGCTCGTGTCGTCGGCTAGCGCTAAGAGGGTCACTGACTACTGCCGACGTGATAAGGACCCTGCAAACTTCCCCCACGAACCCACATGATCCTAGTGCCACGAACCGTACAGAAAGAACACTATGAAGTAGGAGTGGACCACACCTTCATTTCTTGTTACCCGCTGCCCCTGCACGCAGATAGATACGCTCTCCCCATGGGCAGCAGAAGAATGGCAGATGAGATTAAATGTAGATAAATGTAAGGTGATGCATTTGGGATTTAATAATCCCTGTGCCATCTTTACCAACCATACCAACTATTACTCCTGTGTTACGTTTCAATCTTGTAAGGCAGAAGATTTTTGTGGGGGTTCTGGCAGATAACCGAATTAGATGAATAGCAAAAATGACAGGTAGCAAACTGCTAGGAGCTAGCAAGTATGTCTTGCATAAAAAGGGGAATAGATTCAAGAGAGAAAAAACTATTATTCTCCCTCTTTACAAAGGCATGATAAGGCCTCATGGAAGATGCGGTGCAGTTTTGGAATCCACTACAAAAGTGGACATCTTGAATTGCGACGGCAGTTAGAGAAGGGAACAATAAATAAAAAGGGGCATGGAGGGGCTTGACGATGCAGGCAGATTAGCAAGCTAGGGACTGGTTAACATGGGAGAGCGGCGGTTGTGTGGCGGGACATGATAACCGTACAAATATATTAATGGACCCACCATGACAATGAGCTCTCTGGTGCCATTGTTCACTATAAGAGGTCATATCAGAGGACACGTGAGAATCCTAAGTTGAAGAAAGAAAATGATGTTGACATCTTCAGGTTAGGAGAGGTTTCTTTATAGTTGATGAACGGTGTGGAATATGTGGAACTGGTTTTTCCAGCAGATGTGGTAGTAATGCAAGTTCATGAATAACTCTTCCTAAAAAAACGCCTTGGATAAGTTTCTAAAACTAAAAAAATAGGAGCCATCCCCATCTACTGGTATTGATTTGCATATAGATCTGGTTGATCCGGGATAACTTTCCGATTGCCGTTTGGACTCTCAGGAAGGAATTCTTTCCCCATTTTTGTAGCTGGTGGTTTGCTTCCTCTGGATCAACTGGTTTAGGTAGGGTTAAAAAAAAAAAAAAAAAAGTGCATAGGTGGGACTTGATGGACGTATGTTCCTTTATTCAACCTTAATTACTATGTTATAGTACTAGTTACAGGAGCTTCCATGGATAGTTTTTCCACTTTATCAAACATTAGCAATACCATTCTTACAAAAATCTTGAAGTGGTAGAGCCCCAGACTCTCACGGGGACGCCGAGTCTAAGGTCTGGTGGTCTTCTCCAGAGGCCTTCTTGATGGTGAGGATCGTTGAGCTGCAGGACAGCTCTCAGCTCTAGCCAAAGGAAGACACAAAACACATTGTTTGGAATAGATTACTCCACTCCTGGGATGGGGGGCCGTTAGAAGAGGATTGAAGCGAGGCTTTCCAGAGAGGCTTGTTTGATCGGGCCTTATCAGATCGAGTGAAGAAGTAAAAAATTTGACTTGGACAAAAGCATCATATAGGGTCTTAACTCAGGCGGACCACCTATCCTCGAGAACTGTATTTGAAAGAGCATTCGCTTCATCCCCATTTTTTGACAACCCCAGGGACGAAAAAAGTGATGGTGGAAATTGAACGGGTGAAAAGAGAGCCCACCTGGCCTTGACCGTAGGCTTTATTTAGTCTTTAGCCATCTGAAATACTCCCATTCCGTATGGTCAGTGAATGGAAAACAACAATTGGGTGGTTAGCTCCTCAAGAAGATAGTGCCATTCCTCTTAAGGCGGACTATGGGCAACGCAGTACGAGCCATCTCCCACATCATAGTTCTTTTCGGAAGGAGAGAGTTTTCTAGAAAAGAAGGCCACTGGATGAAGCAGAGCTTTGGGCCCTCGGCATTGAGACAGAATTGCTCCTAAAGCACTTTCAGACGCATCAACCTCTAGCAGAAAAGGAAGCGAAGGATCTGGATGGATGAGGACCGGAGCTGAGGTGAAAGCTGATTTCAATTGTTCAAAGGCTTTTTGAGCTAGTTCAGACCACTCGAACTGGATATGAGTTCGGGTAAGTTGAGTAAGTGGAAGAATGATGGAAGAAAAGTTTTTAATGAACCTACGATAAAAATTGGCGAACCCGATAAACCTCTGTATCTGCTTCCGGTTAGATGGTACCGGCCAATCTCGAATGGCGGAGACCTTCTGAGGCTCCATAGTGAGCCCTATAATGAGGAGATAATGAATCCTAGGAAGGGTATAGAAGTTTTTTCAAACTCACATTTTTCCAGTTTAACATAAAGACCGTGAATTCTAAGACGGGCCAGGACTTTCTTAACTTGAATACGGTGTTCTTGGAGATTAGAAGAAAAAATGAGGATATCGTCAAGATATACCACCAGAAAATCATCGACGAAATCTCGAAAAATATCGTTAACAAAGTGTTGGAATGTGGCAGGTGCGTTACAGAGTCCAAAAGGCATAACCAAATACTCGAAATGTCCGTATCGGGAGCGGAAAGCGGTTTTCCATTCGTCACCCTCTCTTATTCGGATCAAGTTGTAGGCCCCTCTGAGATCTAATTTCGTGAAAATTTTAGCGGACCTAAGTCGTTGAAATAGTTCAGGAAAAAGTGGCAGAGGGTAGCGGTTTTTGATAGTAACACTGTTGAGGGCTCTATAATCAATACAGGGTCTAAGGGAACCATCTTTCTTTCCTACAAAAAATATACCAGCCCCGGCAGGTGATGTGGAGGGGCGTATGAATCCCTTCTGTAAGTTCTCTTCTATGTAATCCTTGAGAACCTCTTGTTCAGGCTCTGAGAGGGGATAGATTCTTCCAAATGGGATCTGAGCTCCGGGAAGCAATTCAACAGGACAATCGTAAATACGATGTGGGGGGAGAACATTTGCCGCTTTTTTGTCAAAAACATCAGCAAAGTCATTGTAGCAGTTGGGTAGACTGACTTCAGGAGAAACCTCTTTAACCCCCATCAGCGGAGATGGATGACAAGACTGTGATCAAAACTGAGACGGGAAAGAAATCTAACCAGAAAACCAGTTTATTAGAGGGTTGTGGATCTTCAACCAGGGTAAACCCAAAATGATAGGAAACAAGGAAAAAGGTAACACATCAAAAGAAATTGATTCAACGTGCTGGTTAATCTTGACCGTCACTGGAACAGTCTCTAGGTGAACCGGTCCAGAGGAAAACTTTGAGCCGTCTGCTAGGCGAATAAAGAAAGGCGAAGTCTTGACCCGGGTCGTGAGACCCCACTCCTTGGCACACGACTCTAGAATAAAAGAACTACATGCTCCGGAATCAATAATGGCCTGAGTCTTGACGAGCCGATCTGTTCCCTGTAATGAAAGATTAATTGAGAGGTAAGGTAGGGCAGGAGGACTGGACGAAGGAGAAGGTAGGCCTGATCGGACAGTTATTAAGGCGGTGACCAGATTCCCCACAGTATAGGCAGAGATTTAGATGACGTCTGCGTTGATGTTCTTCGGGAGAAAGGGAAGAATGGGTGAGCCCAAGTTGCATTGGTACAGGTTCAGTCATCTGAGAAGAGGGTGCAGGGAAAGGTGATTCCGAAAAAGTGCGATTGGCACCCATCCTTTCCAACCTTCTTTCCCTCAGACGTCTATCTATTTGAACGGACAGATCGACGAGAGCTTTAAGAGTCTCTGGAATTCCCACACGAGTGAGTTCATCCTTCAAAGTCTCAGACAGGCCGAGACAAAATTGATGTTTAAGGGCTGCATCATTCCAATGGGTTTCGGTGCTCACTCTCCGGAAATCAGACACATACTCCTCCACTGGTCTCCTCCCTTGGGAGAGGTTACGGAGCGTACCCTCTGCAGTAGCAGCCCTCCTAGGGTCATCATAAATTTCTGCCAAGGCAGCAAAGAAGGTCTCCACAGAGGCTACTGTGGCATCATTCTTTTCCAAAAGACGAAGAGCCCAGGCTTGGGGTTCATCTTGCAATAAGGAAATGATAAAACCAACTTTAATCCTTTCATCACTAAAGCTTCTGGGACGAAGGGAGAAATAGAGTCCGCAAGAGCTTTTAAACTGGGCGAATTTTGAACGATCTCCCGCAAATCTATCAGACAGAGGCACCTTAGGTTCCAGGGAGGCAGCTTGGAATGCCGTTTGTGCGACTGGAGACCCACTAGTGGAGATGGCCTTCAACCTTGCATCAAGCTGGAACTCCTGTAAAGCTCCTTGTAGCTCTGCTACCTGCCTATACAAATCTTCTACCGGACCGGCTTCTCCAGCGGGGTTCATATCTGGCTGCTAGTTACTATTACGAATCTTCAGGGAGAGCCCCAACAAACCTCTCACTGGACGCAGAGTCTAAGTGTCTGTTGGTCTTCTCCGCTAACAATCCAAAACCCCTACCATTAAGTTTCGCGCTACTTCGTTAAGGTATGAAGTCACACTTCATACCTTAGCCCGATCCCGCGATTCAATACCTGACATAATTTTGTTTACATCAGATATTGTATAGATGGATCGGGCTAAGGTAAGTAGCGTGCTTTGGAATATTGAATCTCCCCGATAATGTTCCCATCATAGTCAACAGGTGGGAAATTGTTGAAATTCACCATTAACGGCAAAAACACTTCCTTAGCTAAAATGAATGCTGCAAATGAAAGTACCAACAGTGGGGATCAAAAAGGGGGAGAGATAGATAGCCACCACTTCAAATACAGTAACCCCTAGTGAGTGCCTACTTTGAGTGCCTACTGTGCTTAATGGTAAATCTGGCCCTGAACCTACCCCACCCTGTAAAAAAAAAATGAGTGAACACAAGTTTGTAACTACAGTATAAAGAATGGGTCCCTGGCAGGAAGGGTATAAAGTTGGAGCCCTGGGTACCAGTGAAGTCGCACCCTCTGTTTCCCTTGTAGTTATGCCCCTACTAAAACCTCTTTATAGGAATCCACAGAACTGTCTCTGTCGTGGGAGAAAGTAGAACATCAGTACTTCATCCATTGGTTTTAGACTTGATTTAAGACATTTTCATATTGTTATTATAAAATCTGATTAGGTTGAAAGTTTTTTTAATCCAGTTTGGAACCACTCTAGCACACTGTTACTGGCTTTGGCCTAGTAGTTGGTAGGTGCAATCCTCCACACCCCCGACCCAGAGGGTTTAAGGCAATCCAAAAAACGTAAAAGTAAGAAGAGCACATTACTTCTTGGTGAACTTCACAATTTATTTAGTGCAAAAATAACATAAACATATGTTGTTTTTGCACTCAATAAATTGAGAGGTTTTTTTACAACAATATCAGTTGCCAAAGGATACACCAAAAAGCTTTCCAACAGACCAATCGATTAACAGCTCTGTTTCTTCACCCAAAGTTGGATTTTAAGGCAGGGTACGCACCATATAATATTTCCAGCTGACCATTAGTACCGTATATTGGTCAGTTGGCCAGAAATATTGTTAGATGTGGGTGGCTGCGACCGATCTTGGTGTTCTGGTAAATCATGGCCGGGACCGCTTGATTGGTTGTGGCGATTTGCTGGCCGTGGCTATTTTTGCCTCGTCCAATAGTGATACTAGGCACATTTTAAATAAAATGGAAGATTTCAGATTTCCCTGGAATCTTTTGGTAATATCTGACAACTGCCAAACACATTTACCATATTGACCTCCCCATAGTCTGTATGTGGAGGAACTGTTTGGGTGAATACACATTTCCAGGGTAGCTCATGGCTTCTTTTACTAATAGCCCAGCTTTAGGCTATTAGGAGGCTAAAGCTGGGCACAGACAGCCCTAATTATCTTAAGTATAATACAGCTTTTTTGGGGGAGAAGTTGGCTAGAGGGTTGGAGCAGATTTTAAAGTAGGTTTGGGTAATATCAGTCTCACTGGGATAGGTAGCCCAGGGGGTAAGCAGTGTGTAGATTGGCCAGTGGTGAGTAGAAAGGGGGATGGGGCTAGCATAGGGGATAGGGACGCTTGTGTATTAAAGAGTATAAATAAATTACAGGATTGTAATCTAAAATGTATGTTTGCAAATGCGAGAAGCTTGGCTGACAAAATGGGAGAATTGGAGATAATAGTGTTGACTGAAAAGTATGATGTAATAGGTATAGCAGAATCATAGTTAAACAATGTTCACGACTGGTCTGTAAATTTAGAGAGATACTCCTTGTTTAGACAGGGTAGAGACAATAGGAAAGGGGGAGGAGTATGTGTTTATGTTAACAAGAGTTGAAGCCAAATTTAAAAGAAGAGATAACTGGCAATATGGATGTTAAAGTGGAGGCAATATGGGTGGAATTAGGCAACAGGAAAGGGGGTAATGTCATTGTTGGTGCCTGCTACAAGCAGCCAAATGCTAGCAGTGAGGAAGTGAGTCAGCTTCATATGCAGTTGGCAAGGGCTGCAAGTTTGGGGAGTGTTCTGATTATGGGGGACTTTAAAGGGTATCTCCACTAAGGAAAAAGCATTTTTTGGGGGTTTATTTTAAAGTACACCATCCCACAACCCTCCCCCTACTTTTTTTTCCCCAGAATTCCCCTTCGTTTGATTGCAGCAGCATGGGAAAGTTGTGCTAGCTCCTGGGGGTGTGTGTTCCCCTGTGCTGGGAGTGCTGTCACTCAATGTGCATCATCATGGTAGCAGACACACCCACTTGGCTGCAGTAAGAAATCCCTTCCTCCCTGACTCTCTACGTTCATTTTTACAGCTGATCATGCAGAGAGAGACAGGGGAGAAAAAGTTAAAACCCTCTTCCCACACTACTGTAATAAAGGTAGGGGGAACTTGTGTTGTTTTTAATAAAGATTTTTTAAAACTCATTGGATTTATTCTAAACTACTGCTCAAAGACATTATACTGCAGGTACATTTCCACCATACACATATCTATCCCTACAACCCAGGTGACTTTTATCAGTGGAGATACCCTTTAATTTCCCTGACATTGATTGGTGTAGTAGAACTGCCAACAAAGAAAAGGATGAATTTGCTGCAGGATAATTTACAGTCACATGTGGTTTAAGTTCCTACTAGAAAAGGAGCTCTGTTGGATCTGGTAATATCTAACATCTTGGAGTGTATTATAGATATAAAGGTAACTGGAGGCTTAGGGAATAGTGACCATTGAAATATTGTCGTTTAGTGTATGTTATCGAAAGGAAAAGTGCACTGGGTTAACAAAGACTTTTAATTTCCGGAAACCATATTTTCCCAGGTTAAAAGTAGCTCTTCAGCATGTCAACTAGGATGATATATTACTAGGTAAAGGCACTGAACAGAAGTGTTTTTAAGGTGATTTTAAGCCATTTCACAGCTAAAATTATACCCTTGGGAAATAAACGGAAAAAAAATAAGTCCACACACATGTGGCTTGATTCTGATGTAAACAGGGAAATGGAAAGGGGAAAAAAGGTATTTTAAACCTTTAAGGATAAGGGTACACAGCAGCCACCAGCATGCTGGAAACGGGCATGCAAATCGGAGCGTATGCGATTGCGCTCTGATAAGCGGATTGCACGCACATTGCCTGGCAATGTAGGCCAAAGCACTAGTGTGCCCACATCATTTGACCACAGTAGTATCTGCTTTTAAAAGCGTGATAAGGTCTGCCTGGTCGGTCGGGCAACGATCCAATACCGAACGGCCGTTTCAGCCGATAAAGGGCCCATACATGGGCCGATTATCGGGTGAAACGAACGTTCGGATACATCGTGTGGCGCGGGTCGGCACCTGCAATTGCACGTGTGTACGAACCTTAACTTGCTTGGCTTTTATGAGGAATTTAGAAGGAATTTAGACTCTGGCATAGCAGTAGATGTAGTAGACTTGGATTTTGCAAAGGCTTTTGATACAGTCCCCCATAGGCTAATGTATAAGCTAAGGTCTGGTGGGCTGGGGTGGCACATTTGCACATGGATAGAAAGTTGGTTGATGGATATGATGCAGAGAGTAGTTATTAATGGGGCTTCATCAATATGGAGTAAAGTGGGGTGCCACAGAGTTCCACTTTCCCCCCGATACACTGATGAATGGATAGGCAGCTTTAGCCAGACAGTTTCATTACAGCCACCGTCCAGTGTGTTAGTCCAGTTATCTTCTTGGCGGCTTCACATCGGATCCGGAACAGTCTATTACACTGGATACCAGGCATTTAGTGCCTATAATCTTAAAAGGCAGGGGTACACAAGGGGCAGGACAAAAGTCCACATGGCTACACTCCAAAGCCATCGAAGCTACCACAATGACCGGCGTGTTTCAGGATTTCTCTCCCTTCTTCCGGGTCCGAGTTATCGGGGGGGGAAAAGCGGAGCAGGAAGGCTGGATAAACTGACTGAATCATATATGGGTGAGATTTCCTCCATTTATGTGCATGCTTTTTCATTATAGTGTTGTATAGTAGGAGGACGCACCCTATACTCTCAGCGATCCCCACAGATTCCCTTTATTTTATACCTGGTGACAAGTGAACCAGGATGTTATATCTACCCTATATTACGAATCTTCAGGTAGAGCCCCAGCAAACCTCTCACTGGACGCAGAGTCTAAGTGTCTGTTGGTCTTCTCCAGAGCCTCTGATGGTGAGGATGTTGAGCTGCAGGACAGACACCAGGTTGCGGTTCCAGATCAAGGTCCACCGAGGCCAACCCGCAGTGTAGAGAGGCAGTTGGTAAACGGGAACAGGTAGAAGTACAGGCACGAGCACTGGAGGTGAGTAACAACTGAGTAGAAAGGATACCAGACACTGAACAGGAAACAGGTACGGATGGAATGATATAGATACCGGAAGCCGAACTGGAACCAGGCGCTGACTGGAATAATATGGATGCCGAAGGCTGAACTGGAAACAGAAGCTGGCTGGAATGATAGGGATGCCGAAGGCTGAACTGGAAACAGAAGCTGGCTGGAATGATAGGGATGCCGAAGGCTGAACTGGAAACAGAAGCTGGCTGGAGTGATATGGATGCCGAAGCTGAACTGAAACAGAAGCTGGCTGGTGGAGGATGGATGCCGAAGGCTGAACTGGAAACAGAAGCTGGCTGGAGTGATATGGATGCCGAAGCTGAACTGGAACAGAAGCTGGCTGGAGTGATATGGATGCCGAATGCTGAACTGGAAACAGAAGCTGGCTGGAGTGATATGGATGCCGATGGCTGAACTGGAAACAGAAGCTGGCTGGAGTGATATGGATGCTGAAGGCTGAACTGGAAACAGAAGCTGGCTGGAGTGATATGGATGCCGAAGGCTGAACTGGAAACAGAAGCTGGCTGGAGTGATATGGATGCTGAAGGCTGAACTGGAAACAGAAGCTGGCTGGAGTGATATGGCACTGATACTGAGGCCAAAAATCAGGAACAAACTGGGCAGAAAAATCACACAAGAAGGAGCTGAAGAACAGAACAAAACTACTCTGAACTGGCAGCAAGAGAACACCACGTGGGGAGGCTTATGAAGGACCCCCCCCCACGTCATCATCCTGTGTCGGAGCGTGCTCGCGCGCACGCTTGGGAAGAGAGGCTGCCGCAACCTGATCCGGCCGCCGGACTCCACGCCCCCCGTGCGTCACTGCACGCGCACGCCTGGCGTGCCCGCGCGGCAGCGAAGGATCGTGGCCACAGGTAAGACCCGAAGCCTTACAGTGACTGATTATATAGATTCTCGCCACTGCACTTTCCCATTCAAATGCCGGAGCCTTGTGTATTATATATACTTTCATGTATTTATGGTAAAAGGGATAGCATTCTCTGCAAATTATGGCTTCTGTGCAAAAATACTGTATTATTTTGGTTTGCCTTTCTCTTTTATTTACAATTATGCATTTGTAAAATTCACATCTGCATTAAGCCCGCTGTGTGGTATATTATTTTGATTCCTCATTCAGATTGCATGTGTATGTAAATATGCCTTAAGAATCTAAAATGATGTAAATTTAGTGTGTTCAGGTCTGAAAGTGAATGAGATTGCTAGGGGCGAAAATGCAGAATATAATTCTCTCTTTACAAGGCACTGGTAAGGCCTTATTTGGAATATTCGGTACAGTATTGGAAATACATATACAAAAGGGACATCTTGTAAATGGAAGGGGTTCAGAGAAGGGCAACTAAAATAACAATAGGTATGGAGGGGCTTGACTGTGCAGGCAGATTAGACATGATAGGGTTGTTTACATTGAAGAAGTGCCAATTATCACTTCATACAAATATATTATATTATGGGCCACGTAATAAACTCTCTGGTGCATTGTTCACCAATAAGTCATATCAGAGGTCTTGTGGACATCCTTTAAGATTAGAAGGAAAGAAGGTTCATCTTCAGGCTAGGAAAGTTTTTTTTTACATGAAGAGCGATGGAACTGTGGAACTTTCTTCCAGCAGATGAGGTAATCAAAGTTCATTGTATAGTTTTAGTATTGTACAGTAAGTGAGCTAGATAAGTTTCTAAAACTAAAAAATATTGAAATTACTGGTATTAATACATATATTAATACATATACTGTAAGTTCTGGTTGATCCAGGGATACTTTCTGATTGCCGTTTGGAGTTAGGATTCCCCCCACCCCACTCCCACCCCTTTTCAGGTTGGGTGCTTGGGTTATTTTGCCTTCCTCTGGATCAACTGTTAGGCAGTTTTAAAGTAGGGTTTAAAGGCTGGACTAGATGGACATATGTTTTTATTCAACCTTCATTACTATGTTACAAAAAAGGAACAGAGACTTTTGGGTAATTTCCATGTTTTTATGAAATGCCACACCTTCTAAGAGACTTTAACAGCATTTCATGAGCTACCCAGGGAGCTAGCTACCGACTAGTTTTTGGCTTTATTGAGCCATCGTCATTGCCTCTGGTTTTGCAAAGCACCTATAGACAAACATCACTAAGGAATTAAAAAAAGATAGGGCATAAGACTTCCCCCCACTTATCATAGGTATTAAACAGAAAAGTACTTCAAACATAAAAATGCACACCAATATAAGAGTAGTCATGTCAGGGTAAGTTTGGCATTGGCTAATTGATTCGGCATTGGAAGAGGAACGCAGTATGTTAGTTTCCCTGTAAATTTGTACCAGTCTTCATCTTTGTATTATTTGTTAACATTACAGTCTTCAAATGTGTCCTTTTTCCTTAAGATGCAGGTAATGACTTGAAATCTGAGGCTCTTCTGTGCTGGGCCATACATTGGTGCACCTGCTGTTTAGTATTACCCACATTCATGTTTTTACTGCACTGCACTGCTCTTCTTGTGTTTCAATATTTTGTCTTTTGGATGCACCAGTTGCTTCCTAAGTCAGGCATCTCTTGGGCGTGGTTACACAGTGTAGTTTGATTTAGTGACTTGTCCGTGTAGAACCGCATTTGGGCAACAGTAAACTACATATTACAGGAAATTAGAGATGGCCGAACTTTCAAAAGTTCGGTCAGTTTCAAACTTTTGAACTATATGTAAAGTTCGAAAGTTTTAAAATGGACCCATTAAAGTCAATGGGAGTCAAATAGTTCGAAAAGTTCGAATGAAATACAATTAAAATATCAATGGTAACTTAATGTAAATGGCTGTGGGACCTGGAAAATGGTCTGGAACATTCGATAATTATCCCATGAACAATTCGCGGATTCGATAATGCGATATTTACTCACCTATAGGTATAATAGACATTTTACTCACGGATTCGATGCTCGCATATAGGTATAATAGACATTTTACTCGTGGATTCAATGCTCAAATATAGGTATAATAAATTCAATATTTACCTCGCAAATGGGTATAATAGACATTTTACTCGTGGATTCGATCTTTACTCACGAATAGGTATAATAGACATTTTACTCGTGAATTCAATGCTCGCATATAGGTATAATGGACATTTTACTTGCATATTCGCTTGCCTCGAACATTTGAACATTCAATAATTATCGAAAGTCGGGAAAATATAGAAAATCCGGGTCCGGGATAGTTCGAGTAGTCCGAGTCCTTTTAAATTCGAATAGTTTGGCTCGAACTCGTGTTCGAGTTCTAGTCCATCTCTCATACTCAAAATGTGTTGTACTGGCAGTTCCACTAGGGTAATTTAAAGGACAATAATGCTGTAAAAATTAACTTTGTAGAAGGTTAGATTTTCAATTTCAATTTTAAGACATAGATTAGAAAGAATTGGGGGAATTCACTTCCGGGTGCAGTGGTAGTTTCTCGAGTCAATTTCATGCTAACCAATTCAATACCGGTTAGCGGGACATTAACCCCTTGCTTGCAGCAGGGTGTCGCTAGAGACACCCACGCACCTACCAGTATCTCTTCTGCAGCAGTTTATGCATGTCTATTTATCACCAGCTGCTGGGGGTTTATGCAGAACTGCAATAGGGATATTGAATCTCTGTAAGGGAGATCTACCCAGAATGAATGCAGCTCTGGATAAATCTCCTAAATGTCTCTAAACTAAGATATAGACATGTAGTTCAGCCATAAAATTACTATTCTTTGAATGTATGTGTGTATGTATGCAGTGGTGTTACTATCAGGGAAGCAGGGGGAGAAACCGCAGAGCGCGCTGGGAGCCAAGGGGGCCCCATCTTCTTATTTTCCCTATAACAGATATAGCCTCATCCCAGAAAACCACTGTGGATGAAGCACGGATAGGGACCCCATCAAAGTTTTTCTGGGGGGCCCAGTGATTCCTAGTTATGCCACTGGATGAATGCATGTTTTTTTTTCTCTTTTTATACAATTTGGACCATCATATCCACTTAAAAATCATGATATTTCATCTTTTAGGTGTAAGGAAGACATAATACTAATAAATAGGTATGTAATTTAGTTTTTGTCTGCCATTGGTTCCAGAGAATAATGCTCTCTTTATGGAACCATTATTATAGTATACCAATTGCTTCCAATTTTAATAACACAACATAGCAATACATCACAAACTACAATGAATAATACTCTCCCCATGGATCCATAAGTATTCCACTGCCTTCTAGTTTGTTAGCAATATGTCACAGAAATACATCACAAACTACCAATATATCCTAAACTTATGTTTCTAATGACAGTGTCTCAAAAGCATAAACACATCCTTTCAATCAAACAGGGTTATTCAATAAAAGTTCTTATTGTCACAGTGTCTCAAAAGCATAAACACATCCTTTCAATCAAACAGGGTTATTCAATAAAAGTTCTTATTGTCATAAATGGTGCTAATTTTTCCCGAACCAATCAAATGTTAGCTTTCAAATGTTAAATAATATCTGATTGGTTGGGGCAAAATTAGCACCATTTTTAAAGATAAGAACTTTAATTGAATCTCCCTGGAAGTCTTTTTGGATTTTTTATCAAAAGCCAGCACCATATTTAAAAGTAGGTACCATAATATTTTTCTTGATATATAAAAATGTAATGGTTGTACATACAAAACAATTAAATATTAAGAGCATCATTTACCCTGAGCCACAATTACTCCAGGCAAATGTGGATTCCTGTATTTAATACCAGATTTGCATCAGAGGGTAAATCCTGAAAGGGGTTTAAACCCTGTGCTACTTAAATGCAAGCCATTAGCAGGCATTAAATTGTAGTGCTAAAAGTAACACAAACTTCTTTATTAAATACATTGCACCGGTTGCGCGGATGTCTTTTGCAAAACTTGTGCAGCTGGGGCAATGGAGGAGTTAAACCCCTTATATTTGCACATCATGCGTGGGAAATGAGGCCCTATCCTATTAAATATACTCTTGTACAAGAGGAAGGATATGTGAAACAATGTTAAACATAATGTCAACTAAATCTTAAAAGTAATACAGATGAAAAAGTATTGAGGCGCCCTGTTACCAAGTGAGATATTAGGTATAGGACCCTATTTTAATGGAGAATTAAAGCTAACATTTAAATGGGTCTGAATTAATAATATAATTCCTAAATATAAAAACATATTTCTTAGCAGTTTTTAATGTTTTATGATTTCTGTACCCCTCATTCTGACTTTTGAATGCCCATTACAGAAAATTCATTACAGGCCATCTAGTGAGGGCTAGGCCGTTTTGTTGCATTTTGCAAATCACTTCCATTTTCGTTTCCATTTGTGATTAGCAACTGTACCCTCTTTTTATTGAAAATTGTCACTACTATGTCCCACTATGCGCATTATGTTGCATTTTTATTTTGTCTATTTTTACATTGCATGCGATCACCATTTTTTGTCCGTTTTTGGCCACTGTAATACAAGTCAATAGGACCGCAAATAAATAATAGCACAACAGTGTACATCAAGGCGCAATATATGTTCTGTATTGCGTTTTTGGAACATCCATCTACTTATTGTGATGTTCTTCCAGTTTCTGTTGTTGCGTG
Source organism: Hymenochirus boettgeri (assembly GCA_019447015.1). Taxonomy (NCBI): domain Eukaryota; kingdom Metazoa; phylum Chordata; class Amphibia; order Anura; family Pipidae; genus Hymenochirus; species Hymenochirus boettgeri. Next base: position 117,431,154 of record CM033475.1, on the reverse strand, counting down.
GTGCATGCACGAGGTGGAGGAGAGCATGATGGAAAGCAAGATGAAGAGCAAGGTGTTGCATCGGAGGTGTTTGCTTGATAAGAGCCATTTGAAATATAAAGACAATCAGTGGAATACACAACTGTGTCTGGCAATAGCAAAATAACTGTTTATAATACATAAGTGTGATATTTTATAATGGGAACTGCAGTGGTACATATCCTTATAAAAATCACTCAGCTATGTTACTAAGTGACTCATTTCTTATATTTCTTATATCCCACTATTCCGCCCATTCCAGTGTTCATGCCTGGGCAATGACTTGGCGTTTTTTGCAGTGTTAACTTCACTAACGGAACCTGCTTCAGCTGCTTCCTGTCACTGCATAACCAATGTCTCTCTCCTCCACAAAGATTTGTTTAACCGCGTAGATGCTGGGCTGGAATGTTCCTTTCTACTGGGTTTAAGTTACAGAAGGTAGCTTGGGGGTTTAAATTAAGGTGGGAATAGGGACAAGGCTAGAATTCAAAATGTGAATGGGGTGAAGGAATCTAAAACTTATGTATTATAAGAAATAATGCGCTCCCTCACATTATAATATAAGGATATTACGCCACCTCGGAGTTCCCTGCCCTGTATAAAAGCACTCGGCTGTCAGGGAGCTCCTCGGTGGTGTAATATCCTTATATTATACTGTAAGGGGCGCATTATCCCTTATATCTAATCTAAGAAGATTGGTCAACATATACAGACAAGTGAAAGGATAAACTACAGTAGGTGATTATACAGTCATCTGTGATGACTGTATAGGGCTAGGCCCCACTAAATCTAGAGTATATTCAAGTTTTTGTTTTGTTTTTTTACTGATTTTGACTAGTTAGTTGAGGAATGTCACAAATATGCAATATGTTGTGGCAGAGGTTTGAAATATTGTCTATTTAATGTCACTTTTTGCAGTGAAATATTTAAAAACCTGTTGGAAGTCTGTGAAGGATAACTATAAAAGGGATCTTAAGTTACTAAAAGTGTATCTGGTACTATACATTTTCTTAAACTCTTCTCTTTTTGAGACCTTTGAAGGAATTTGCGGTGTAAGTAATAAAAAAATTACACTAGCCTTATAATCTGCTTTGCTACACATCTGCTGTATTTACAATTTCTGTTTTTAACAGGTCTTTAACATCCTCAGGTCCTTAGGGAGCTAAGTTCAGTTTTATCTAGGCCATTGTTTCTTATTTTTGCAGATTCCCTCATGTCGGAGGTGTGCCTCTGGATTGGAAAAAGGCTGATGTTATTCCAATATTCAAAAAGGGTAGTGGTTCAGAGCTGGGTAATTACAGGCCTGTAGTTTACTTGGATTTTGCAAAGGCTTTTGATACAGTCCCCCATAGGCGATAAATGTATAAGTTAAGGTCTGTTCATCTGGGGAGGCACATTTCTATATGTATAGAAAATTGGTTAATGAATAGGATGCAGAGAGTAGTTGTTAATGGGGCTTCATCATTATGGACTAAAGTGGTAAGGTGGGCTGCCACAGGGTTCTTTAATCTATTTATTAATGATTTGGAAGTGGGTATTGTAAGCAAGGTTTCTGTGTTTGCTAACGACACAAAACTTTGTTGACCATTAAAAACTTCAGGAGGATGTGCAATCGTTGCAGGGCGGGAGCACAAGGCTGCTAAGTGGCAGATGAGATTCAGTGTTGATAAATGTAAAGTGATGCATTTGGACTTAAAAAAGTGATGCTTTAACTGTAAATGGCTCTGTGTTAAGTGAATGCCTGTTGGAAAGGGATCTTGGAGTTTTAGTGGATAACAAACTTAAAGGAAGCAAGCAGTGCTGTACTATCTACAATTTTAACATTTACTAATAAATGTGAAGTTTTGTCTTTTCAATTGGCCTATGGTGTACTTCGCTTTGGACGTATCTCACTGCCCCTTATGTTTTACTTTTAATTGTCTTGTATAAGGAGAGGTATGGATTCAAGGGAGCAAAATGTTATTCTCCCTCTTTACAAAGCATTGGTAAGGCCTCATTTTGAATATGCAGTGCAATTTTGGAATCCTGTGTACAAAAAAGACATCTTTGAAATGGAAAGGGTTCAGAGAAGGGCAACTAAATTAATAAGGGGATTGGGGGAGCTTGAATATGAAGAGAGACTGGAAAAGTTACAATTATGTACACTGGAGAAAAGGCGCTTGCGTGTTGATATGATTACTGTGTATAAATACATTAACGGCCATACAATAAACTGGGGCATTGTTCACCAATGGAGCATGTTATATGACACCTCACAGTGAAAAACCCTTAGGACTTGAAGAAAAAAGGTTTAGGCTTCAAGTACGGAAAGGGTTTTTCACTGTGAGAACAGTAAAGCTATGGAACTGTCTTCCTGTGGACGTGTTATGGCAAATTCATTGGTCAGTTTTAAAAAAAAAGGCTGGATGAGTTTCTGCAAACAAGGAATGTTGCAAGTTACTGGTATTGATACATAAAGTAGAGTTGATCCAGGGAAATTTCCGATTGCCACTTGGAGTCAGGAAGGAATTTTTTTCCCCTCCATAAATTTGGTGAGGTTTTTTTCCTCTGGATCAACAGTTAGGCAGGAAAGGTGGGTTGGACTGGATGGACATATGTCTTTATTCAACCTCAAATACTATACTATACTAAAGTTTAGATTTTTTGCTAGTCATCTGACTGGCTTTCTCAATTCAGAATGACTTGTACAAGAATCTGTTGGCAGTTAAGTACCCTGGAAAGTCCCAATTAGCATATAACAGCCAGGTGTTAGGGACCTTCTGAATGCAAGGTGTGGATTGTGCATTAAGGCTAAGGGGTGTTATGGAACCTGCCCAGGGTTAGGTGTCAATACAACATTGTACATGGCAGACAGTTGGTGTCAAACCCCCCACCTCTATTCAGGCTTGGCTTTTTTATTTTCACATACATGGCCTCCTTGAGACCTCTCTTGAACCAGTTATGTTCCTTTGGCAAGATGTTGACATTACAATATTCAAAGGTAAAATGATTTTATTAGTGTCTGGGTTCCAGCCATTTATCAGAGTTTGTGCCAATGATTTTACCAGTGTCTTTGTTCCAACAATTTATCAGAGTTTGTGCTAATGATTTTATCAGTGTCTGTGTGCCAACCATTGGAGTCTGGGTGCCAACCATTTATCAGCGTTTGTGCCAAGGATTTTATCAGTGTCTGGGTTACAACCAGTTTCAGGGTTTGTGCCAATGGTTTTATCAGTGTCTGTGTGAGAACCATTTATCAGAGTCTGTGTCAGACAATGGTAAAATCATTGGCTCAGACTCTGATAAATGGTTGGCATACAAATATTGTACCAGTGTCTGTGTGCCAACCATTTATCAGTGTCTGTGCCAATGATTTTACCAGTGTCTGTGTGACAACCAGTTATCAGGGTTTTAGCATAAACAAGTAGTAAAGTGTAGTAGCAATAACACAGGACTATAGTTGTGTGAAACAAGAATTTTATTTAACACTGAAACATGCATGCTACATGCTTTGGACAGGAGTCCTTTTCTGTCCAAGACATGTAGCGTGCATACTACTTGTTTGTGGACTTGATTATCCAGCATGGTGGAGACTTGGAAAAGTGTATAGCACCGGATTCATCGATGTGTACCTGGATACCCCTACCTGCTTAGGAATTATCAGTGTCAATTTTTTAATTGGTGTCTGGGTTTCAACTATTTAATGTAGTATAAGTGTATTGGTATATGTGTGTGCTAAAGTGTGTCTGTTTACTATGTGTTCTACACAATATATAAAAAATTGGGCTGTTGTACATCCATATTAAAGTGCAACTAGAGACCAGAAATATAATACATAAAAAAATAGAATTCTAGTGCACAAACAATTCTAATTGCATATTGGCTATATCTTTATAAGGTTGCTGCAACAAACAGCCTGCTAAACTTTAAACTAAAGAGTCAGCTTCAAGCATATACACCACACAGAAGAAGCTGTCAGATCATGCAGCCAAACAGGCAAGTACCAGTAGGTTAGGACCCAGTTAAAGAAAGCAACCTTGACTTGGTGCCTAGGCTTAAAATAATTAGGCCAACTTATTGAACTAATTGCTATGCAAATTGTTTGTGCACTAGAATTCTATTTTTTGTATGTATAATATGTGTTCTTGTCTGTGTGTAAAATGTCTGCGTTGGTGCGTTTTTATGGGGGGCCCAGTGATTTACCCAGTATGGGGCCCAGAAATGTCTGATGGTGGCCCTGACAAATACTATTGTAAGCTGTCACACCAATATTATAGCAGGTACTGAACTGCTATCTGAATGGAGATCGCAGTTCAGTACCTTACACTGGATAACCAGGGAAGCTGTATATGTGAATGGATCTCTTTGATCCATTCACAAGTACTATAGTAAGCGGTGTTCATTTTGACATAATTTTTGTTTACTAAAGCATTAAGGGAACTTGCAGTAAGTGCTGATCGCAAGTTCACTTCCTCCACTGGACCACCAGGGCTGTTTGGGGGAAGACCAGAGAAAGTCTTGGGCATCAGAGGAAGTTCTCTCTCATCACGGGGACTACCTTACTGCTGCAGCTCTGCTCTCCATATACGATCCAGCAATAGAGGGGATAAATACTAGCGATTCTCCCAATCGCTCCAGCACATGCAATAGTTTTTTTATTCCTATTTCCCCGCCACCTCTCACTCTGTCCTATGAAAGAAGCGTACCTGGCTGGGGCCCCTGCTTCATTTAAAAGTTAAATTTTCTTTCAGGCAGAGATGGATTATGACCCAGATGTACCCGGCCCCCGATGGGTCCCCTGGCATCTAGGTTCCAGGCACATGTCTTGGTTGCCTTCTGCATAATCCTGCAAAGAATCCAGCTCTGCATTTTTCTACTGTCCAAATACTTAACATGATGTCCGAAGAAGTAGGGACTCTATCAGGAATAAACACTGGGAGAAGCAGAAAAAAGCTTGCCATTTCCAGAAGCTACTCCCATTTAATTTTGTAAATGTAAATGATTTTTCATAATACAGCAAAAAGACTCAAGAGCAGAATATAACTGCCTTTTGTGTGTGTGTGTGAAAGTTTAAGACTTCTTGTATGTCGCTTGGAAACTCAACTTAAGTTAATCCTACATAGACCCTCTATGGACCAACCTTTCTGTCTCCCATAGCCCCGGTCTAATCAACCCCTATAATTTATGCAGCAAATATGATTTATATTTAATTTCACCACACTTGCTTTGTTAATTTGAGATGTAATTAACCCGTCACCACGGCAACTAATTTTGTCATGCCGTAAATTACTGCTGCCTTTTCATCAAAATTCAGTTACTTTGGCTCTTGTGTGTAAGGTACTGATGCAATTATGTTGCTACAGGCAACTCAAAATTGCTCAATTTCTTTTGTGTAAATACTGCAAAGTGGGAGTGATACTTTCACTGTTTTTTACTTGACCCCTTACAAGGTCTAATTTCTACGTACAGCACAGACACTCAAAAACAGCCAATAGGACTTTTGTACATGGTTACAAAACATGTATGTAAAATACTTTATTTCCCACAGAGCAATAACATTATCAGAAGTATTTGACAGATCTGTCAAGACAATCTTAAAAATTAATACATACAATTTAAATAGAACTGTACTGGCATTTTATTTCCCTCAGACTGTAACTGTCTCGAAAAACTTGGTAATTTCAGCTTCCCCATCCCTCCCCTTGAAATGTTAAGAGTTGCAGATTACATAAAATATTAAAGGGAAACTAGATTTTGCTTCCGTTCTGTTTATAAATATACTTATTCTCTATGTGTTAGCTGTATTGAGTTAGCGGACCTCCATGAGGTTACAGCAGTGGCATAGGTACAGACCTATGGGCCCTGATGCAAAATTTGGACATGCCCCCCAACTCCGCTGCAAACTCAAATCAGCACCATAAACTAAATAATCTGTCCCATAAAAAACATTCAAATTCATCATTAAAAATGTTTTTGAGGCACTCATTTTAAAACACACAAACTACTTTACCCATACACCTTGCAAAATTCAGTATTTCTAAACTTAGCTCCTCAAACCCTACACTTCTGAGATAACTGACAAACCGACACTGGTAAAATGCTTAGCACTCAGACACTGGTAAAATGCCTGACACACAAACACTGGAAAAATGCTTGGCACACAGACACTAGTAAAATGCTTGGTACATGGACATTGGTAAAATGCTTGCCACACAGACTGGTAAAATGCTTGGCACACAGACACTGATAAATTGGTTGGAAAAATACTGGTAAATGGTTGTCACTGCACACAAAGACAATGGTTAAATGCTTGGCACACAGACAATGGTAAAAATGCTTAGTACATGGACTACTGGCAAAATGGTTGGCACCCAGACTCGTAAAATTATTGACACACAGACACTCATAAATCGGTTGGAAAACTGACACTGAAAAATGGTTGGCAAAATACTTGGAAAATTGGCACTTGATGTACAGACATTGCCAACCTTTTACAGCTGCTAATATGCAACCATTTTACCAATGTCTGCATGCCAACATGCACCTCTATGATGATGGTGCAGCTGTTTTAGGAGTGAATATGGTTGGAGGAGATTTTAAACTAGGTATGGGGGAGGTTAAGGGTGTTGTATATAGCTGGAATAGGAAGAGGAGTAAGGTTATCAATGGGGGGATGAAAGGGTGGAAGGGTAGCATAGAGGAGAGTGAGCCATGTACATTAAAATGTATAAATCAGTTAAATAATAATCTTAAATTTATGTTTAGAAATGCAAGAAGCCTAGCTAGAAAAATGATAAAATTCAAGGAGAACTAAAGTTTCCAGACAACATTGTCCCAATAGACCGAGCACATTCACAAACATACCACAAGCTGTGTCTCACCTCACCTGTGGGTACATTTTGTATATGGTTTTCAGCACCTAAATAATTTTTTTTTTTAAAAGCACTTTTGAGTGTGCCTCCCTTTGAACATATATATTGATATCTACCTGATGTGGTGCAGATTTTAGGGGGTGCACCTCACAACTTACCGGCCTGAACTCCACAAATCCGTCTTATTTGAATTGAACCTGCAACTTGTACGTTTACTCTATTATAAATAAAGCTTCTGTATCTGATGAAATACATCCACGGGTCCTAAGAGAGCTAAGTTCAATAATGTTTAGACCAGTGTTTCTCAACCAGGGGTCCGGGGACCCCTAGGGGTCCCTGAGAGGTTGCATGGGGGTCCTCAAAACATTGACAGAAATTGTATAGATCCATCATTTTGATGAATGCAGATATATTTTTCTACATATTTATCAATGTTCTGTATAAAGTCTGTGTTTGGTGTATTGATGTCTGAGAGATAAATGAAAATAAGTAATGTTTTAATGTAAGGGTTCCCACCCTGGTGTGAATTAGAGTGAATTTTGTTCAATAGAGATGTATTTATGGATCTATCATTTATATTTGTATAGATTAGGTTTTTTGATGATTTGATGACTTACAAAGAAAAATAATGATACTGTATAATGTATATAATCATAATTTTATGTAGAAGTCCCCGAGACATGAAAATTGTTTCAAGGGGTCCCCACAGATAAAAAGGTTGAGAAACACTGGTCTAGACCACTGTTTCTTATCTTTTCATGTTAATTTTTTTCTGGAGCTGTGCCTCTGGATTGGAAAAAAGCCAGTATAATACAATTTAAAAGGGGTACTTATTCACAACCTGGTAATTAAAGAAACAATTAAACAAAGTTAATATTGATAAAACTTCTGTATCGGATTAAATACTTCCACAGGTCCTAAGATAGCGAAGTTCAGTAATGTCTTGATCACCGCTTCTTATCTTTTCATATTCACTTTTTCTGGAGATGCGCCAAATGGGGACACTGCGCTGCATAATAACAAAATACAAGAAAGCCATTCAAGGGGGAAAAATACATGAATAGATCAATACATAAATATATAAATAAGTACTAGAGATTTGCCACAAGAGTAAAGGAGGTCCCAGCCCCATCGAGCTTACAATCTAATTAGGAGGGTAACATACAGATGCAAAGGAAAGGGTAGAAGTGCAGTAGAGATACTTATGCATTATATCAGTTGTATTGCATAAGATCAACTGGACTTGAAGTTTAGTTCTTGAAGACGTTTCGCTAGTCATCCTACTGGCTTTCTCAATTCAGAATTGAGAAAGCCAGTAGGATGACTAGCGAAACGTCTTCAAGAACTAAACTTCAAGTCCAGTTGATCTAATTGAATACAACTGATATACCATGACCTGGACGAATGAGAACCTTCACAAGCATACTTATGCATTGCAAATAAAACAATCATATGCTGTGATGGTTACCAGATAGGAAGGATGTAAAGCCTTTATCGGCCGAAATGGACGGTCACTCGGGGATCCGCCAACTTGGTTGTTCGGCGATCCCGGACTGAACATCCGTTTCGGCCGATAAAGGCCCTACACACGGGCCGATTATCGGCCGAAATGAACATTCGCACACATCGTGCGTTGCGGGTCGGGACCCACGAACACACGTGTGTACGAACCTTGAGGCTAGAGTTAAATCTGCCGATTAAGTGGTGTCAAAAATGTTTTATTTAGAAAAACAGGCCAAGAATGTACATCAATTGGCATATATTAATAACAGTAATTACAAATAAATTGTGCAATATGACATGCATTCACATCCCTGAGCTTTTATATAAATTGAATAAAAAATAACATAATAACATATCACAAGGGGGAAGAGGTGGAGGGATAGGGGAAGAAGGTCTCTCATTGTCTGGTCATCATTTCAATTTGGCACCACTTATCAGGTTAGTATACACTCCAAACATGGTGGTATCATCTGGGATATATAACTCTCGGGCTGACACACCATTGGTGTGGCAGCTTTGGTGTCCAGGCTTTAAAACGGTATCCTAGTATAAACCCTAAACATATAATGGATTGTGGAGTATAGGGGGATGTGTTATGTTAAGTGACTGGTAAAAAATGATTTCCTTATCTATATCCATTTGACACTTGTAGGGTGCTATTGTGTGTGAAAGCTATTCTGTTTGTTGTGGGGAGACAGGGATGGGTACACTTGTACCATCCCCCAGCCTCGTCAACCCCCAGTATACACAGTACAGGGTCTGGTGGTATATGGAGTATCTGTGTTAGGGTTTTTATTACTTTGTTACAGAAAACTGAAACCTTTGGACAGGTCCAAATCAGATGCCAAAAATGGCGGATGGTCCGTGGAGTTGTTTGGGGACATATGTGCTAACCTACGGGGGGGTTAGGTAAATCTGGTGCAAAATATAAAATTGTGTGACCCTATGATTGGCTGATGGGGATACTTGATGTATACACATTTAGCTAATCAGGAGGTAGGTGTCTCTAGAGCAACAAACGGAGTACATACCGCAGGTACAGTTTAATTATTATCACTTTAGAATAACGCTTATCCATAATAACAGTAAAACATTTGCATTTTGCCAAATATTATCCTGTACATATTAGATTAAGTAAACCAATAAACATAACAAGATTATTCTATATCTTAAAAATTTCCCAGTGCACTAAACTTTTATAGGGATAGGACATTAAGGGAGGGGGAGGGGGTAAGGGAGGGGGGAGGGGGTAAGGGATGGGGGAGGGGTAGAGGGTAGAGGAAGGGGAAGATCAAGTGTCTTGTGGATAGCATTTACCCTATAGTCTTATTGGTTAGGTCAGGAGTTATCTAAACTATATAGTAAAATCCTGTCCAGGGCCTGTCAGCCATAGATCTAAACATATCAGACCTCCCAGGTCTAGATACCAATCCCACTACCAGATGATGGGCTGGGAGAAAGGGAAGTGCAAGAGAGAGGATAGACATAAAGGGGATAAAGGGGTTTTGTTATATTGGCTTTCCTTATTATATATAAACATTGGTTCCAGATACCACATATTCCATTGCTGCTAAAATGGAATTTACCTCATAACACATATCCTTTCAGAATTCCTGTATAACACTTCTATACCTGCCGTGAGCGAATTTATTTAATCAACAATTCCTATTGCGTATATGTGTTAAATCTCTACATAGTATACTTTAGTAAACAGTCCAGTATATTGACAGTACTCATTATTCATATATATTAGTGCCTTATACGCTACAGTCCCCCAGTCCTATAAGCATTGTCTAGGTAAATAAAATAATGCACTTTTAGTTTAAGCTAACCTAGATAAAAATACATTTTGTGATACGTCGCCTAGGTTGGGAGGCAGAGTGATAGTATATATAGTATCAACATATCTTTCTTACATATTTCCGCTGTAGGGTGCACTTAAGTTGGTTGGTGAATTCAGGAATCATAGTTCACTGATCCTTTCCCCATTTAGGTTTTATATATCACGTTCTGGAACTATGTGGGGTGAAGTTAGTCAGTTCACTTATAACATATTTAGGGTATTCCTTTGTAGTGTTTGTAATTCCCGAAGTAATTGTTCACATACAGATCCCAGAGAATGGAGGGTATATACTACAATAAGCCAATCAGTGGATAAACTACAGACAGAAAGAAAAATGAGATCACATCCAGAGGGTTCCATGGGGTATTGTGGGACAAGTTGTTTGTTTTGGTCTTGATTTATTTTAGCTTAGGTGAGCTGAGGGTGGTCGCTGGGACAAAAATATGTACATATATCAGACAAAGTTCTACCGGCATTGGGCTCTCATAGATGACAAGATGGTAATGGGGAGCACTGTACCTTATTACATATCTGGGGGTCTGGTCAAACTGTATTGCGGCGTTGGGCCAAAATCTTGTACACATTGTGGTGCCCATAGTCTATGATATACGGGGGGGACTTGTCAGTTGTGTGGCTTGCCTGGGGAAGCATAGGGATACAAACTGTTGCCCCTTTTACTTTTTTATCAGGTACAGGCTTCTTGAGGAGTATCAAAGAACCTGACCCTACCGTCCTTCGCCACCCGGAGACCGGCTGGGTAGGCCATAGAGTATGTAATCTCGACTGCCAGGAGTTTCTTCTTGACGTCTCCGAATGTGCCCCAGCGTCTCTGGAGCTCCACAGAATAAACAGGGAATATACGGGTGCTGTTATTTTCATGGGTCAGGTCCGGGGGTGATCTGGCCTGGCGGAGGATCCAGTCTCTGTCTTGTGAATTTAGGAGGTGTGCTATAAGAGGCCTTGGTGGCGTCCCAGGCACAGGGGCCTTAGCTGGGATATGGAGGGCCCTCTCAATCTCAAACTGCGGTGACAGGCCGTCCGTACCTATTTTGGCGCGAATCCATTCTTCAAGAAACGTGGCTGCGGATTGTGTCTCAGCACCCTCAGCAAATCCCAGGAAATGCAAACTTTGACGGCGTGACCTGTTTTTGAGGTCTGGAGCTCTTGTTGGAGATAGCAAATCGAGTTCGGCAAGGGCCGCGTTGCGTCCTCCAGTGTGGATATCTGCTCCTCAGCCTCTCCCACCTTATGTCTTATCTTCTGGAGGTTGTGCCTAAGGAGCGAAATGTTCGACCTTGTTTCCTCGTTCATCGTGGCCAGGGAGCGCTGCGACTCCTGTATGGCACCGGTAAGGTGATGCTTGAGGTCAGATAGCGTGGGTTCCACAGGCGGAGATTGGTTGGCATGCATCTGCTCTTGGGTGTTTAGAGTTAGTGCCTGGGAGGCATGCTCCATGTCTTTCTGTGGGGATGGAGGCATGGCGGCCTGGGCCTCTGCCTGGCCCTTCCAGGCGAACTGCTCAAGTTTCTTGGCTGATCCACTTGATTTATTCCCCTTCGGTTTGGTCATCTGAGTATCAGGGGTGAGCAGAACATATATTGCTTGGTTTGGAGTTGTTTAAGTGCCTTTTATTAGCCTCGGTTAATGTGATGGTGCTGGAGCAGAAAGATGGTGCGTCCTATCCCATGCGGCTCCAAGCCCCGCCCTGAGTGGTGTCAAAGTTACTGGAAACTTCCTTCGGGATGATAGTAATGGGAAAATATTCTGGGCTTAGTACAGTATTTGGACAAGAATTGTTTGGTATTTTAGGGAGTAATGTCCTATATTTAAGTTTAATAAGGCTAATTCTGTGGTCACCCCCCCCCCTTCCCCTCATCTTGTCTGCAAGCCTCTGGTATCCTGTAGGGTCTTAGTTTGACTTTTACACTAGGGACTAATGTCATGTTTAAAGCAATAATTTGCCCAGCCGAATTATTGTATGGCGGCTCAAACCGATCACCGACCATTCCTTCATCCAAAAAAACATGATCGAACGGGTCGAAAAACCATGTCCGATCGTGCGGTCCTCTACGGCCGCATCTAACTGTCAGACACAGCTGCATTTGTGGTTGGGAGCAATTACTTGACAGATAGGACAGGAGTCACAATAATATTTTACATCTTTATACACTCCTGGCCAATAGAATCTTTGCAAAACACGCTCTAGTGTTTTTCAGAACCTAAATGTCCCCCTAAGACATGGGAGTGAGCTAGGTCTAAAACAGAACGCCTGTGAGATTGTGGAACCAGCAATTGCTCAGTTTTCCTTCCCCGCACCTTATCTACTCTGCACAGTAGGTTATTTACCACTAAAAAATGGGGAAAAACCTTCTCAGCTCCAGGTTCTTGGGACTCTCCATTTAAAACCTTAACCTGCTCTCTGACATGACTGTGGTATCCCTTAGCTGGGCAGTATCAAAGATTTCATGGGAGACTGGTAGATCAGGTAGTCCCATCTCAGGACGAGATTCCTCTACATCTGCTGTTTAGACCTCTTGGGGAAATTATTGCTATCCGCTAAGGGCACACCCACTGCCTGCACTTGTGTATCAGGAACCAGAGGTTCTGATGCATTTAGGTTGGGTTTTGTGTGGGCTTTCTCATGCTTTTCCCACAAGACCCAGAATAAAGAAAAATCACATCATAAGATAAAGTTTTTACAACCACCACAATTTGGTCTATTGTTCCACATTTTTTATGGAGATCAGAGCTGTGGGGTAATTTTTTGTAATGCCTTGAACACATATGACCCCAAAGAATTAGGCTGTAGCTTCTGTGTATGCAATAAGTCAGTGTGGACAATAGTAACAAGACTCTCAGAATCTAGCAAAGCAGAGCCTAGCAAAGCAGAGTCTAGCAAAGCAGACACTGCATGACCCTCTACTTTAACTGTACACATATGCTGCTCATAATCCTTGGCTTGATGAACCGCATAAGCTGGTCTAGTGAACATTGCATTCTCACATTCCATTGGGTTCTGGGTAAGTAGCGCCGGCAGACAATTGGTTTCCAATCTTTTGGCAGTATTTTGACCTCAGGGCCATGTAGTCTCAGGGCCTGGATGCTTCATTTAGCCCTCTCCTTCGGACTGTGTTTTACCCCTGTGGCAGTATTCCTGATTTTCTGGGACTTAAAAGCTGCTCTCCTTGGAGACCCATCCTGAAGGAAATCGGTGTTAATAAAACGCTTAACTAGGGACACCAGTGCATCTGAACCTTTTGGGCTTGCCTGACCTACAAAACACTGTATGAGGGGGGTCAAACATCTGGGACCTTACAAACTTATTTACATCAAGTGCCCAGGCATGTACCCGCTGTGCCCTCAGCTGCATAGTTACACCAAGATAGGTAAAAATATCCCCTTTAATCTTCTCTACTTTTGTGCATCTTCACCACTTAAATCAATATAAGCCTTCTGTGTCTCTCCTGTTAGGAAAGGAGCAATTACTTCTGCCCAGTGCTCAAGGGGAAGTTTCTCACACTCTGCAACTCTTTGGAAAGAAAGACCTCCACATCATTCTCAGGATGTCATCTTCTGAATGATTCAACTCTCTTGCGCACTGAGCCTCTTCTTGTACCCTTTGTGGCTTGCTGTAGGCTACCATTAACCTTTTGCTGATTTGCATTTGCAACTTGCATGCAAGCATTAGCCTGTGTGAGCTGTTTCACAAGCTCCTCCATAGTAACGGCAGGCCTAGGATCAACAGTTTCTTTAGGAAAGCTGCCCGAATCCGAGTACCAAATGTAGGGGTTTAGCCAAGTGGTAGGTAGTAAAGCAAGCAAACAGTGCATGTTGTGCAAAGGAATACCCCCTTTTATTCATAGCAGGTACATACAATAGGGCTGATACCTTCTCAGCAAATCCAGTGGTCCAAAATAAAACAAAACACAAATAAATTCCCGCTCATCTGAGCTCTAACTTCTAATAGAGTAAACATTCTGCCTACTTGTGTGCTGGGGCCTACCTACTTGGGGGCTCAATGGCGGAACAACGAACAAATGCATACACACTTGCGATTATCGGGCGAAACAACCATTTGTCACGTGTGTGAACAAGCTTGCGGGTCGGTGACAAGATAGTACATGTGTACGAGGCTTTAAAATGTTAGATAACACTGTGTTGAGGTGGAAAGCTGTAAATGACTAACCCTTTAGCTAATTAGTTTGTCAGAGAATAGACAGTCCTCACTGAACAATTTTTCCCCTCTGTATACACTTCGAAAAATCGAAAACTTGCTCTGAAGTCCCGAAATCCGAACGATCCATCCAGTTTCGGACGGAACAGTCGGATTTCAGAACCAAGGGATTCCGTGTCGGATCTGGGTCCGAGTCAGACCCGTATCCTATCTCTACTAAATCAGGTTAATTTACTAAATAAGGTTAATTAAAAGCTTCTGGACTGGATAAAATACACCCTCGGGTCCTTAGAAAGATAAGTTTGGATATATCTAGGACATTGTTTCTTGTTTTCTCAGATTCCCTCATGTCCAGAAGTGTGCCTCTTGATTGGAAAAAAGCTGTAATTCCAATATTAAAAAATGGTAGTCGTTCACAGCCGGTAATTACAGGGCTGTAAGTTTAACTTCAGTGGTGGGGAAGATACTGGAAAGTTTGATATGGGAAAAATATTCTAGGGTATAATTCAAGGACTAACATTATAGTAGTAATCAACATGGATTTAGGAAAAACAGATTTAGTCAAACAAACTTGCTTGAATTTATGAGGAAGGGAGTATTAATTTAGACTCTGACATAGTAGTAAATGTAGTATACTTGGATTTTGCTATGGCTTTGGATACAGCCCACCATATTGACTTATGTATAAGCTAAGGTCTGTTGGGCGGGTGTGGCACATTTGTACATGGATTGAAAATTTGTTGATGGATTGGATGCAGAGAGTAGTTGTTAATGGGGCTTCGTCAATATGGACTAATGTTCTAAGAGGGGTGCCACAGGCATCTGTGTTGGCACCACTTTTATTTCTGTTTATTAATGATTTGGAAGGGGGTATTGTCAACAAGATCTCTGTGTTTGCAGATGACACAAAACTTTGTCAACCATTAAAAGCTACAGACAATGTACAAGCATTGCAGGTGGCAAGTGGCATATGAGATTCAATGTTGATTAAGTACAGTTATGCATTTTAGACTTAAAAATCCTTGTACTGGGGGGCTTGGAGTGAAGCAAGTTGTGCACTATAGAGGTTCCGCTATATATATATATATCCTAAAAACCTCCTACAAACCCCTTATTACCTTATCTAATACCCGGTTCTCAATTGTACATACCGATGAGAGCCAGCATTGGACTATTCTCCATGTCTCCATCAAAAAAAGACATGGCAGCCAAGTTGGAAAGATTAGTCAAAAATTTAAAAAAATGGAGGCGATCAGGCCCAAACAGCCAAGACAGCGCCACGTGAGGTATCAACCTCCCCCCAAACAACCACGGACAAACTACTGAAGGCAATCACCACCTGCCAGTCCACACTCACGGCAAAAATAGAGGAGGTTAAAACAGACATATTGTTCCGCCAGGATATGCAAAACCTGCAGGGCAGAGTAACAGAAATCGAATCCTGAATAAGCAATGTTGAAGATATCCTACCACCACTACAAAATGGCTCTGATAGCCATGCTGCGGTAATACAAACTATCCTGAACTGATAGGATGACATGCCAGAGACATAACAATGTAAGGTTTGTGGGTTGCCCCGAAAAAGCTGAGGGCCCAGGCCCAGCACGCTTTCTAGAGGAGCGCCTTGTACTCCTTGTACTTATTTTAAAAAACTATTTGAAAAGTATTTAACCTAATTCGAACCCCCTTGACATTGATGGCTCACCTAGAACCAAGACTATTTAAACAACTGAGAGAATGGGTTACCCCTCATGAACCACCAGGAGTGGAGTCTTGGCCATGAACTAGGATTGATACACTTTAACAGTGACATAGAGCACAGTTTTAACAACACATACCCAATAATTCACCCTAACCGCTAGAAGTCACTTCGCAGCATTTGAAGGCACAAACCTTAAACCCATACCCACCCAACCCCTCTCCTTGAAACCCTCCACTTCCTACCCCAACCCCCTTCATGAAACACCTTGTGCCTACAAAAATATGCAATAAGTCATTGCAAAAAATGTTACATGTTATGTAAATGTAAATAGTTTTTATTTTTTAAGCATCACAAACCAATTGCTATTGTCAAAAACGGGTATCTGTGTGGGTAAATGCCTCACCTGAAATGTCAGGGGACTACAGAATAGAATAAAACATCTGGCTATATTACAGTATTTAAAACAACAAAAACCTAAAATTATAGCTCTTACTGAAACACATATAAAAATACACTGGGTGGGATGGGTCTACTACTAGAGGAGTAGCTATTATGATCAATAAAACAATACACTTTGAACTATTAGATATGAAGCTTGACCGACATGGTGTGTTTGTATTTCTATATGAAAAACTACAATTACACCCAATACTACTGTTAGCTTTCTACACTCCCCCATTCAATAAGTCTGCAATACATGAAGGAATGCAATATGTATCAGACCATCCAGGAATACCCACCATCTGGCTAGGGGATTTTAAGACAGTAATTAACTTATCCCAAGAAAGAACACATGTACTACCAAGATTTGGTAAACTTATTACCTCACTGGGCCTGGCAGAAGTATGGTGCCACCTTTACCCAATCTCTCAGACTAACTCATGTTCCTCATCCTCATACAACACTATGTCGAGAATAGATATGATTATTAAAAGTAACTCCTACCAATCCTAAAGGGCTCCGTGTACTCCCCGAGACCCTTTCAGATCATTCCCCCTGCTGGATGTCCCTGACAAAATGCCCCCCACCTTTACACTGGAAACTAAATCCCTTTTGGCTCTCCCTGTTTCCAGAGGATGATGATCAGAAGGGGGAATGGGATAACTTCTTTGAGGACAATGAACACTCAGCAGACCCTCTACAGGTCCGAGAGGCCTTCAAATTTCATGCAGGCATGAAGCTGAAAAGCGCAGTCAATAAAATCAAACCATTCATCAAATATGGAACAATTGGTCCTACGTGACTTAGACAGCTGACTACAATGTAAACCTCTCCCCGGAAAGGGCACAGGCTCTCAGACTACAAAGACTGATAGCAAAAGCCAATAAAAAACCTCCAATTTCAGTCCCATGCATTCTAAAAACATGGAGGAAAAGTGTGGTAAATTGTTGCTTATATTATACATCATGAACACCGACCCCCTACACTATCAACCCCTGGTGGTTCACCTATCTCAGACCCTCAAAAAGTATACCTAGCCAATTACTACAAACATCTTTACTCCTTCACCTCACAGCATACCGCACAGAGCAATACCTCACCAATATTAAATTCCCCAAATTATCCCTGCGACAAAAACAAATGTTGGAGCAACTAATTACAGAAATAGAAATACTACAAATTATCCCTCTCCTCACCAGAAATAAGAACCCTGGCAACGATGGACTTCCAATGGAATTCTACTCCATTATCCTCACCCCCATTTGTTGAAGCTCTACAACACAATGTTCACCACACACACCCTACCCATAATTATGGCTGAGGTCCTAATTACTCTTATCCCCAAACCAGGAAAAGACCCCACACAACCAGAAGCCTACAGGCCAATCTCACTCCTATAGGTCGACATCAAAATATTAGAGAAAATACTGTCCTGCCGTCTTAACCAGATAGAAACCACCCTTGTACATCCCAACCAAACCGGCTTCATACCTGGAAAAAACACGTCAATGAACACCTGACATATTCATCAATATTTCAACCCATCATAAAAGTGGAAAACGTTGTATAGTGAGTCTCGACGCGTTTGACTCTGTAGAATTGCAATTACTTTGGGAGGTACTCCAACAATTCATTACCCAACATTGTGCTCAGACTCAATAAAATTGTGCTCAGACTCCAATATAGAGGGACTGACATTGGAGAAGCAACGGGAAATTATTGGATTATATGCAGATTACACGATTCTGTACCTAGCAGATCAGGATATATCCCTCCAGAACACAATTAAAGACAATACATCTCAGGACTAGCAATCAACTTGGACAAATCCCAAATTCTCCCTCTAGACAATCACCCCCCAACCCTGAATAAAGTAAATACCCTAAAATACCTAGGCATCTGAATATAAAGGACCCCCATAAATATCTTACCCTGAATTTGGAACCCCTAATCAAAATAATCAAAACCAAAACACAAACTTGGAGCATAAAAAAAGAAATCCTGCACAATGTCCTGTTTCCCCTGTTTCTGCTTCCTGGTTCTTCCAGGTAGCAACTGTCAGTTATGGATTTGACAGTTGACATCACAGCCAGTGACTGAATGTTAATTCCCTGTCTGCCTCTTCTGAGCATGCTCAGGCTCAGTACAAATTTCTAAATTGCTCAGTTTCTATGAGGCATCCAGAAGCATAGCAGACATACAGTAATGAATTCCTAGGACAAACTATGATATATCAACATATTATAAAGAGGCCATTCTTTCTAAAATATGTTCTTATGAGGGTGGAGTTGTCCTTTAAGTCTTAGCAATCAAATTCCACACTTTAATAACCAAACCCCTTTATGGGACAATGAAACCCTCCCCAAATTTTTTTCAATACCCTAAACTGAGATCTGGTTTATATGGAATAAACCAACTGTCACACTTATTAGACAACTCCCTAAAAACATTTGAGCAACCCAATTTCACCAGAACCCCGTAGAACTAATCAACTCAACCCTCTAAGGGGCACTACCTCATTTGAAGCTTTATCTTTTGCTAGAGAAAGAATAAAACAAGTGGAAAATGGAAGTCCCTGATAAGACTTTGAAATCTTCTTGTTACCCTGCAGGTTATTTTATCAACAACTCATGCTGACTTGTAAATAATTGCAGGGTAACAAGCAGCTTTGAAAGACTTTTCAGGGACTTCCATATTTGCCTATAGAATCTGAGACAGTGAATACTGGGGTCAGGGAGCGTGGCTCTTTGATGACTTTGTGGGCTGTGGAATGTACTAGCAACAACATGGAAGCCTTCTTATTTACAGAATCTCTTTCGCACATGCACTAAAGGCAACTTACTATTTTATTATTATTATTGCGGATTTATATAGCGCCAACATCTTCTGTAGTGCTTTACAATTACATGCATGCATACACATCAGGCTTACAATCTAAGCACATTTATTTGACACATACAACCTATCAGTATGTCTTTATAATTGTGAGGGAAACCGGAGTACCCGGAGGAAACCCACGCAAGCACAGCAAAACATACAAACTCCTTGCAAATATGTTCAAGGGTGGATTCAAACTTAGGACTTCAGCACTTCAAGCCATCAGTGCTTAACCACTGAGCCACCGTGCTGCTGGTACTATAGAAGAATCTTACAATGTATAGGTGTTCTGGGGAGAAAAACTTTCACCAGTTGCGTAGCTAGATATCACAGGGCCCCATAGCAAGATTTCAGATGCGGCCCCCCATATTGAAACCAGTTTGGTGCAGTTCAACCTGATGAAGGACCAACTTATGGTCTGAAACATGTTGTGTTATTTCTCCTAATAAAGTATCTTTGACACGGATGGATTAAACTCAAAACTTGGCTCTCGCCAGTCTTTTCTTCTTGATGTGCAGTTCAACTTAACCTGGCCAAACTGCAGCAAGTTTTTTTTAAAGGGTATGTCCTCCTTCCTAAGAAAAGTTTTAGTTCTCCTTTAAATGTACCAAGCAGTGCCAGAGAGCATGTTTTGTATAAAAAGGGGTATGGATTCAAGGGAGAAAAATATTACTCTCCCTTTATACAAAGCATTGATAAGGCCTCATTTGGAATATGGAGTGCAGTTTTGGAATCCTGTGTACAAAAAGGAAATCTTGGAAATGGAAAGGGTTCAGAGAAGGGCAACTAAATTAATAAAGAGAATGGGGTAGCTTGAATATGAAAACAGATTAGATAATGGCCATGCATGGGTATACTGTGTATAAAAACATTAATGGGTCATAAAACAAATTGAGGCATTGTTTACCAGTGGAACATGTCAGAGGACAAGCAGACATTTCTTAAGACTGGAAGAAAAGAGGGTTTCTAGGTTCGGAAGGTTTTTTAACTGTGAAAACCATAAAACTATGGAACTGTCTTCCATTGGACATGATAATGGCAGGTTCATTGGATAGTTTTTATAAAAGGGGCTGGATGAGTTTCTGAAAACAAAGAATTGTGCATGTTACTAGTATTGATACATTTTTTTCCCATTCATAATTTTGGTGGTAGGCATGAAATGTGGATATTGCTGAGCACCTTATATACTCAAGTAGAAACTGTCCCGAATATAAACCGAGGTACTTATATTTAACTGATAAACCAGGAAAACTGATTGACTTGAGTATAAACCAAAGGCTGACTTTTCCCCATATACAGCCCTATAGATACAGTAGTTCCACAGACAGTCCCATAGAAAGCCTCATACACAGCCCTATAAAAAGCCTCATACACAGCCCGATAGAAAGTCCAATACACAGCCCCATAGAAAGTCTAATGCACAGCCCCATAGAAAGTCCCATACACAGCCCCACAAAAAGTCCCATACATAGCCCTATAAACAGATGTGCCCTGCATACCTTTCTGTGCAGCCTATATTGTTGAATTCTGTTAATTCTATCACTTTTTCCCATTCTCTTGCAATCTCGGTTGATCTGAGCAGGACAAGAGTTGCCTAACCCACCAAAATCAAGAGGATTCTGTGAGTTACAGGGTACAGCTTTTGTTTTCCCAGGGCTATGCAATTTTGTTCATCTGCTCATTTAAGCTTACAGATCAGCCCCATACCGTAGTATAAACCGAGGCGAGACTTTCTGGATGATTTTAAAGGTTACATTTTTTGGTTTATACTCGAGTATAGATTGGTAGGTTGGACTGGATTTACTATGTTACTATAACAAGGGAGCCTTGTTTACTACATAAGGCAACATATGTATTAACTTAAATCTGTCCTTGAAAGCACTTTTTTACATAAATAGTGAATTTGTTGATAGATATTAGTTGTCAATTGATCTTCATCTGTGTGGATCAATTGGGTTGCCTCAGGGTTGTGTACTGGGGTCACTTCTATTTAGTCTGTTTATATATGACTTAGAAGTGGGTATTGAGAGGAAGGCCACTGTTTGCTCATCACACAAAATGTAGAAATAAAAATGCAGGGCATTGGAAAATTCAAATGACATGCAGTTGCTGCAGGCAGACCTAGATAGTCATAATGGCCAGGTGAAATTTAATGTTGATAAATGAAAGGTGATACATTTGTCATTTAACAATCCTTTCACTGCCTATACTATTATTGGCTCAGTCCTAAGTCAACCTCTTTTGAAGAAAGATTTGGAGGTTTTGGTAAATAATTGTAGCAATTATTGGAGCTTACAATATATTGTTTTGAAATATTTTGCAATCCTGTATATAAAACGGACATGTTGGAAATAGAAAGAGTTCAGAGAAGGGCAACTATATTAATAAAGGTGATGGGGGCGCTTGACTATGACAGATTAGATATTTTAGGGATTTTCACATTGGAAAAGTGGTGCTTTGTGGGGATATGATCGCTTTATACAAATATTTTAATGGGCTATACCAGAAACTTTCTAGTGCATTGTTTACCAATGGATAATTTCAGAGGACACACGGACAACCTTAAAGATTAGAACAAAAGAAGGTTCATCTTTAGTTTAGAAAATGTTTCTTTACAATGAGAACTGTGGAACTTTCTTCTAGCAAATGTCATAATGGCAAGTTCATTGGAAAGCTTCAAGAGTGGGCTAGATAAATTTCTATACTAATTAAATAGTATAGTATAGTATAGTATTTGAGGTTGAATAAAGACATATGTCCACAAAACAAGTGTAGGATAAAGGTAGGTGCATACTCACAGGTGCTCTACCCCTGTACTGTCTGGCGGCGCTCACATGCTTCCTCCACCTCCCGACCACAGAGGTGTATGTATCCTTCCGGAACTTGCAACAAATGTGTGTGAAGCAGGCTGCACGCTCTCAGTAACTAAAATCATTCCTTTATTTCACATAAATCCTTCGGAACAAATGGCACTGAGTACAAACAATATGGACAGACTCGTGGAACACAGGTGTGCCTGACGCGTTTCGTGACGTAAGTCACTTCATCAGAGGCTAAACACCAGTAGCTAGATGTTTGTATTTAAAGGGACTACATGAGGGAGGGGTCACAAATTTAAAACACATGTACGAAAATGTCAGAAATAAAAACATCAGGTGGAAAACGGGAAAAGGAGATAGGCAAATAAAGTTCAGACCGGGTCCTAAAGACCGCTCTATTAAACTTATATACTTATATACATTCCCAGAAGAGCAAATTGTGTCCGTATAGGATCTGAGGTAAAATCCAGCGTAACGGACACTACGTTGACAGGTGTATATGAACCATCGACATTGTCACCAATATTGGCATTAAAGATAGTAACATATCTGTGAAACATAACATACTACTATCGATATATAACACACGACTATCCCATGAAGTGACTGGAAATAGAAAAAAACAAACTATGTGAAGAAATAAAATATAACTCAAATATAACATAGTAATAACAAAATAAAACGAACAGTAACTGAACTACTGCTGTAGCAAATATGCAAATAATATAACCAAAAAAATAAGAGATATAAGGATAACTATAGAAATAAACTCGAAAATCTAAATATATAGAGAGAAACACATATGTCCTCCACAACGGAGATATGATGCATGGTTGTTAATTATTGTTATTATGTGTAAAACATTTAGATTGTGCACAACATATCCCAGGCTATGTATAAAACATAGCCAATAGCCGTAGAGTGTAGAGATGTTAATAATAATTTAGCAATTACTTGTAGATTATCACTAAGATATAACTAGTACCATATCACAATCTATACTCGAACATGTAATAATACATGTAGACATATAGATGTCGATGCATCAGCTCTGAGGATTGGAAGATCAAACATTATCACATCAATCTACAAAAGCTGATAACTCGAAATCCCTATTAAGGCCCCGAGGTGTTACCGTTTTCATCGTATAGATCCATCTTGCTTCTTTTTTTTAAAGTTTTCTATCCAGGTCTCCCTGTCTAGTATCTCTCTTACATATATCTATTGCTTGAAAAACAATTTCCATCTTACCAAAATGGTCAGATATAACATGTCTAGCTATTGCCGACCGCAAGTCATATTTAGGTATAGCATTCATATGTTCAGCGATACGTCGGCCAAAGGGTCTGATTGTCTTCCCAATATATTGAAGGCCACAAAAACAGGTTGCCAAATATACTACTCCTTTGGTCTTACAATTAGCAAAGAATTTTATCGTATATTCGACATTAGTGTTGGTACTTCTAAATGTTTTAGATTGTTTGACATATTTACATGTATTACATCGAGACATGTTACATTTAAAACAACCTTTGTGGATAACCACGTATTCGAGGGAGAAGATGGTGTGGACCTAAATAGGCTCGGTGATATTATGGAGCCAATATTGCGTGCTTTGCGATATGAAAAATTAGGTTTCTCAGGAAGGAGATCATCCAAAAGAATGCCCCAATACTTGGATACAATATGTTTCATTCTGTAACTTTGTGTAGTAAAGGTAAGTGTTATGTATGGTGTAGTAGATGAAACCTGAGTCTTAGGGGCATATTTATAAAGAAACGATAATAGCGCAAAAAAATTACCGCCGCACATCGCGGCCGTGAAAATAGCGCTATCGCTGTATTTATAACGGCGAGCGCTATTCCCGCGATACCTATCGCGGCCACGATGTGCTGCGGTAATTTTAAGCCCCTTTAGGACTTAAAATCCCTTCCCGACGCCGCTCCTAAGGGGTGGGGCATACGCCCACCCCGCCCCCCCCCCCCCGCGCGGCGACCACCCGCCGCCGCTTCCCGCAGCGACCACCCGCCGCGACCCCCTCCCCGCAACCCCTCCAAGCCCCCCACCCTGAGAAGGGCCTTTGGGGCTTAGGGGTCCCGCAGCTCGAACCGGGACCCCCCCTCCCCGGCCCTTATAAGGGCCCTTGCGGCACTGACAAGTGCCTTTGGCGGGGGTCCCGCAGCTCAAACCGGACCCCCAGTGGGCTCTCTTAAAAGAGCCCTTGGGCGGCGTCTTCTTTCTTCCAGTCCCGCGACACCAGCTCCGCGAGTCGCCGACCCCCGAGAGGTACCCCTGCGGCTGCCAGGGTACCCCCGCGGGCGCCGCACCTCAACGAGGCCGATGTTGCCGGCGTCTTGATCCGACAAGACGTCTTCGGGCTGGCGACACCAACCCCACTCAGGTCGCCGATGCCAGGCAAACTCACTGCGCCGCCAGTGAGCCTGCTGGCACCGCCGGCCTCAGCAGAGCCGATGTTGCCAGCCGCTTCTTTCTTCTTTCTTCAGCCCTACTGCGATGGCATCTGATTTCCGCGGCGGAAAGCTCCTCTTTATATAGGTTTGCAGAAATCCTAATCCGTTTCTGATTGGTCAATTTTTTAATACGTCTTTACATTAACCAATCATTTTCTGGAAAGTTCTGAAATCTGATTGGTTAATGTAAAGCAAGTTATTAAAATTGACCAATCAAAAACGATTATGGATTTCTGCAAACCTATATAAAGGAGCTTTCGCCACGGAACTCAGATGCCATCGCAGTAGATGGCTGAAGAAAGAAGCAGCTGGCAACATCGGCTCCGCTGAGGCCGGCGGTGCCAGCGGCTCACTGTCGCCGCAGTGATTCTGCCTGGCATCGGCGACCTGAGTGGGGTTGGTGTCGCCAGCCCGAAACGTCGCCCAGGCTCTTTTTAAGACACTGGGGGTCCCGGTTCGAGCTGCGGGACCCCCGCCAAAGGCACTTGTCAGTGCCGCAAGGCCACTTGTCAGTGCCGCAAGGGCCCTTACAAGGGCCGGGGAGGGGGTCCTGTTTCGAGCTGCGGGACCCCTAAGCCCCAAGGCTCTTGTTAGAGCCGCAAGGGCACTTGTAAGTGCCGCAAGGCCCTGATAGGGCCGGGGAGGGGGTCCCGGTTCGAGCTGCGGACCCCTTAAGCCCCAAAAGGCTCTTGTCAGAGCCGCAAGGGCACTTTTAAGTGCCGCAAAGGCCCTTACAAGGGCCGGGAGGGGGTCCCGGTTCGAGCTGCGGGACCCCCTAAGCCCCAAAAGGCCCTTCTCAGGGCCCCCTGGAGGGAGCCCCACCCCCCCAGCGGCTCCCTCCCTTCCCCTCCCCGGGAGCGGCCGGGGCGGGGGGCTTGGAGGGGTTGCCGGAGGGTGCGCGGCGGGTGGTCCGACCACCTGCTCGGGCCCCTTCCCGCCGCCCCTCCTACCTCCCGTTCCGAGATTGCCGCGAGCGGGGAACGGTTGGGAGGGCTGCTGGGAAGCGGCGGCGGGTTGTGCTCCCACCGCCGCCGCGGGTGGTGTGTCGGTGGGCGTGTCTCCCGGGGCGGGTGCGACCACCCGCCGCGGGTTGCCTGCCCATCCCCGCCGCGGGAGGTTAGTATCGGCTGACTTCGCCACCTTCAAGGTGGCGAAGTAAAACAGCCGATACTAGCCGAGCGAAACCAGTACCGCCGCTTTATAAATAGAAGCGGCGGTAACAGGTAAGTATCGCCGCGAAAGGTTAACGCTTCGTTAACTTTTCGCAGCCGTTTTCGGTAAATGCGATTTATGCGTTAATGTCCGCGAAAACGGCCGCGAAAAGTTAACGAACCTTTATAAATATGCCCCTTAGTCTTGTATTTTTTTAGTTTTTTAGACTTTGTAGTACATAACAAAACTTCCCTATTCAAAAGAACTGCTTGATCATATGCCTTCTTAACATCCTGTAATCTATAACCTCTGGAGACTAGTCTGTCCCACAGACTTTTAAAAAAAGCAAGATGGATCTATACGATGAAAACGGTAACACCTCGGGGCCTTAATAGGGATTTCGAGTTATCAGCTTTTGTAGATTGATGTGATAATGTTTGATCTTCCAATCCTCAGAGCTGATGCATCGACATCTATATGTCTACATGTATTATTACATGTTCGAGTATAGATTGTGATATGGTACTAGTTATATTTTAGTGATAATCTACAAGTAATTGCTAAATTATTATTAACATCTCTACCCTCTACGGCTATTGGCTATGTTTTATACATAGCCTGGGATATGTTTGCACATCTAAATGTTTACACATAATAACAATAATTAACAACCATGCATCATATCTCCGTTGTGGAGGACATATGTGTTTCTCTCTATATATTTAGATTTTCGAGTTTATTTCTATAGTTATCCTTATATCTCTTATTTTTTTTGGTTATATTATTTGCATATTTGCTACAGCAGTAGTTCAGTTACTGTTCGTTTTATTTTGTTATTACTATGTTATATTTGAGTTATATTTTATTTCTTCACATGTTTGTTTTTTTTCTATTTCCAGTCACTTCATGGATGGTCGTGTGTTATATATCGTAGTAGTATGTTATGTTTTCACAGATATGTTACTATCTTTAATGCCAATATTGGTGACAAGTCGATGGTTCATATACACCTGTCAATGTAGTGTCCGTTACGCTGGATTTTACCTCAGATCCTATACGGACACAATTTGCTCTTCTGGGATGTATATAAGTATTAAGTTTTAATAGAGCGGTCTTTAGGACCCGGTCTGCACTTTATTTGCCTGTATCTCCTTTTCCCCCGTTTCCACCTGATGTTTTTATTTCTGACATTTACGTACATGTGTTTTAAATTTGTGACCCCTCCCTCATGTAGTCCCTTTAAATACAAGCATCTAGCTACTGGTGTTTAGCCTCTGATGAAGTGACTTACGTCACGAAACACGCCAGGCACACCTGTGTTCCGCGAGTCTGTCCATATTGTTTGTACCCAGTGCCATTTGTTCCGAAGGATTTATGTGAAATAAAGGAATGATTTTAGTTCGAGAGTGTGCAGCCTGTTTCACACACATTTGTTGAAAGACATATGTCCACCCAGTCCAACCCATCTAGCAAAATCCTCATTTCCTGCCTAACTGTTGATCCCGAGGAAGGCAAAAAAATCCCACCAAATTTATGAAGGGGGAAAAAATTCCTTCCTGACTCCAAGTGGCAATGGGAAATTTCCCTAGATCAACTCTACTTTATGTATCAATACCAGTAACTTTCAACATTCCTTGTTTGCAGAAACTCATCCAGCTTTTTTTTAAAACTGACAAATGAACCAGCCATAACAACGTCCACTGGAAGACAGTTCCTTAGCTTTATCGTTCTCACAGTGAAAAACCCTTTCCGAACTTGCAGCCTAAACCTTTTTTCTTCAAGTCTTAAGGGATGGCCACATGTCCTCTGACATGCTCTATTGGTGAACAATGCCCCAGATAGTTTTTGTATGGCCCGTTAATGTATTTATACACATTAATCATATCCCCACGCAATCGCCTTTTCTCCAGCGTACATAATTGTAACTTTTTCAGTCTCTCTTCATATTCAAGCTCCCCCAATCCCCTTATTAATTTAGTTGCCCTTCTCTGAACCCTTTCCATTTTCAGGATTCCAAAATTGCACTGCATATTCCAAATGTTCCATATATTCCAAATTAAACATAGTCCACTTCTGTTCACTACCTTTACCTGATAATACATTATCCCAGTGGATATTCTGAAGAGATACTTTCCGAAAAAAAAGGCTTTGTTAACCCAGCGCACTTTTACTTTCTATAACATAGTCCAAACAACACTATTTCATGGTCACCATTCCCTAAGCCTCCAGTTACCTTTATATCTATAATGCGCTCCAAGATGTTAGATATTACCAGATCCAACAGAGCTCCTTTTCTAGTTGGAACTTCAACCACCTGGGAGAGAAAATTATCTTGCAGCAAATTCAGGAACTCATTGCCTTTTTCTGTGATGGCAGTTCCACTACACCAATTAATGTCAGGGTAATTAAAGTCCCCCATAATGAGCACACTCCCCTTGCAGCCTTTGCCAACTGCATATGAAGCTGACTCACTTCCTCTCTGCTAGTATTTGGTGGCTTATAGCAGACACCAACAATGACATTACCCCCTTTCCTGTTGCCTAATTCCACCCATATTGCCTCCACTTTAACATCCATATCGCCAGTTATCTCTTCTTTTAAATTTGGCTTCGATTCTTTTTTTAACATAAACTCCCCTCTTTCCTTTTTTCTCTGTCCTGCCTAAACAAGGCATATCCTTCTAAATTGACAGCCCAGTCGTGAGAACTGTTCAACCACGTTCCTGCTATACCTATTACATCATACTTTTCATTCAACGCCATAATTTCCAATTCATCCATTTTGTCAGCCAGGCCTCTTGCATTTGCAAACATAAATTTTAGATTATGATCCTGTAATTTATTCATACACTTTAATACACATGCCTCCCTATCACCTATGCTAGCCCCACCTCCATTTCTACCTACCAATGGCCTATCTACACCCTGATTTCCACCTGGGCTATCTATCCCAGTGAGACTGCTAATTACCCCCCCCCCAACCTAGTTTAAAATCTCTTCCAAACATCTAGCCATCTTCTCCCCTAAAACAGCTGCACCACCATCAGTGAGGTGCAACCCATCCCTACTAAAGAGCTTGTAGCCGACAGCAAAGTCTGTCCAGTTCTCTATAAACCCAAACCCTTCTTCCTTACACCACCCTCCTAGCCATGCATTAATGCTCCTATGCTCCCGCTGTCTCCCTGGCTTAGCATGTGGCTGCGGTAGTATTTCTGAAAACACTACCCTTGGCGGCAGATTACCCTATCTACCTTCCTTATAATGGAGTCCACTACCACTACCACCTGCCTAGCATTCCTGATCCTAAGTTCCTCCTCCATTGTATCAGAGATGGCAGTCCCCTGGGTGCTCAAGGGACTAGTGCCCTCCATACATGCTAATTCTGAGCTGTCCTCCTCCACTTCATCACCTAAGGCAAATCTGTTGGGTTGGCAATCTGGGAAGAAGCCAGAAAATAATGAAAATTATTGGAATTAATACAAATACAGGAACAAAGACTTCTGGGAATTTACCATGTTTATACATGGAAGCTCTTAGGAACACCATGTCTATAAAATACTTTTACAGCATTCCACAAGCTAAATGCAAAACCAGAACACGAACAACTTTATTGTGCCATCATCAGTGTAGTGCAGGCTTCTGGTTTTGCAGTGTGAAGTGCCTATTGACAGACGTCACTAATACATTAAATAGGGTAGGGAGAGAATTCAGGCTTTTCAGCAATATGCAAATAAGGAACAAAGACTTCTGGGAATTTACCATGTTTATACATTCCCAAGAGGAACCAGAGAAGAGGTATTGCTAGCATAAGATAGAGTAAGTTTGGTAAGAGAGATAGGATAGAAACCAGGATACCCAAAGAGTGAAGTATCTGCATTAGGAGTATGATCGACTGCGCCAAAAGAGAGGTCAAGAAGGATAAGAATAGAAAAGTGACCATTTGCCTTTGCAACCAAAACTTGAAAAATTTAGGGAGAACTCCAGTCTTGTAGATGTAAATACATCAATCACTTTCTTTTATCTTGCAGGGATGGAATCAGTGGAAAGATTAATTCAATTTATATTTATAGTTGTTAATGGAAGTATTAAATGATAAGTTCTAATTGTCTTCTTCATGCTACTTGTAAACCTTTTACTTTTAAACACTGAATATCCTATGAATGTGACTTTTTCTTTATGCTATTAACTTGTATCTTTATAGTTGTATTCCCTGGGTGAATGGCATAATTGACAGTTTCAGAATGGTCTTGTCTTGAGGCATAGGGGCATGTTTTTGAATTAATGGTATCTGCATTTCTGATGTTGCACTTATGGGGGTATTTTACGACTATGTCATATAACAACAACACAATTGTAAAATAACAATACTAATTATCATTTTGGGATTCAATCACTGTGACCTATAAATTACTGTATTTATTTGTATCTCTAACAAGAAAATGAACATGATTGCAATAAAAACATTAGTTTCAGACTGTACCCTAATAATAATTAAATATCCCTTTGCTTTGTTCCAAAGAGGAAAATAATAATAATAATAATAATAAATAATGTTAAAAAACACATCTACCAAGGTTTTTTCCTAGTTTTACCCATGTTATCGAATTTTTCATCCTACAAAGATGAACAGACAGAAGTCCAAATTTCCATTACTTTAGACTGTCAGCTTTCTTAATTACACGATCTGGCTTCTAACTTGCACACTCCCCTGGGTTTTAACAATAACCATGACAGTAAAAGCAAACTTCAGTTAACTTGTACCTGCCTGGTCAATGTTTCTCAATAGCTGGAAGGGGGGAAAAGGAAACTTCTCTAAACTGTTGTCATAGAATCAAAGAGCCACCACTTTTTTTTTTTGTTTTAGTAATTACACTAAAGATGAAAAACTCATAATAAACATCTTGCAGTCCCCACCTGCTAACAGTAATTATAATAGACTCAACAATAAATGGTAACACAGCACAGTGCAGCATCTTGGGAATTCTCTGGGGTATGTGGATTAGCTTGAAAAGCCTGAATGATTAAAATACACTAATTAAAATTTTGCGTTCCTTGGTAACTCGTCTGCCTGGGCCCCTGGTGTTGGCAAAATGGGAATTAACGTGACAAAAGCAACACAGAGGGGTTTTGTTTTAAATAAAGAAATAAAAACTGATGCAAACAAACTCTTCCACAGGACAGCAAGAAACCTACTGATATTTCCTCTTTTTTTCATTGTATCTAGCTCTTGTATACACAGACCAATGGATGTCTGTACAGGAGTTCAAATAGTTTAGGAAGTTAAGAGCAATCTATGGTTTAATGTGCAGCTTACACAAAACCAAAGGTTTCTTTATTTTTTTGTCTGTTTCAACTATATTCAGTTTCACTAGTTTTGTCATGATGTAAAGGCCATGCACATGCCATTTCCACATTTCCACAGCATGTGTGCCAACAGATCACATTGGTATCTTTCGGCACACATTCCGTATTTCCCGACCGACCTTAATGCTGACTACAGTCGTTCATCGGAACTCTGGTCAGTCAGGAACAGCCTCTACATACAGACGATAATAGATAAATCCCATTGTTCCCCAATGGGATTTACCATTATCCCGTTGTTCCCCAATGGGATTTACCCATTATCGTGTATATGGCCACCTTAACTGACTTAAAAAATTATCATTAAACCAGTTTTTTTTTAATTGTTATTTTATTTTATACGCATGTAATAATAAGGAGACAAAATACTGCAAAAACAAAATAGTTTTACCACAACATTTATTCAAATGCCAATTATTTTTATGTAGCTAGCTGACATAGCTACTAGGACCTTCTTCCTGTTTGACTATGCATTGCAAAGTGAATGCTTTGTAAGAATGAAAAGGTAACACTGAGTAATGTAGTCTCCATGTTAGTAAGTTTAACACACACACAGTGTAATTTTTAAACGCTTTAGAGCATATTATGCTCTTTCTTCTCCTTTCTGATTTTATTGCCATGACCAAATTCTTGTCCCACCCAGGGAGGCCCATGCCCCAGGTAAAAAAAAGTGGGAATAAAAAATTTAGACAAAATAAACTCATTGCATTATATACTGCCCAAATATAAATCCTTGCTAGGCTTGTATAAGGAACAGTACCACTACACAAAGTTTTACTAGGAGTTTATTTGCACTATGGTTCTGTTTGTCAGGCCCTCAACTATCCCATTTTTAGGAGGACAGTTTTATTTAACGGCCCGTCCCACCACTCATGGGTGGCCCATAGCATGGCATGGCTTACATAGTATTAGAGGTTTAATATAGACATAAATCCATCTCGTCAAATTATTTAAGGCTACCCATAAACCCTACCAAATCGTTAATAGGGATGAAAAAATCCAGCATGAAAGGGTAATAAAAAATGTCTTCCTGACTCCAAATGGCAATAGGATAGGATCCCTGAATCAACAAGAACTATGGGGGAAATGCAATATATTTCCCTATTGCAACTGACCTTCACTTGTTCTTGCAATGTAGTAACCACTTTGCGACTGTTATTGCATCGTATGAATGCGAGTGGTAAGTTGTGATCCACTGCATGTCTTGAAAGTCACAATTCAAAAGGCTTTAATTTTGGTGCAAAAAACAAATGCAATAATCATCACTATAATCATCAGCTGTGTACCTGCATCTTAAGGATAAAGGACATACCTTTGAAGATTGTAATGTATTGGCAAAGGAAAATATTGGCAAAGGAATGTGACTGGTTCAAGAGAGGTGTTAAGGAGGCCATTTATGTGAAAATAAAGAAACCAAGCCTAAATAGAGGTGGGGGGTTCGACACCAACTGTCTGCCATGTACAATGCTGTTTTGACATCTTACTCTGGGCGTTCCTATAACACCTCTTAGCTACTATCCAATCACGCCCTTAACACCTGGATGAGATATGCTAATTGGGATTTTCCAGGGTACATAATTGCCACAGTTTCTTGTACAAGTCATTCTGAATTGATAAAGCCAGTTGGATGACTAGCGAAATGTCTTCAAGAACTAAACTTCAAGTCCAGTTGATCTAATTGAATACAACAGATATAATCATCACTAAAGTTATTGCATCTCTTACACTGTGCTATTTCCGAAAGGAAATAGCACAGGCAGTGCAAAATGGCAAAAGGAAAGACAATGCAAAATTAGTACAAAACCCTTGCTAACCCAATATTACATCTGTTAGCATGGGTTTTGCACTTATTTTTCTGTTTAGCATTAGCATTGATCTGAGACATATCTATGCGCTTTGAATCCTTTAGGAGACATTTACAAATGTTATTGTATTGTATATTGCATCTCCCTGTATTTGTAGACGTCACTAATACATTAAATAGGGTAGGGAGACGTATCCAAATGATGTTAGGAACAATCGTTTGGATACATCGGCTGAACAAGATACTTTATACTTTAATTGTATCCAGGCTATTGATATATACAACTGCAATTATTGTTAGTATTGGATATGTACTGGTTGCATTAGGACTGGGGTATACCACTGAGGGGAAGTATAGGATCACTTACGGGGGACGCCCCAGTTTTTGAGGTATGGTGGGGGGAGGAAGGATATTGTGTTACTTTATTGTTTGTCTGTGAAGTCAGGCTCTATGGCCAAATAAAATTTCAATTTCTACTGCTTAACAGCGTAGTGCTCCATTGGAGTGTACTGTTATTGGAAGATTCTCTTCTTCTGTGTTGGTTTTGGGATAATTTGTTGCACTGGGAGCACCACCAGGCAGAGTGGCATATTGCAGCAGTGAACGCATGTGGCTGTGCAGCTGGGATACCATTTATAAGTATTTGTAATTATTCTCATCCTTTCGCGCCTAGACTATTGCAACCTACATTTTTCTGGTCTTCCTGCTTCACACCTTTTTCCCTTCCAGTCTGTACTGAACTCTGCTACACGTATTGTTTTACTCTTTAATAAACTGGATCCCAAATCTCCTCTGTACCGGGCAACAACCTGGCTCCCTGTTAAACAGCGCATTGCATACAAAATCCTTCTTCTAACATTTAAATCCCTTCGCTCTGCTGCTCCTTCTTATATTTCCTCTCATATGTTCCTGTCCGTACCCTCCGCTCATCGCAAAACCAGCTCCTGTACAGACCTCCCACTCGGACTGCTTCCTCTCGCCTTAAACCTTTCTCTCTTGTGGCTCCCTTCCTCTGGAATTCTATTTCCCTCTCTCTACATCAAGAAACCTCAATTAGCAGGTTAAAATCTAGCCTATTCTACCTATCTGGTAACCAGAACAGTATATAATTGTTTTATATGCATTTGTCTCACTCCAGCACGTATACCCATTCCATTGTATCTGTATGTTACCCACCTAACTAGAGTGTAAGCTCTACGGGACAGGGACCTCCTTTCCTCTCGTGGCAAAGCTTTAGCACTTCTATTTATATACCACTGATAAACAGTTAAAGGGCCAGGGCTGAAGGTAGAGAAATTTGAAAGTTCACATTTTAGCTGTATTCTGTTGAATGGCAGATAGTCTGGATTGAAGAGAAGGAACTTCTGTTTTGGAAAAAAGTCAGTTAGAAAGGGCAAGAAGAAAGTTTGAGTTGTAGAATGATCAGAAATATAGGCAAATTCTAAAAGAGGTAAAATATTGACGGTTCTTCCTGTGAAGAAGAAGAAAAACATCTGAGATACTGTTCAAGATTCTGCTTGATTCTGCTTATTATTAAAATACAGTCCAGTTAAGCTACTCCCAAAACCTAGAGGTAAATTGGACTACTCTTTCAGGGACTTCATGAAATCTAATAATTTCCTGGACAAAAATTTCAGCAGCTAGAGGAGTACCACTCATAGCAGGCCTAGCCTGAGAAGGAAAGACAGACGTGGCAATGGTCTGAAGCTCTAAAATTCGAAATATCTTGAAAAGACAGTTAAAACTAAACTGGTCAATTCTTTCACAAATGGAAAACCTCCAACAGATTTTCTTATATTATTAGGATCATGCAAGAATGGGTAATGTGGTTTAGACTTTCTCCCTGTATGCATAGACTAAACACAAACAATGGTTCATCCCAGGGAAAAAGTAAATGGCTCAGATAAGGAAGGAACAGATATACCTATAATAAAAGGAAGGAACAGATATACCTATAATAATAGCACTAAAAATGTTGATTACAGTGTAAGGGCAGTGATTTAGGAATTATAAACTGTCAGAGGTCGAGGCAGACGGAACAGGTTTGAAATTGGTAAGCAATAGGTCAGATGAAGAAATGGAGGCCCATTAAACAAAGCAGGGTAGCAACAGTAATGAGGAATCAAGATAAAGCTCACAGAGAACAACCAGGAAGCTGATCTGACAAAACCGCAATGCCAGGGGCAATTAGTGGGTTTAAATAGGCAAATCCAAAGAAGCCACGTCATCAGAAAGATATATATAAAATCGCAATGCTGTCTGCATGTGATAACAAATTGCATCACAAGTCACAACATTGAAATACTGACATTGCAAGCATGCCAAAATTAAATTATCAAACCACAAGATGAAAACCTATGCAAGGGCAAACTTTCGATGCCGAACTCTCAAGGAAGAACACCGCATAACACAAAGATCCGTAGATGTTAGAATCCGTACAGGGATGATTCTCCCCATCATAGATATATATATATATCTAGATATAGATTCTCCCCATCATAGATATATATATAAATATCTAGATATAGATTCATAGATAATCATAATCATCTGCAGACAACCCTCTCTTTTATGGAGTATTGTAATGACATACAATGTTTATTCCCATAATGTACATTGTGTCAGCATTGAATTCTTGGACATAGAATTTAACATTGTGGAAGGGCAAATTACTACTGACCAATTTTGTAAACTCATCACCAGGAATACCATACTCAGGGCTGATAGTTGCCATCCATAATCAGTGATACAAGCTATACTGAATGGACAGTTCTTATGTTTAAGGAGGATTTGCTCAACCTGTGTATGTTCCAGGACAAAGCTATGGGGTTATGAAACTGGCAATATAAGAAGTGCTTATGAAAGAGCAGTCAATGCGAATAGGACAATCCTTCTTAGTAAGAATATGAGGTATCAGCAGAGTAAAAATACCAATTACAGAAAGGTAGACCCCAAGTTTATAAATACATACAACAAGGATAGTCATATACTCAGGAGAATATTACATAAACATTAGGGATTCTACAAATGAATCCTCTTTTAAATCAATTTCTATCCCCTAATCCTAGGATAGTGTATAAGAGGGGGAGATCCATAGGTTATATCGTCTCACCTAGATTAATCCATCTAGGGAAAAGATATCTGTTGTATTCAGTTAGGTAGTGATTTCAGAAATACTACCGCAGCCACGTGCTACGCTAGGGAGGCAACGGGAGCTCAGGAGTATAAATGCGTGGCTAAGAGAGTGGTGTAAGGAGATGGGGTTTGGGTTTTTAGAGAACTGGGCTGACTTTTCTGCTGGCTACAGGCTCTTTAGTAGGGACGGATTGCACCTCAATGGTGGTGGTGCAACTGTTTTGGGGGAGAAGATGGTTAGGGGGTTGGAGGAGATTTTAAACTAGGTATGGGGGGGGAGGGAACGTTTAACTACACAGGGGTAGATAGAGAAGTTAGGGATCTGGGGGCTAGTAACACAACGGAGGGAGGAGAAGGAGGAGGGGGGAGCATAGAGGATAAGGAGGCATGTACGACCATGTATGGAAGTAAATCAATTGATAATCTAAAATTTATGTTTACAAATGCAAGGAGTCTGGCTGGAAAAACCGGCGAACTTGAAATAATAGCGTTAAAGGAAAGGTATGATGTAATTGGTATAGCAGAATCATGGCTTAATGATTCACACGACTGGACAGTAAATATTGAAGGGTACTCCTTATTTAGACATGACCGAGTTAATAAGAAAGGAGGAGGAGTATGTATGTATGTTAAACAGGAATTGAAGCCAAATTTAAAAGATGGAATAGATGGGGGAGCAAACGATGCGGCAGAAACATTATGGGTGGAACTGTGTACAGGAAGCAAGAAGGTAGGTAAATTAATTGTTGGAGTGTGTTATAAGCCCCCAAATGCCGGGGAAGAGGTGGAAATGAATCTCCATATGCAGTTGGCGAAGGCTGCTGGTATGGGGCATGTTCTGGTTATGGGGGATTTTAACTACCCTGAAATAGATTGGAGTAATGGAACTGCCAGCACCTCAAAAGGTATAAAGTTCTTAAATTTCCTATATGAGCATTTTCTTTCACAGATGGTAGAAGTTCCTACTAGAAAGAATGCGTTGTTGGATCTGGTGATATCTAATAACCCAGAGCTCATTTTGGAGATGAAGGTAATGGGAAGCTTAGGGAATAGTGACCATGATATAGTGTCATTTAATATAGGTTGCAGAAAACTAAAGTGCACTGGCTTAACAAAAACTTTTAACTTTAGGAAAGCTAATTTTATGCTTTTAAAGGAATCGCTCCTGCTCATAGACTGGGGGGAACTGTTTCTAGGTAAAGATACTGAGCAGATGTGGACCACTTTTAAAGGGATATTAAACTATAACATTTCCAAATCGGTACCTTTAGGAAACAAGTGTAAAAAAATTAGGTCCACTCCTGCATGGCTTAATGCTCAGGTAAAAAGGGAAATGGAAAAAAAGAAAAGGGCTTTTAAAATTTTGAAAGCAGAAGGCACAGAACAGGCTTACAGGGACTTCAAAAGTTGTAATAAAGAGTGCAAGAAAGCAATTAAACTAGCTAAAATAGAAAATGAAACACGGATTGCTGAACAAAGCAAGTCCAACCCCAAGATGTTTTTTAAGTATATAAATGGTAAAAAAATGAGGACTGAGAATGTGGGACCATTAAATAATGGAGCTGAGGTGGTTGTAGAGGATGCCGAAAAGGCTAATCTGCTAAACCGTTTTTTTACATCGGTTTTTACTGTTGAGAATCCTTACAGTAGGGATTGTAACAATGTGCAGGGAGGAAATGAAGAGTCTTCACATTGGATAACAGAGGATATGGTACGGAATCAATTAGACAAAGTTAATATCAATAAAGCGCCAGGACCAGATGGATTGCATCCTAGGATTTTAAAAGAGCTTAGTTCAATTCTAGCAAGACCACTGTGTCTCATCTTTTCAGATTCGCTTTTGTCTGGGGATGTGCCGCTGGATTGGAAAAAAGCCAATGTAATACCAATATTCAAAAAAGGTAGTCGTTCACAGCCTGGTAACTATAGACCTGTAAGCCTAACATCAGTGGTAGGGAAGGTGATGGAAACTTTGTTAAGGGATCATATCCTTGACTTTGTCTCCAGAGATCATCTTATTAGTAGTAGTCAGCATGGATTTATGAGAAATAGATCATGCCAGACAAATTTAATTGGTTTTTATGAAGAAGTGAGTAAGAAGTTAGATTCAGGCACAGCTGTGGATGTGGTATATTTGGATTTTGCAAAAGCCTTTGATACTGTGCCACATAGGCGACTAATGTATAAACTGAGGACTGTTGGCCTGGAAGAAAACATTTGTTCATGGATAGAGAACTGGTTATTGGACCGCAAACAGAGAGTGGTGGTTAATGGAGCTACATCTATGTGGGCTAAAGTTCTAAGCGGAGTTCCTCAGGGTTCTGTACTGGGGCCGCTTCTGTTTAATCTGTTTATAAATGACTTAGAAGGGGGCATTGAGAGCAAGGTCTCTGTGTTTGCTGATGACACTAAATTATGCAGAGCTTTGGAAACTTCCAATGATGTGCAAGTGCTGCAAGCAGACCTAGATAGATTATCAAAATGGGCAGCAGAATGGCAGATGAGATTCAATGTTGATAAATGTAAGGTGATGCATTTGGGATTTAATAATCCCTGTGCCACCTACACCATAAATAACTCTGTGTTAAGTGCATCTGAAATGGAAAAAGATTTGGGGGTTCTGGTAGATAACAGACTTAGCTGTAGCAAACAATGCCAGGTAGCAACAGCTAGAGCTAGCAAGATATTGTCTTGTATAAAGAGGGGAATGGAATCAAGAGAGAAAAATATTATTCTCCCTCTTTACAAGGCACTGGTAAGGCCACATTTGGAATATGCGGTGCAGTTTTGGAATCCCATATACAAAAGGGACATCTTGGAAATTGAGGCAGTTCAGAGAAGGGCAACTAAATTAATAAGGGGAATGGAGGGGCTTGAATATGCAGGCAGATTAGACAAGTTAGGGCTGTTTACATTGGAGAAGCGGCGGTTGCGTGGGGACATGATAACCTTATACAAATATATTAATGGCTCATACAGTGAACTCTCTGGTGCATTGTTCACTAATAGGTCATATCAGAGGACTCGTGGACATCCTTTAAGGTTGGAAGAAAAGAAGTTTCATCTTCAAGTTAGGAGCGGTTTCTTTACAGTGAGAACGGTGAAACTGTGGAACTGTCTTCCAGCAGATGTGGTAATGGCAAGTTCATTGAATAACTTTAAAAAAGGCCTGGATAAGTTTCTAAAACTAAAGAATATTGAGAATTACTGGTATTAATGCATATAGATCTGGTTGATCCAGGGATACTTTCCGATTGCCGTTTGGAGTCAGGAAGGAATTTTTTCCCCCCTTTTTTAGCTGGGGTTTTTTGCCTTCCTCTGGATCAACTGTTAGGTAGGGTTAAAAAAAAAAAAAAAAAAAAAAAAAAGTGAATAGGTTGGACTTGATGGACGAATGTCTTTATTCAACCTTAATTACTATGTTACTATGTTAAGCTGGACTTAAAGTTTAGTTCTTGAAGACGTTTCGCTAGTCATCCGACTGGCTTTCTCAATTCAGAATAACTTGTACAAGAATCTGTTGGCAATTATGTACCCTGGAAAGTCCCAGTTAGCATATCACAGCCAGGTGTTAAGGACCTTCTGAATGCAAGGCGTGATTGCATTGTGGCTTACAAGTGTT
Organism: Hymenochirus boettgeri; assembly: GCA_019447015.1. NCBI lineage: Eukaryota > Metazoa > Chordata > Amphibia > Anura > Pipidae > Hymenochirus > Hymenochirus boettgeri. Next base: position 117,391,382 of record CM033475.1, on the reverse strand, counting down.
ATAGGAATGCCCAGGGTAAGGTGTCAAAACAGCATTGTACATGGTAGACAGTTGTCGTTGAACCCCCCAACCTCTATTCAGGCTTGGTTCCTTTATTTTCATATAAATGGCCTCCTTGACACCTCTCTTGAACCAGTCACGTTCCTTGGCAAATATATTGATACATCTAAACCCTTTAGTAGCAATAGCACAGGAAAAAGTTATTCTATAAAAAGATACTTTAACTGCAAGTCCACATATGTTATTTATCTGGCCACTTGTGGTTGTGGCAAGCAGTATATAGGCCAGACCTGCCTATAAGAGAGTGGCTGAGAATGTTAATGCCAGACTAAATCGTTAAACCAGTACAGCTCTATCAGCCCACACTGTTGAATCCCATGAAGGTATTATGTATATAAGATTTAAAATAATTGACCATGAGGCACAGGGTAACAAAAAAGAAGACAAGGAGAGAAACTTACTATTCAAGGTACCCTTTCTTCAATACACATAGTATGCCCCTGCATTTAATTAAAACCATTTAATAACTATGTATTTTCAATAATTGTAACCTTTCTCTAATATTTATCATTGATCATTTCCAGTGTAAATGCATTTCTTGTGTTTTTAGCAATTCTTTCAATAATTTTTGTATTTGTACTGTATGTATATATGAAAAATTATGCCACAATTTACCTGTAATATTATATAATTACTTAATGATATACAGTATCTCTTTGGATTTGTGCTGTATGTTTATATGAAAAATGATGGCACTACTTACTTGTAACATTATATAATTACTTAATGATAAATTCATGACTATGTGTGCAATAACCAGGATGGGCTGAGCTTGTCTGGTTACCAGCTTGCTGATATGGAATGGTCCGCTGTTTGAGCTTGAAGTTTTAATGAAGTTCTGGATTGTCAGAAGCCTTCCTTTTTGCCATTGATTTAATCTATACTTACATTGTATTCTCATTAAATATTTCAGAGAGTCTGGCTACAGTATGCATTTCTGATTATGACCAATCCAAAGATTAAATTTTCCCATACACAACTTTTTATGACCCACCTGGTTTTTATGTAGGAAAAATATTGTTTGCAAGTGGTTATCTTTGTTTTTAAAAGGACTATTATTCCTTGTATCCTCAACATACAAGTAGAATATCCATTAGAAACCCATTTTATGTTTATAAGCCAGAGGTCCCCCAGCTGTTACCAGCATGTGAGAAACACAGTTGTTAAACTAGAAGACAAAATAGTTGGCAACTTTTAAAGGTTGTTCTTAAAGCTCATGTTGCTATAGAAACATTCAGCACATTCATACCAGGGGGACTAAAATATCCCCCCTCACACCCCCTCAAAATAAGTAAACTGAAATGATATGATGATCATAGGAGCAGCTGAAGGAGAGGGAATAAAGGGCAGAGGGGCTGCAAAACTTACCAGAAATCCTTAAAGACCTTTTAAAATCTACATGATTAAAGGTTAACATGGAGCGGCATCCCATTTATTATTCAGTATTATAATACAAAATGGAAATGTTTTATGTTCTCCTAATCTTCATTCTCTGAACAGATTTTTTAAGTTTAGTTTGCTTGGTATGGTTTGCAAGCAATGAGAAACAGATTCATTAAATTAAACTAAAAAAGAATGCTATATTTAGAGTGAAGTTGAGAAATCAATTTGGTGCACAATTTCATTAAACTGAAAATACTAGCACAACCAAAAGTACGATTTATATTTAAAGGGTATCTCCACCCTGAAAAGAGTCAAATATGATTGGTTAATATGTGATCATATGATTGCAAGCATTGAAATATTAACCAATCACAACTGGATATGGTCCTTCTACAAACTTCTTCTAAAGAGGTGCAAACCCCACGGAGCTCAGAAGACATCACAGTGATGGCAGAAGAAAGAAGACACCGGCAACACCAGCAACGCTGATGTTGCCAGCACCGGCGATGTCACAGGTGGCTACATTGACATCACCTGGTGTTGGTGACATCAGCGGAGTTGATGTCGCCAGCTGAGAAGAAAGAAGACTTCGGATCAAGACGCCAGCAACACCAGCGACGTTGATGTCGCCAGTGCCAGCAGTGTCACTGGCGGCTGCAGAGACATCGCCCGGTGTCGACGACATCAGCGCCGCTGGTGTCTCTGGCTGGGAAGAAAGAAGACATGCACCCAAGGACTCTTCTAATATCCAATGGGGGTCCTGGTTTCGAACTGCAGGAAAGTCAGTGCCGCAAGGGCACTTCTAAGTGCTGGGGAAGGGCGTTCAAGCTCAAGCTGCGGGACCCCTCAAGCCCCAAAGGGCCCTTGTAAGGGCCACAATGGTCCATCTAAGGACCTGGGAGGGGGTCCCAGGTTAAGCCACGGTACCCCCGAACGTCCGGCCATGGGTTTGTTAACTGTTTGGCAATCCTCAAACGTCTGATTTTGAGAATCACCGGGCATTTGGGGGTTTCCGAACATTCGGAAATCCTCGTACTCGTCCACAAGTTCGGAAAACTAAACTAGTTCGAGTGCGAACTATTTTGGATAGTTCAGATGCATCCGAATTATTCAAGTTTGGTCCAAACTCGGGTTCGAAGTTCAGTTTTGATCCATCACTAGTAAGAAGTGCCGGCTTTCGATATTGAATTAATCACTTTGCTATATGCGGTAGCATGGGCTTTTATTATTTGGGTGATAGCACCCTTTAGAACATCTCCCCTATATGTTTTAGCAGTGGATTATGATGTAACAAATATACTAGTAAACACCAAACTTAACAAAGTACTACTGCATACGGTTTGTTAAAGGATAAGTGCACTGTAAAATCAAGTAATGTAATGTTCATTTGGAAGCTGCAGCTTTAAAAAATACTGTTGCCATATTTTTTTTTTTTTACCTTGAAAGTTGCTGACATCTTGTTACTGGTTTGCTGAATGTTAAGCTCCGCCCCTCTGAGATTTCCTCTGCTTTCTCCTGCTTGAGCCTCAAACAGTAATGCCTGTGAGTTCCGTGCACTCTCCTGCTTGAGCCTCAAACAGTAATGCCTGTGAGTTCCGTGCACTCTCCTGCTTGAGCCTCAAACAGTAATGCCTGTGAGTTCCGTGCACGTGCGTGTACACAGAACTCACAGGCATTACTGTTTGAGGCTCAAGCAGGAGAAAGCAGGAAATCTCAGAGGGGCGGAGCTTAACATTCAGCAAACCAGTACAAGATGTCACAACTTTCAAGGCACAAGGTAGGCTCTGGAGGGGCATATGTAAAAAAAAATATGGCAGAGTATTTTAAAGCTGCAGCTCCACCTTAACATTACTTGATTTTACAGTGCACTTATCCTTTAAACTACACTCACATGAGCAGTTCTTCTATTGGTTTCAGAAAGGTCCTTGTAAGTTTTAGTTTTGCAAGCTGCTTTGCAAGCTAACACAAAAACAACCAAAAAATAAACCTGGGAGGGGAAAAAAAATTTAAGAATTAAAGAAGGTAAAAAAAAATTGTTTAAAGAGTTAGGTATTTCATTGAAAATAATGTGTGTAGACTTCTTGCAGCTAATAAAGGCTAATCATATTCCCCCCTTCATTCCCTGATATGTGAAACAATCCTTCTGCTAAAGGCATTTTTAGTATTGATGATTTATATTTATGATGCTAAAGTAAAAAGACAACTGCACTCCCTTTTTGTGCTGATGATAAATGTATATAAGTCTACTATTCTGCATTTTCCCACATTACTATATACTGTAACTGTTCAAGTCTTTAATTATAAAAATGTTCATGCACCCAGTGTCTGGGATGCTAATACGCTTAGATTCAGTCCTATTATTATTGTGGATTTATATAGTGCCAACATCTTCCATAGCACTTAACAATTATATGCATACATTTACATCAGGCCCTGCCCCAAAGAGCAGACCCCTCACCCTAAGCACATTTATTTGACACATACAACCTATCAGTATGTCTTTATGATTATGGGGGAAACTGGAGTGCCCAGAGGAAGCCCACGGAAGCCCAACGTGAGCAATGGTATCATATATATTCTATTTACTTATTTATGTGCTCTACCACTGCTTTGTTTTTCAATTGTGATAAAAGTGCATATATTTAGTTTCTACAAGACACATCAAGACGCATATTTCTGGCTCTGGCTAACTCTGTATTTATAATTCCATTGGTCAAAACGTTGAAAAATAACCATAAAAGATGGCCTAAAAATTAAATTGATTAAGGCTAGCTAAAAAAAAATAGATGGAAAGAAAACTGGAAACTAAAAAGAAACCAATATAAAAGCAAAAAAAAAAAAGGCTAGCCATACAACCGCTCAGTCATATGCACAAAGTTATAAACAGTTAATACTTCCTGATAAAATTTTGATTGGGAACGTAAGACACCAGTTCTAATAATATCCTTGTGGATATCTGATAGATTGATTGATACCTACAACAGCATCTGTGCACTTGAAGTAAGTGCTTTTATTTGATTTTAATGCATGGTCAGATATTAACTCCATCTTGTTTCTTGATGAACAAAGACTTCTGGGAATTTACCATGTTTCCATGGAAGCTCTTACAAAGCTATATATTTAAAAAGACTTTTACAGCATTCTACAAGCTAAATGCAAAACCAGAGCGCCGACTACAGACCGGTTTTGGCTTTATTGAGCCATCATCAGTGTAGTGCAGGCCTCTGGTTTTGCAGTGTGAAGTGCCTATGTACTGGCGTCACTAATAAATTAAATAGGATAGGGAGAGAATACAGGCTTTGAAACTCGCTTTTCAGCAATATGCAAATGTTAGAACAAACAGGGAGACGCACCGAGCGCCGCTATTGGCAACCCGGTGCAAACAGCCCGATGATGTTATATGCTACTTGGCGCTGTTCTATTCTGGCGCTTTCAACGCCAGCTATAGACTTTTGGGAATTTACTATGTTTCCATGAAAACTGGTCTTTTAGTTGGCGCTCTGGTTTTGCATTTAGGTTGTGGAATGCTGTAAAAGTTTTTTTAAAGATATAGCTTCCTAAGTGCTTCCATGGAAACATGGTAAATCCAAGAAGTCTTTGTTCTTAATTTGCATATTGCTGAAAAGAGAGTTTCAAAACCTGTATTCTCTCCCTATCCTATTTAATTTATTAGTGACGTCTGTCCATAGGCGCTTCACACTGCAAAATCAGAGGCCTGCACTACACTGGTGATGGCTCAATAAGGCCGAAACTGGTCTGTAGTTGGCACTCTGGTTTTGCATTTAGGTTGTGGAATGCTGTAAAAGTCTTTTTAAAGATATAGCTTCTAAGAGCTTCCATGGAAACATGGTAAATGCCAAGAAGTCTTTGTTCTTAATTTGCATATTGCTGAAAAGAGAGTTTCAAAGCCTGTATTCTCTCCCTATCCTATTTAATTTATTAGTGACGTCTTGTTTCTTGAGTGCAGCTAAAAAATATCAATTGTTTACTAGCACCATATAGTACATTGTTTTTCAAACATTTTCAGACTGTGGCACACTTGGCAATGCAATTTTTTCTGGAAGCGCATCCGTGTTCTTAATGTTAGAGTCAACAGGCAATCATCAACTAACAATAGAAGTTTTAAAAAGAATAGCCAAGCAAAAAAACAAAGAGCAAGACAAAATACAAAAACATGCCTGGATAAAAACAAAAACTGGTATAGTGTAATCAAATTGTATTATTATTGTTATTACCATGTATTGCAAATAGTAAAAGTGGTTTTAATTAACAAATTTAAAAATGTTCCAACTCACTATTTTTGTAACATTGCCTTTAAGTAATCCAATTTCCATTTAAACAGAATGTGATGTAAAATAAGAGACAGAAATACAGAGCATCTAAAAGAGGGCAATAGCATTTTGCCTAATTTCATCTGCTCTATTTTCATTATATTAGATATTTATGTATTGCTATATAGGTTTCATTGTTAGGTGCATCCTTTTGTATATAATAAAAAAATAATTAACCTTGCCCAGTGCCCCAGCTTGCTTTCTCTTAATAAGAGAAAAAAAAAAGATACACATATCGACAGACAGATACTCCACCGCCAATCTACTTACAGCCTACCGATTCACCTAACCTTCCCCTTGTGTGTCACCCCCATTTCCTCTAGACTAAGCTCACTGGGCAGGGTCCTCTTTAATTGTGTATCATGGTATTGCTGTAAATTAACTTATCACTTTGTGTACTTATATTTTATGCATTACTCTTCTATGCATTACACTGTATAGGATCGGACCCTGCACTCCTCAACCAGTATATGCAGTCAAGCACTGCAAATGTTTACATGCTGGGTGCTCCAGTTACTGTAGCCAACAGTCCATATATGCAATATAGATAATCACCGGGCACACCAGTCTTAGGTGCAAAGTCAAATTTATTGTGACGTTTCGGGATCACATGCGGCCCGTCGAAGGAAGGGACCGCATGTGATCCCGAAACGTCACAATAAATTTGACTTTGCACCTAAGACTGGTGTGCCCGGTGATTATCTATATTGCTTCTATGCATTATGTATGACTTTCTATTAAATATGTACTAGAGATAGAGTTAGAGATAGATATATATAGAGAGATACAAAGACAGACAGATACAGATATAGTCAGATAGATACAGAGAAAGAAAGAAAGAAAGAAAGAAAGAAACATAGCCAGCCAGAAGGATATACTGACAGCAGCAGCTTTGAAAAGTGATTTGAAAAATCACTTGATACATAGTAACATACTAATTGAGGTTGAATAAAGACATACATTTATCTAGTCCAAACTTTATACCCTCCTCTTTAATCCTACCTAACTGTTGATCCAGCAGAAGGCAACAACTAAAAAAAACTTCTAAAAAGGGATGGGGAATTCCTTCCTGGCTCAAAAATCAGAAAAGTATCCCTGGATCAACCAGAACTGCAGTGTATGTATAAATACCAGTAATTCTCAATATTTTTAGTTTAAGAAACTTATCCAGCTCACTTTTAAAGCTGTTCAATGCACTTGCCATATCTGCTGGAAGACCGTTTCCACCTAGGAAAGGGGGTTCCAGTTTCGAGCTACGGGATCCCTTAAGCCCCAATGTGCAATGATTAATTACCCTTGCTGGGGGTCCTGCAGCTTGAAACCAAGTCCTCTGGCTCTTGACAGAGCCCTTGTGGCTCTAATAAGAGCCTTTAGTGTAAGGAGGTCCCGCAGTTCAAAACCGGACCACCCCTGGTCCTAAAAAGGACCTCTCCAGGTCTCCGTTGTCACAGCAGCTGCCGACACTGCCGCTGCCGATGTTGCTGCCACCTTCTTGATCTCAGGCTCTTTCAACTATCTTCTATCTACTTCAACATCCTGATGACATCTGAGTTCCTCGCAGGTTTGCATCTGTTTATATAGTATTGCTTAAAGACCAAATCCAATTATGAGTGCTTAATATTTCAATACTACCAATCACATCATCAGCTAATTACCAATCATATTTTAATAAAATATTTTAAAAAATGATTGATCAATAGCTGACCATATGATTGGTAGGATTAAAATATTGATTAGTCAAAATTGGAATTGGTCTTTTAGCAATCCTATGTAAAGAGGTGCAAACCTGTGCAGAAGTCATTGTAATGTTGTAGAATATTGAAGACTCTGAGATCAAGAAGGTGGCGGTGAAAATGGTGAAGTCTGTGTCATTGGCGGTGACATCACTGACATGTGTTTTTCGCCAACAAGAAAGAAGATTGTGGAGACCTAGAAAGGTCCATTTTTAGGCCCTTTTGAGGGTCACCGGGGCTCTGTTAAGGGGTCTGGTTTTGAGCTGCAGGACCACCATCAAAGGCCCTATTAGAAGCCACTAGGGCTCTTTTATTGGGGTCCTGGTTTCAATCTACAGGACCTCCAACATAGGCACTTCTCAATGCCATAAGGGCACTTATCAGTGTGTGGGCAGGGGGGCCCTTTTTTAAGCTGCAGGACCCCCTTAAGCCCCTAAAGGCCCTTTTAAGGACCCCTGGTGTTGTGTCAGTTCACTTCCTGTGAAAATGAGGGAGGCCTCTCTGCTAGAGCAAACCCCCATAGGGGCAGAACTTGTGGGACATGCCACCACCATTAACCCCTTCCTGGCAAATTAAAATGTGCCACTCACACCGCTATAACCCCCACAACACACCCCTTTCCCAGAGCCTCTAGCACTCCACCACGCATACCAAACCACGATATAGCGCTAGCAGACATTTTCTCTTTTCACTGCCCTACATTAAAATATAGTGAAATAGTGTGCCGCTATCAGCATATATTATTGCTTTGATGGCTGCATTGTTAGCCACCGCAATGAAGGAGTTAAAGTCGCGGTAAGCAACATAACAATAATAATTGTGACTTAAAGTGATTCTGTGGATTTTAAATGAAAAGATGGATTCCTACCATTAAAATGAGCCAAAAAACACCTCTCTACATGCTGCATTGCCCAAAATATAAATAAATCACTGATCAGAAAGTTAGAGGATAGGAGGTTCTGAATCTGCAGTCACAAATACTAGTTCCTCCTCTAATCTGAGGTTGGCACATGCTCAGTGCAGAAGAAACCAGGAAGAGAACGAAGGAAGAGAGGGAGGGGCCACAGGGGTTTTCAAGGGGACTGCAAGGGGAGGGACCATGGAAAGGAGGAGACACAGGGAAGAGGGACTGTCACATGGTTTTAAAGCAGGAAGGGGATCCATCATATTGCACATCAAGCATTTAAATATCTTCGAAACTATGTAAGAAAAATAATGAAAGTAAATTGCAAAAATACTCCAAAAAACAATTCCTGTCAATTTACCTAAAGTCATTTTTGGACAACAGTTACCCTTTAACTCCACAACAGGAACATTGCACCTTTTTGTGCATTGCCCTGGTAGTTTAAAGGAGAACTAAAGTCTACAAAAGACTGAAAGAAAAAGGCTGATGTTATTCCAATATTCAAAAAGGGTAGTCGTTCACAGCCGGGTAATTACAGGCCTGTAAGTTTAACTTCAGTGGTAGGGAAGATCCTGGAAAGTTTAATAAGGGAACATGTTCTAGAGTATGTTTCAAGGACTAACATTATAAGTAGTAACCAGCATGGATTTAGAAGGAATAGATCTAACTTTCTTGGCTTTTATGAGAAAGTAAGTAGAAATATACAGGGTTATTTAATAAAATGGTGCTAATTTTGCCCTAACCAATCAGAACATATTTAACATTTGAAAGCTATCATCTGATTGGTTGGGGCAAAATTAGCCCCATTTTAAACAATAAGAACTTTTATTGAATCTCCCTGTTAGACTTTTTTTTTGGACTTAAAAATCCTTGTGCTGCTTATTCTATAAAAGGCTCTGTGTTAAGTGAATCCCTGTTGGAAAGGGATCTTGGTGTTTTGGTGGATAACAAACTTAAAGGTAGCAAGCAGTGCTATGCGGCAACAGCCAGAGCCAGCATGGTATTGTCTTGTATAAAGAGAGGTATGGATTTAAGGGAGGAAAATGTTATTCTCCCTCTTTACAAAGCATTGGTAAGGCCTCATTTGGAATATGCAGTGCAATTTTGGAATCCTGTGTACAAAAAGGACATCTTTGAAATGGAAAGGGTTCAGAGAAGGGCAACTAAATTAATAAGGGGATTGGGGGAGCTTGAATATGAAGAGAGACTGGAAAAGTTACAATTGTGTAGCTGGAGAAAATGCACTTGCGTGGGGATATGATTACTGTGTATAAATACATTAACAGGCCATACAATAAACTATCTGGGGCATTGTATACCAATAGAACATGTCAGAGGACACGAGGACATCCATTAAGACTTGAATAAAAAGGTTTAGGCTTCAAGTTCGGAAAGGGTTTTTCACTGTGAGAATGGTAAAGCTATGGAACTGTCTTCCAGTGGACGTTGTTATGGCAGGCTCATTGGTCAGTTTTAAGAAAAAGCTGGATGAGTTTCTGCAAACAAGGAATGTTGCAAGTTACTGGTATTAATACATAAAGTTGATCCAGGTAAATTTCTGTCAGGAAGGAATTTTTTTCCCCTTCATAAATTTTGTGGGTTTTTTTGCTTTCCTTTGGATCAACAGTTAGGCAGGAAATGAGGATATTGCTAGATGGGTTGGACTGGATGGACGTATATCTTTATTCAACCTCAAATACTATAAACATAAACCTACAGACAACATTGTCCCAATAGAGAGAACACATTCACAAACATACCACAAGCTGTGTCTCACTTCTCCTTTTGCTGAGGCTGTTGGGTGATTTCTGATATTAACCTGTGGGTACTAGGGGTCAGCTCCCATAATACACTTTACCTGGGTAAGTGTCTGGGCATGTGTCTGCGTACAGGCACATGCTCTGTAATGCTTAACAGATAATAACAATGACGTTGCAGCGTTGCTTCTTAGAAGCTGACAGCCAATCACATAACAGCACAGGGATTTTTCCTCTTCCTAACACATAGCCGGAATTTCAGTTTTCAAACACATTCAATGCTCCGGTCCTAACAATGATATAATCTTTTCATACAAAATGAAAATTAACATTTCAGTAAAAATAAAAATAAAGGCTGGGGAACCTGCAACTTGTACATTTACTCTGTCTTGCTAAAAGCAATACTCTTACCTTATCTTTTACTAAGAGCATAATAGAAACAAAAAAAGGTGGTAAATTTTGTGAATCTAACTTGTGACCTTCTGAACTCTGTATTTCTAAAGCTGGGTACACACAGTACAGATTTCTGAAAGATGACAGAGCAGATCCTGTCTGGCATCTTTCAAAGATCTGCATACACACAGTCCTGAGTGTTCTCCCTATGAACATCATAGGGAGAACACTCGGGACTGTGTGTTTCCATCGGCTGCGCTAGACTCCTCTATAGTGAGTCTAGCGCGGCCGATGGAAATTGTCGGTCATTCCCGAACAAGCGTTCAGCCGTCACAATCATTCGGCAGCCACGTGCTCATTCGGAAACAAAGGTACACACAGTACCAATAAAGCCCCGATACCGTCGGATCCAACAGTACCGGGGCTTTATCGTTACTGTGTGTACCCAGCTTATAACAGGTGCTTAACCAGGTGTGACACAACTGAATAAGCAAAGAATCTATATGTATTTAGAAGCTTTATCTTTTGCTAGGAACAGAATTATAAAAATATGGAAGATTTTGAAAGCTGCTTGTTACTCTGCAGTTTATTTTCCAGCAACTCACACTGACTGGTTAATGAACTGCAGGGTGAAAAGCAGATTTCAACATTTTATCAGAGAGTTCCATATCGGTGTGTAGACATCTGTAGAGAAAATACTCTGTGCATAAAATAAAAGGCAGTAAATACTGGGGCCAGGGGATGTAGCTCTTTGATGACTTCATGGGCTGTGATTTGTACTGGCAACAACATGGAAGGTTCTCCTTTAATGTGGCTATATAACCACACCCTTCTGGCCCAGTGGTATAATTTGCCTGTCTATTCAGTAAGTTTTGAGATCAGGTTGTTAATTTGCTTACGAAACAGACTCCTTAAACAGTTAGATTGCTGTACAGAAGTAGGTGTTGCTAAAGCACATTCTTCTAGGAGGATTAACTGTGCCAAGCAGTTTAATAGAAAAACGAATTATTTTGATAATTCAGCTTGGCATGTATTTGTCACTGAGAGATAAAGATGGTAAGTTTATACTTCTGAGATCATGCCTCCTTAACTGCACTGTTCAGCCTGAAACAATGCATGTGCTAGAATATTTTCACATGAATTCCAATTTATTTGTTTTCGGAATGTCACTTAAGCTGGGTACACACGGACAAATTTTTCATCCCAACCAACCATTCGCCACAAGCGAGCAGTCACCCCGGACAAAACACTGTTGGTCGCAGCAAAAATCGCTCTGGCCAACAGTTTTGCGCGACTGATGGTGCAGTCCACAGGAGATCGCATAATTTACCAGCACGTCCATTTGCCAGATGCAGGCATAGGGCAACAGATATCAGTGGTTGTCACCGGCAGAAACGCTGGTGATTTTTTTTGCCCTGGAATTTATGTCCTTATTTGGTATCTTGCAATAAACATATTTTTTTCTGGGTTTCTTGGTATGTTTGGCGTGTTTTAAAATATTTTTGTATGAACAGAATTTAATAAGTCAGTGTTTGAAGCACATACTCTTGTATCAGAAATAACCTTTCCCTTTTATTTTTTTGTTTGTTTTTTTACTGCTGCTTTATTTTATAAAATTAAAACATTTCATGGAAAATTGTGGCATCTTTTAAATAGGTACTTCATAGTCTGGTTTATGGCTAGGTCACAATAGTGTATTTTAACGTGCAATCCGATTGCACATTAAAATGCACAGTTTTTCAGCGAACGGAAAAAGTATTTGCTTGCCAAAGGGATTTTCACATCTCGTGGGGGTGGAGCTACAAATGGGAGGAGTCGGGAGGAGGAATTCAGAGACTTTAAAGGAGGAATGGTAGGGTATGGAAGGGGGCTAGAAGAAGAAAAAAATCACTATACATCAAATGCCTAAGCTATCTAGTAACGTTAAGCTGGGTTTACAATGTACATACCCTTTAAAAAGCCCATGCTCAAGTTAAATGAAGCCTTCTTAAACCAATCTTTTAGGAAAATACAATATCCTGTGCTAATAGGATAAGTATAAGTAATAAGTACAAAACCCACCCAAAGATTTCCAATAAATTTAGCATTGAATTTTGCACTTTTTCAAAAAGCCTTTTCAATAGTGGCTTTTATAAATTTGGCCATGCAAAAGATCGCAACTTACTGCTTGCATGTACATAATGTAATGGTTACTGCATCATAGGCAGAATTGGGAAATTTATTGCGTCTTCCCAATAGATATATGGGGCTGATGCAATAAAAGCTACAAATGTTTGCCAGTGCCATTAATTTCCTGCAAAAAACGAGATACTAACTTTTTACTGGTTTACTGCAGTTAGATAACAGCTGATTGGTTGCTGCAGATTAATAGCATGGGCAAGCTTTTGCACCTTCTTTTATTGTAAAAGCCCCTATGGGAGATTTACCCAAAGCGCTATTCGCAATCACAGTAATTCAGCTCCCCTGTAGAGATGGTCGAACTATTGAAAGTTCGGTCCGTTTTCGAACTTTCGAACTATTGTAAAAGTTCGAAAGTTCGAAAGTTCGAAAGTTCGAAAACGGACCCATTAAAGTCTATGGGAGGCAAATAGTTCGAAAAGTTTGAGTCAAATACAACTAAAATATTAATGGTAACTTAATGTAAATGGCTGTGGGACCTGGGAAATGGTCTGGGGAGCATGTTCCAATATCCAGGACTTTCGTAAAATCGATTTTACTCTCACACGCGCTACTTTCAAGCTTTCGCGTTCGAACGTTCGAGGTAACATGGACATTTTACTCGCAGATTCGATGCTCGCCTATAGGCTTTAATGGAGACTTTACTCGCAGATTCGATGTTCGCGCCTAGATACCATGTACATTTTACTTGCGGATTCGAACGTTCGAACATTCGATAAATCATCGAAAGTCCGGAAAATATCGAAAGTCCGCGTCCGAGATAGTTCGAGAAGTCCGGGTCCGTTCGAACTCGAACAGTTCGGTGCCATCCCTACTCCCCTGTATCAATTAGCATGTTAATGTTCTTTCTTTTTTTTAGTCTAAAGAGATGTCTAGCAGGCATAAACAGGGAGATGAAATATAACAGAAAAATAAGTGGAAGACTCATGCTAACCTATGCTTTATCTAAGGTTTTGCACTCATTTTGCACTGCTTGTGCCGTTTTTGCAGGAAATTTAGCAATTTGTTTTCGCTACTTTTTCCCCCCCACAAAAATGCCCACCTTTTCAAATGTGGCTTTAAAGACCAGTACATTTTGCTTTGCCAGTGAATTAACAGCAGGTCAGCTTCTCTAATGAGTGAGACATTTGATGGTGCCTCGAGGTAAAGGTAAAGGCGTCAGAATGGAAAGAAATTTGTGTACTGGGAGAGCTCTGGGGCACTATTTAAGTGCCCCCTTGATCCCCATCAGTTTCCCCCGAAACTGATGTGGAGATCACTGGTAATTTACCCCTGTGGTGCTGGGAGCCTGTTCCCCTGCAGAGCCGCAGCAGTAAGGGAGTCCCTGTGATGTCAGAGGACTTCCTCTGATGCTGGGGACCTCCCCGGAACTTCCCCCAAACAGCGCTTGTGGTCTAGTGAAGTAATTGAACTTGTGATCAGCACTGATTACAAGTTTGCTTCCTACTTAAACTGAACACTGTCTTACTATTTGTGAATGGATCAAAGAGATACTAGAAACTTATCTAGCCCACTTTTAAAGCTATTCAATAAACTTGCCATTACCACTTTTGCTGGAAGACAGTTCCACAGTTTCATCGTTCTCACTGTAAAGCTTTTCCTGACCTGAAGTTGATTCTTCTTTTCTTACAATCTTAAAGGATGTCCACGAGTCCTCTGATGTGACCTATTAGTGTTCAATGCACCAGAGAGTTTATTGTATGGCCCATTAATATATTTGTATAAAGTTATCATATCCCCATGCAAACGTCACTTCTCCAATGTAAACAGCCCTGACTTGTCTAATCTTCCTGCATAGTCAAGCCCCTCCTATTATTTTAGTTGCCCTTCTCTGAATTGCTTCCATTTCCAAGATGTCCCTTTTGTATATGGGATTCCAAAAGTGCATCGCATATTCCAAATGAAGCCTTACCAGTGCCTTGTAAAGAGGGAGAATAATATTTTTCTCTCTTGAATCTATTCCCCTCTTTATATAAAACAATATCTTGCTAGCTCTTTCTGTCTGGCATTGTTTGCTACAGCTAAGGCTGTTATCTACCAGAACCCCCAAACCTTTTTTTCATTAGAGATTCACTTAATACCTATGGCGTAGGTGGCACAAGGATTTTTAAACCCCAAATGCATCACCTTACATTTATCAACATTGAATCTCATCTGCCATTCTGCTGCCCATTTTGATTATCTAGGTCTGCTTGCAGCACTTGCACATCATTTGATGTTTCCAAATCTCTGCATAGTTTAGTGTCATCAGCAAACATGGAGACCTTGCTCTCAATGCCCCCTTTTAAGTAATTTATAAATAGATTAAAAAGAAGTGGCCCTAATATGGAATCCTGAGGCACTCCACTTAGAACTTAAGTCCACATTGATGTAGCTTCATTGACCAACACTCTCTGTTTGTGATCCAATAACCAATTCTCTATCCATGTACAAATTTTTTCTAGGCTAACAGTCCTCAGTTTATACATAAGTCGCCTATGTAGCACAGTATCAAAAGCTTTAGCAAAATTCAAGTATACTACATCCACTGCTATGCCTGAATCTAAATTCTAAATTCTAACAAGTAAATTTGCCTGGCACAATCTAGTTCTTATGAATCCATGCTGACTACTAATAATAAGATCAGTTCTGGAGACAAAGCCCAGGATATGATCCCATAACAAAGTTTCCATCACCTTCCCTACCACTGATGTTAGGCTTACAGGTCTATAGTTACCTGTCTGGGAACGATTACCTTTTTGGAATATTGGTATTACATTGCCTTTTTTCCAGTCCAGTGGCACATCACCAGATAAAAGTGAATCTGAAAAGATAAGAAACAGTGGTCTAGATAAAACTGTACTAAGCTCTCTTAAGATCCGAGTATTTATTTTATCCGGTCCTAGGGCTATATTGATATTAAAGGCTGGTACACACGTTACAATTCTTCCTCCTGACCGACTATTCGAGACTTTCGAGCGGTTGGACAGGAGGAAGGGCTGTCGGTCATGTCAAAAGTCCATAGAGGACCAAACGATTGGTCATGGTTTTCCGACCCGTCCGATCGTACTTTTGTCCGATTCGGGCGAAGGAACAGCCAGCGAACGGTCGGAGCCGCCATACAATAATTCGGCCCAAACAACCGAAACACTGAAATGTTGGTCAGTCATGCCAAATTATTGTATGGCGTGTACCCAGCTTTAATTTTGCCTAATTGTTTCTGTACCATATCCTCTGTCAGCCAGAGTGAATATTATTTATTTATACCCTTCATATAATTACAGTCCCTGCTATAAGGACTAGGATTCTCTATAGTGAATTCGGAGGAAAAGGGATGGTTTTGCACATTAGCCTTTTTAGCAACCTCTATAACCATTTCAGACCCATTATTTAATGGCCCCACATTCTCAGTCCTTACTTTTTCCGTTGCCCTTTTTACCAGAGAAATAAACCATGCTGGAATGGACCTAATTTTTTTTACACTTGTTTCCTTATGGTATAAAAGGTATAAATGTAATAGTTTGATACCCCTTTAAAAGCAGTCAACTTCTGAAGTTAAAAGTTTTTCTTAACCCAGTGTTTTTTGCAAACTATATTAAATGACATTATATCATGATCACCATTCCCTAAGCTTCCCATTACCTTCTTCTCCAAAATGAGCTCAGGGATATTAGATATTACCAGATCCCATAATGCATCTAGTATAAATTTCTACCATCTGTGAAATGAAATGCTCATATGGAAAATTTAAGAGCATTTAAGAACCTTGTGAGGTGCTGGCAGTTCCCTTACTCCAATCAGTGTCTGGATAATTGAAATCCCCCTTAACCAGAACATGCTCCATAATAGCAGCCTTCGCCAACTTCATGTGGAGATTAATTTCCACTTCCTCACTGGCATTTGGCAGCTTATAACATACACCAACAATTAATTTACCCACCTTCTTGCTTCCTGTACACAGCTCCACCCATGTTGTCTCTGCATTATTGTTTATATACCCATCTATCCCATCTTTTAAATTTGGCTTAAATTCTTGTTTAACATACTTCCATACTCCCCCTCCTTATTAACTCTGTCATATCTAAATAAGGAGTAACCTGCAATATTTACTGTCCAGTCATGTGAATCATTTAGTCATGTTTCTGCTATAATGATCACATCATACCTTTCCTTTAAATCTATTGGTTCTAGTTCCCCAGTTTTTGCAGCCAGACTTCTTGCATTTGTAAACATACATTTTAGATTATGAATTCATTCACTACCATATTTGGATGTCCATGCCTCCTTATCCACTATGCTCTCCCCTCCCCACCCCCTCCCTCCATTATCTTATTAGCCCCCTGATCCCTAATCCCTATATCTGCCCCTTGTAGTCTAATGTGCCCATGCCCAGTTTAAAGTCTTCTACAACCCCCTTCTCCCCCAAAAGTGGGGAGAAGTGGGTGCGCCATCATCAGTGAGGTGTAGTCCACTAAATTATAGAGCCTGTATCCAACAGAAAAGTCAGCCCAGTTCTCTAAAAAATCCATCTACTTACAACACCCTCTTAGCCACTCCTAAGACTCCGTTGCCTCCTTAGTATAGCACGTTGGTGTGGTAGTATTTCTGAAAACACTTCCTTTGAAGTCCTTACTTTTAACTTGGCCCCTAGCTCTCAGAAATAATTTTTCAGGATGTCGCCTCCTCCTTTAACTTCATTGCCACCAACATGAACCAAGAGCTTCCTGGCCCCACCCAACAATCTGTCTACACGATCCACCACATGTCAAGCCCTAGCATCAGGCAGGCAACACACTGTTGCGCATGTAGGATTTTGGTGGTAGATTACACTACATCTACCTTTCTAATAATGGAGTCCCCTACCACTACCTCCTGCCTATCCTTCCTAGACCCCAGTTCTACCTCCCTTGTATTAGAGATGGCAGTCCTCTGGGTGTTCAAGGTAATGGCCCACTCCACACATGCTACTTCTGAGCCAAGTTCGTCCTCCACATTTTCACCTAAAACGGCAAAACTGTTGGGGTCGACTAGATGGGAAGAAGCAACCCCACCCTTCCATTCCCTACTCCAAAATCCCATACATGTGTCAGGATGCACATTGTGTGGCCCCAACAAAACTGTCCTTATAAACTGCAATACACAGCAACAGCAATACACAACAACAGAAACAGCAATCATAAACCCTTTTTGTTTTAAAGCTTTTGTTTCTTTACGCACCCCTTAAAAATATAATAACCCCTTTAAAAGAAAATCGTTCAGCTCAGATAATCGCTCAGCAAGCAGGACTTATATGTCAGGTTCAAAACCAAATACACTACAGTGCTCAGGCTATTTAATCCAATTAGAAACAACCCACAATCCAATCAGAGAGAAAAGGAAAAAAAGTCTTTCTTTTGTCTCTTACCATCCCCCACCCTCCCAGAAATAAAACAGTGTAAAGGTTTGTACCCGCGATCACACGTGTGTACGAACCGCTAGGTTAGTACATTCACTCAGACTGCAAACCACACTAATAAACACTTTTATTTCTTAACGCACCCCTTAAAAACAGACAAACCCCTTTAAAACAGAATACGGTAACCCCTTTTGAAAGAAAAACGCTCAGAGCTCAGACAAATCGCTCAGCAAGCAGGACTTACATGTAAGGTTCAAAACAGCTTACCTTAGTAAACAGGCACTGATGCCCGTGTTTCAGATCACCTTTGGGAATGATAAAAAAGTGAAACACATGTATAAAAAAATCATAAAGTGATACACACACAGTTTTTTTTTTCAATAAAATTATGAAAACTGAGCTTTTCCAAGCTGCACAAAAACTTCAGTGTTTAGCCACGGCCACAAATGGAGCCACACTCACAACCAGAAGCCACGCACACAACCAGAATCCACTCCGCGCCCCTGATTAACAGTTAAAAAGTGGTTAATACATTACGGGAATACTGTAAGTGCAGGTAGGTTGGGATTGCTTAATTTATTGCATCTCCTTCAGTAATTTAATGCAGCACAGTTGTCCAGGTAGCAATGTTAATTCCTGTTGGGGTACCAGTAAGCACCAGAAAAATATTGGTATGTAATATTTAGGGCATTACAGTCCATGAAAACAAAAAAAAGGAATTTGCCATTACTCGGTCTAATTCATGATGTGGTATGGACCAGCTGCTAGAAGCACCTTTGTGCCAGTTCACAGAAAGATTTGATACCTAGAACTTAATGGTCGTCTTGCTTCCCATCTCTCCTTCAGTCAATTCTAAACTCTGCTGTATGTATTGTTTTGCTCTCTAATAAACAGGATATCAAATCTCCTCTGTATCGGGTAACAACCTGGCTCCCCATTTAACAGTGTATAGTGTACAAAATCCCTTCGCTTTGCTGCAAACCCATATTTTCCTATATATTTCCTGTATGTTCAGACCCCCCACTCATATTGCTTTTCTCGCCTAAAAAAACTCTCTCTTATGGCTCCCATGGTCTGGAATTCTATTCCCCTCTCTCTTTGTCAATAAACCTCAATCAGCGGGTTTAAATCTATCCTTACATCCTACCTATCTGCTAACAAGTACATTATATGATTGTTTTAATTTGCACTGCATAAGTCTCACTACTGCACCTCTATGCTTTCCTTTGTATCAGTATGTTACACTCCTAACTAGATTGTAAGTTTTATGGGGGAGTAACCGCCTATTCTTCTTGTGGCAAGGCTCAAGCACTAATATAATATTTTCTAGGTACTGAACTATTTATGCATTAATATTTTCGGCCCATTTGTATGACTTTTTTTGTATTTTGTTATTGTACAGTGATGTGTCCCCAAGTAGCGCTATATAAATAAATTATACATACATACATACATACATGTCAGTACATTTAAGACAGTTGAAGGCTACAATAGGCTGCTTCATTGGCCATACCAAAATATTGCCAATACAACTATAATTTTGGAAATGGTTGTACCAGGCCTAAAGGTGTCCAGATGGGCACCTTCTGATTCATGATTTCATGATAATAAAATTATAGTTTGTTAGGTCTGATGAAGTTGGACATTCAAAGATACAGAAAACTGTATTCTACAGTAAGCAGAGACAAAAATGTGGTAGGAAAAGGAAAAAAATATTGTAATGAATAACTGCTGAGACAAAGTTAGCGTGGCTACTTATGAGAAAGTGGGTGCGGCTTGTGGAAGTGGGTGTGGCTTGTAGAGGTGGGTGTGGTAAGCTGAATAACACTGACTGGTGGACTGGGGGGCAACTTTAACCCCTTCATTGTGCCAGCTGCACAGGTCTCGCAAAAGACACGTTCACCAAATTCAATATTGAATTTGCACTAGATTTAGCCTTACTATTTAATGCTAGCTAACAGGCATTAAAGTTGCTCTGTGGGGGATTTACCCACAGCCCCAAACCTGATATTGATTTTGAGAAGGGAGATTTTCCCAGAGCAATTGCATCTCTGGATAAATTCCCCCCATAATCTTTCACAGTGATATATACTCTATATACAGTGGTTAGCACTTATGCCTTGCAGCGCAGAAGTCCTGAGTTAGAATCCACCTAGCAAGGAGTTTGTATTTTCTCCCCATGCTTGCTTGGGTTTTCTCTGGGCACTATGGGGGTTATTCATTAAAAGTTCTTATCGTTTAAAATGGTGCTAATTTTTCCCCAACCAATCAGATGTTCAAATGTTCAAATGTTACATAAATTCTGATTGGTTGGGGCAAAATTAGCACCATTTTAAAAGATAAGAACTTTTATTAAATCTCCTTGTATGTTTTTTTCCCCACAATCATAAAAACATACTGATTGTATAAGTCAAATAAATGTACTTAGATTGTAAGCTCTTCATGGCAGGGCCTGATGTGAATGTATACATGTAAATGTAAAACTCTACAGAAATGTTGGCACTATAAATACACAATAATAATAAAAGTCCAAATAGTATCCGAGGGTTTCTCAAGGGGTGTGCCAGGGCACACTGGTGTGACTTCAAAAAGCCATAGGTGTGCCTCAATATTTTGGTGGTAGGAATATTTTCACCAGTATGGCTTACATTTTTGTAATGTTATGTTCCATGTTATAATGAGATATATATATGCATACATAAAATATGGGTAATTACAAAAGTATGTCCAACCTTAAAAAGACTGGTGTACTCCGACACTGGTGAAGACTGGTATACTCCATACTCCTAAGAAAGTGTGCCACAGGCTGGAAAAGAACCACTGTATATTATAGTAGAGATGTTCGAAACTGTTGAGTTTCGTTCCGTTTTCGATTTTAAAATTCGAAATTCGAAAACAAATCCATAGAAGTCTATGAGAGAAAAAAAATTGAAAGTTTCTGTCCATTTTGAGGGACAAATAGTAATAATAGGTTACTATAAATGACACAGAGACCTGGGGAATGGTCTGGGGAATCCGTAAATATAACCAAAACTTATTTTAAAACTATCTTTCCTCACGATCGGGCTGTTTGTACTTCCGCATTCTATTTTCGAGAGTTACCGAAATCTTTCATTACTTTCAAGGGTTATTTTTGTGGTTTTGATTTTCAACTTTGATAATCGTCTATTTTTGATCTCGATAATCGTTTATTTTTGATTTCGATAATCGGCTATTTTCGATTTTCGATAATTGCCTATTTTCGAATTTCGATAATCGCCTATTTTCGATAAAAATCAAAAATTCTGGAAATCAGGGAGTTCTGAAAGTTTCGTTGGGACTTTGAAACCCTCAGATTCGATTCGAAACCGGGTTCTATTCGAACCCACATTACATCTCTAATTATGTGTTCACTTTGTGATTGTGCCCCAGCTTAAGCAGCCAACCTCTCTGATTAGAAGTTTGTTTTTGATAATGATTACTCTAAGCTGTGTGAAACACTGTCTGCAAAAATGTGTAAAATAATAACTGTGTTAAAAGGAACATCCTCAAGGGAGGTAAACATGTTTTTCCCCTTTATTGATTCCTGGTGAGGCTGCACCTTGTGCATTTTTGGGCACCAGTCCATCAGAGGGATATTAATTAGCTGGAAAGGGCATTGAGATTTGCTACAAAGCTGTTAAAAGGGATTGGATATTTATGAGCCTAGAGGACTAAAGATGGATTGTTTTAAATATATGTATGTATTTTATTTTTTATTTTCTCTCTCAAAAAAAAAAAAAGAGGGATATATAGTAACTCTTTGCTCTTATTTAAGAGGGAATTACAAGCAGCTAACAGGGGACCTATTTATAAACAGAAGTGACCAAAAACACCTAACACTAAAGGCATTATTATTATCAGCTGCCAAGACCCTACATGCTTAAAAGTGATTAGACTACCAGGTGCTAGGGATGGACTAGAACTCGAACCCGAGTTCGAGCCAAGCTTTATGAGTTCGGATGAAACTAAGGAAGTTCGAAAACGGAATGAACTTTCGAAAGTTCGGCCATATCTACCAGGTGCTAGGGTTTGACATGTGGTAGATTGTGTAGTGACCCAGCAGTCTTGGTTTACATTGGTGCCAATGACAATGTTAGAGGTGGAGGAGAGGTCTTTAAAAAGGATTTCTGAGAGCTAGGTGCCAAGTTAAAAGCAATGACCTCCAGAATAGTATTTTAAAAAATATTACCACAGCCACATGCTACACTAAGGATGCAACGGGAGCATATTTATGCGTGGCTAAGAGGTTTGTGTAAAAAGGGGGTATGGGTTTTTTGGAGAACTGACTTTTCTGTCAGCTACAGTAGAAATGGGTTACACCTTAATGATGATGGTGCAGCTGTTTTAGGAGAGAAGATAGCTACAGTATTAAAGGATATTTTAAACTAGGTATGAGGGGGAGGGTATTTTGGACTGAGATATAGAGAGGTAAGGAATCAGGGGGCTAATAAAATAACGGAGAGGGGGGGAGAGCATTAACAATAGGCATGTATGTCAAAGTGTGAAAATAAACTAGAATTAATACCTTGTAAAAAGTATGATGCAATTGGTATAGTAGAAACATGGCTAAATGATTCAGATAACTTGGTAAAGTTGGAAGGATTACTCCTTGTTTAGAGTAAATAAGAAAGAGGGAAGGGGGTTATTTATGTATAGTAAACAAAAATTGATGTATAGGGAGAGCATTGACGATAGGCATGTATGTCAAAGTGTTGAAATAAATGATAATCTAAATTGTATGTTTACAAATGTAAGAAGTCTGGCCAGAAAATCTGGGGAACTAGAACTAATAAAATGTATGTATGGTAAACAAGAATTGATATATGTACGTATAATTTTATTTATTAAGTGGCACTTGTGTACACACCACTGTACATGTTAAAATACAGATTATGCAAACAATGGCTGTAGCTTTTAATGGACGACAAAGTTTTGTGTTGTCTGCAAACACAGAGACTTTGCTGAAAATACCCATTTCCAAGTCATTATTAAACATAAATAGAAGTAGCTCAGACACAGAACCCTATGGCACCCCACTTAGAACTTTAGTCCATACTGACAAAGCACCATTTACAACTACTCTCTGCATCTAATCGGTCAACCAATTTTCTATCCATGTACACAGGGGCACTTTTAGGGTTCTTGGCACCTGAGTAAAACAATGTAAAAGGACTCTTCCAATCTCTATTAGGGGGCGTGCACCTCTGTGGTGAATGGGGCGTGGCATCTGATTGTGGGTGTGGCTTTTGGTTGTGACTGTAGCTCTGGTTAAACACTTGGTAAATTCAAACTTTACAAGGTGGTGGGGGCACAGGCACAATCTGAATGGAGATCACAGTTCAGTACCTTACACTAGACCACCAGGGAAGTTCTATTTGTGTATGGATGTCTTTGATCCATTCACAAGTACCATAGTAAGCCAGTGTTGGGTTTGACACCACTTTACTATAGCAGGAAGTTTACTTGCAATCGCTGCCGTTTGCAAGTTCACTTCCATCACTAGACCACAAGGGCTGTTTGGGGGAATACCAGGAGAGGTCCCTGGCATCAAAGGAAGCCCTCTGATGTTACGGGGGCTCCCTTACCACTGTGGCTCTGCAGTGGAACAGCACTTCAGGGTTATATAACCAGTGATTACCACATCAGTTTTGGGCAAAACCGAGGGGGGATTGAGGGGACACTTGAATTATGCCCTTCAAGTTCTTCCAAAACACGCAATATATATATCTAAGATATGTTCCCGTAGCAAAATTGACGGTGTCTTTCCATCCACAAGTAAAACTTACAGGTGTGTAATTAGCAGTCTGTGAACTACTACCTTTTTTTTAAATATTGGAATTACATGAGATTTTTTTGAATCCCGAGGCAATCTTCCGGAAGCCCTGTTAGGCTATTACCTACCCCATGTGCAGTATAATCCACTCACTATAACAAGGCAGTCAGTGGCAGCATTTGGTAACGTGAACTCACTAGGGGAGACAAGCACTACTTTGTATTGTGGAATTCCACAATGTGTGTAGTAGTGCCTATCTGCCCTAGTAAGTGCACATTACCAAAAGCTGTCACTGCCTGTCCTGTTATAGTGAGTGGATTGCACTGCACATGGGTAGGTAATAGCCTAATGGGACTATTACCTATCTATGTGCAGTGCAGTCCACTCACCAGGCATACAGGCACTTTTGCAACTGTGTGTATGGATGCAGACACTTACAGGGAAATGTAATAAAAGTTCTTATTGTTAAAAATGGTGCTAATTTTGCCCCAACCAATCAGATGTTATGTACCATTTGAAAGCCAACATCTGATTGGTTGGGGCAAAATTAGCAACATTTTTAACGATAAGAACTTTTATTACATTTGCCTGTTACAGTTGCTGTTCCTCACACTGCCACAAAGTAATACTGGGAAACCGGAGATTCGGGTACTGCTATTAGGTAGGCTTGTTAAAACATTTGGGCCACTTTGCCAAAGATCGTGTCCCAAATGTTTTAACATAGTGACTACACTGTTCAAGACATTTGCTTTATTGACATCCTCTGTAACTGTCTTAACCTGATTATTTAATGACTCCACATTTTCAGTCCTCATCTTCTCAATATTATTATAGTTTTAATAAAAAAACAAAAAAACTAACCCTTGTTTAGGGTTAGTCTTGCTTTGTTCAGCTATCCTAACTTTATTTATTTTAGCTAGCTTAAAGGGCATGTCTAATCATAAAAAAATTTGCTGTAAATCCAGAGGATCCCCCCCCTCCAAACCCCAGTTTTGCATTATCCATCTCTGCCAAATATGCCCCTGAAGGGATTTACCTGACCCAGTCCCTCACTGCTCCTCCTCTGCTCTGCAGCTAACAGACACTCTACTCCATGGTTGTGGCTGTCAGTTAAGGCACAGGGGTGTCTCAGTTATGAGGCAATATTAGCAAAATGCCCAGGGTGGCACACCTGCTAAATTTTAGAGAGGCGGCTGGCAGAGTAGAAGAAAAATTTAATTGCAGGTGCGTGAGTCTGTGCACACTTGCAGAACCACATTTTTCCCCTCCTAACTCTTCACTAACTGCTGCCTTCATACAGGCCCTACTTTGATCTTTATAAGGGTAGTTGGGGTAATTATCTGTGTGTGCAGAGCTGGGCACATCTTATTTTCAACATAGTTTGTGTGATCTGGGCATTAGGGCATGTTATATGTACCATCCTGCTGGATCTGGGCATTAGGGCATGTTATATGTACCTATCTGTGTGATCTGGACATAAGGGCATGTTACATGTACCGGTGTGTTTAATCTGAGTATTAGGGCATGCTATATGTACCTATACTTGTGATCTAGGCATTAGGGCATTTAAATATGTACCTTTCTTTTCAATCTGGCCATTAGGGCATGGTAAATGTACCTATCTGTTTGACCTGGGCATTAGGGCATGTTATATGTGATATAGGCATTAGGGCATTTTATATGTACCTATCTTTGCAATCTGGGTATTAGGGCATGTTATATATCATATATATATGATTAGGTTAGTAAGGGCCCTACTGTACCACTGCCACCTTGACATGAGGGCAGTGGTACATGGGGGCAGCATTCAAAATTTTGGTTCAGGTGGTAAAAACCCTAGAGATGCCCCTGTTAAGGCATGACGTGACATCACGTCCAATTGCCTGACAGGCGCAACCAGGAAGTAAAGCGGCTGTCAGCGCAGAGGCCTTCTGGTCCTGTTTTTGTTTGAAACAGGAGCAGGGGGCAGCACCTAGGCAGCAAGGGACTAATCAGGTAAGTCCCTTCTGTGCAAATAAGCAATAATAAAAATACATTGTCACGAACGCCAGTTCGCTGGGCACGTGATCTAACTATATAATCGGTATTCGCTGCCACCACTTTAAGTTACGGCCTTAAAGACGCCCCAAAACCACTCTTGACTCTCGCTGAATATGCACACCCCTGTCCTGGCAGCTAAATGGTTAACACTACACCATTCACTCCAGCAACTAACTGGTTAATTAGCATCAGTCCTTCACAAGCAGTCACAGAGTTAATTAGCATTTACACTGCACACTCCATTCAAACACATATAAACTTATCAGAGGCTACTGAGTTCTTTTAGAGCATCAAAGACAAAACTTATTAAATTATAGATTTAATATTCCAAAAAGGTGGACAGTGCATATAATACAAAAATAAAATAAAATGATGTTATAATAAAAATGACATACAATATGTACAACAGTTATAGAAAATAAAAAGGATAAAAATATTCACAGACCCTACTCACTAGAAGAAGTCCTGTATCCCGGGGCAGGAAGAAACATTGGGTCCATACACACGTTTTAGCATGTCCCCTAAGTATGAACAAAGTTTATAGGGGCTACAATGTTTTTTAAACCATTTGATGAACCACTCCCTCCTGGTATGCATGAGGTGGGAGTGTCTAGTGGTAAATGTCCAGATTTACGACTAGCCAAAAGCACTCATTCCCCCTCAGTTAGGCAGATTCCTTATAAATGTAGATATGTACATTGTATTGGGATATTGATCACATATTCCTCTCCTGGAATATATTGGTTTCTGTCTTTCACATTCCAATAACGAAATACATTTATTTTACATGTATGACTGTCCTTAAAATGACCTCTTAGTACCCACCAGACCCCTAGCTGAAGATAATTCCAGATACACGGTTCGGCCCCACATTGTCTGGAAAAGGAGATCTGGTTCCATGCTTGACTAATCGTAATATAAACAATAGGACTGTTCCAGGGTGGAATGGTATTTTTATTGGTCCTTTGCAAGAACTAATACCAATAGTTAACCCATTCTTACCAAGTCACTACACATTTTCCTGACATACATTATGATGTATTTTTATTATTGCTTATTTGCACAGAATTGAGTGACACAGATCTGTTTAGACACTCCCAGGAGGAGGAGTCTCATGGGTATAAAGCACAGGTTTTGGGTTATTTGCATGTCACCTGAGGAAGGGGCATGTTGCCCCAAAACATTGTGATACTGATGTGTGTGGTTTACTATTAAATTGATTTGTTTGGAGTGCAACCCTCATCTTTTCATTTTGTTTTTTTCCCTCTCTTCCTGGCTCTTGCACTAATTGGTGTGGCGACTGGGGCCAGTTATTTAAATAGGATTCACATTGGTTGGATCAGTGGTTTGGACCTAACAAAAAAAAAGTTTCATGTGAGTGGAAACGAACTTGAGTGGAACCTGTTACAGTCCCTTGTTCTAAAACACTTTGCTCTTACGGACATAAGGACATTGAAACAAGAAGGGCAATTAAACAAGGCTAGTGTGTCACTGTGCTGGTGTTGTGTATAAGAAGGGACAGTTTTGTCGGTACCATGCAGTATGCATCCTGCCCCATGTATAGGAACCTGGAGCAGACGTTCCAGGGGACCTATGTTTGTGTCAGGTCTGAGTTGGTTGCCCGTTTGGAAGTTGAGGTGGAGAGCATTGCAGTGATTGGCAAATCTGGGGGGACAGCAGGCGCTGGCTGGGGCCAGTATAGAGGTTGGTGGAAGTGGGACAGGGAAGCTTGAAGGGATACCAGGGGAAGTGGGGGATGGAAAGGTATGGTTGCTTCTTCCCAGCTTTTCCATCCGAACAGTTTTCCCAGGTTAAAAGTAGCTCTTCAGAATGTCAACTGGGATAAGGTATTATCAAGTAAAGGTACTGAACAGAAGTGGGCTGTTTAAGAGGATTTTAAGAAATTTCACATTTAAGTTTATACCCTTGGGAAAAAATTTTTTAATAATAAATCTGCGCTCATGTGTCTGAATTCTGAAGAAAATGGAAAGGAAGAAAAATGCATTAAAGTCAGAGGGAATACCATTACTCATAGACTGTATAAATGGTTATGACTTTATATTAAGAGATATAAGAAGGATGGGCAATGTTTTTATCATTTTTATATGCTGATATCACTATTTTTGATACAATAAAGGATTTTTATATATATTTTCCATTAGAATGCTGCAATATGTTTTTTTCTCTATAGTATTGTAGATTAAATGTTCCATATTAGCACCTCCCCTATTAGAGGGTTTACCTAACCTAGTGCCCTAGTAGTTAAAGATTAAAGAAAGAATGGAAAGGGCCTTTAGGGATTATAGAAACTGTAACAAGGAGCGTAAGAAAGCAATCAAAATCTGCTAAAATTAATAATGAAGTTAGGATAGCTGAACAAAGCATCACTAAACCTAAAAATTGTTTTAAGTATATTAATAGTAAGAAGACGAGGACTGAAAATGTGGAAAATGTGAAAATAAAGCAAATGTCTTAAATATTTTTTTCCTCTGTATACACTATAGAAGATACAGATACAGATATCATAGAACATAGTAGAAATAATGGTATAAAAGATGCAAGTGCACTTTGGTTAACCAAGGATATGGTACAGAAACAACTAAATAGGGTTAATATTAATAAATATCCTGGACCAGATAAAATACATCCCCAGGTCCTTAGGGAGCTAAGTTTAGTTTTACAGTATCTAGGCCATTTTGACCTTTTTTTGTAGATTCCCTCATGTCCGGATGTATTCCTCTGGCTGATGTTATTCCAATATTCAAAAAGGGTAGTCACTCGCAGCCGAGTAAATACAGGCTTGTAAGTTTAACTTTAGTGGTGGGGAAGATACTGAAAAGTTTAATAAGGGAACAGTCTAGAGTATGTTTCAAGAACTGACATTATAAGTAGTAACCAGCATGGATTTAGGAGGAATAGAACTTGTCAAACTAACTTGCTTGTCTTTTATGAGGAAGTAAGTAGAAATTTAGACTCTGGTATAGCAGTAGGATTTTGAAAAGGCTTTTGATACAGTCCCCTATAGGCGACTAATATATAAACTAAGGTTTGTTGGTCTGAAGAGGCACATTTGTACATGGATAGAAAATTGGTTAATAAACTAAGAGTAGTTGTTAATGGGGCTTCATCATTATGGACTAAAGTGGGGTGCCACATGGTTCTGTGTTGGGGCCGCTTCTATTTAATCCTTTTATTAATGATTTGGAAATGGGTATTGTCAGCAAGGTTTCTGTGATTGCTGACTACACAAAAGTTTGTCGAACAATAAAAACTTCAGAGGATGTGCAATCGTTGCAGGGGTATCTAGATAGAATGTCACATTGGGCTGCTTAGTGGCAGATGAGATTCAATATTGATAAATGTAAGGTGATGCATTTTGGACTTAAAAATCCTTGTGCTGCTTATACTATAAATGGCTCTGTCTTAATTGAATTCCTCTTTTAACGGGATCTTGGAGTTTTGGTGGATAACAAACTTAAAGGTAGCAACCAGTGCTAGGTAGCAACTGCCAGAGCCAGCATGGTATTGTCTTGTATAAAGAGAGGTATGGATTTAAGGGATTAGAATGTTAATCTCCCTCTTTACAAAGCATTGGTAAGGCCTCATTTGGAATATGCAGTACAATTTTGGAATCCTGTGTAAAAAAAGTACATCTTTGAAATAGAAAGGGTACAGAGAAGAGCAACTAAATTATTAAGGGAATTGGGGGAGCTTTAATATGAAGAGAGACTGGATAAGTTACAATTATGTACGCTGGAGAAAACACGCTTGCTATGTATAAATACATTAACGGGCCATTCAATAAAGTACCTGGGGCATTGTTCACCAATAGAGCATGTCAGAAGACACATAGAAATTCCTTAAGACTTGAAGAAAAAAGGTTTAGGCTTCAAGTTCGGAAAAGTTTTTTTTTACTGTGAGAACAGTAAAGCTATGGAACGGTCTTCCAGTGGATGTTATTATGGCAGGTTCATTGGTTAGTTTAAAAAAAATGCTGGATGAGGTTCTGCAAACAAGGAATGTTGCAAGTTACTGGTATTGATACATAAAGTATTGTTGATCTAGGGAAATTTCCAATAGACACTTGGAGTCAGGAAGGAAGGAATTTTTTCCCCTTCATAAATTTGGTGGGGGTTTTTTTTGCCTTCTTCTGAATCAACAGTTAGGCAAGAAATTAGGATATTGCTAGATGGGTTGGACTGGATGGACATATATCTTTTTTCAATCTTAATTACTATACTATACTAAACTCATATGTAAATTTTAGATTAATATCACAAACTGAATAAACTCTATCTCTGATCCCAACCACAGAATAAGCAGGTCATCGATATAGAGCCTTGTTACAGTTTTTTTAGTTTCTTAAGTTCCTTCTGACTTAAATAATTTAAATGCCACTGTCTTGCTTTCCATTTCTCTCTGTATATCAAAATTCAGCCAAATAGGTGTGGACTTACATTTTTTACATTTATTTCCCATGGCTATACATTTAGATATAAAATGGTTTAAACCCCTTTAAAAACAGTCCACTTCTGTTCATTATCTTTACCCAAGGATGTATCATCACAGCTGATATGATTGATGAGCTAGTGCAATTTTTCTTTTTGATAATATACATACAATATTTCATGGTCACTATTCCATAAGCTTATAGTTACCTTCATATCTATAATACGTTCCATGACTTTAGATATTACCAGATCAAGCAGAGCAGCTTTTCTAGTAGGAAGTAGAACTTCACCACCTGTGTGAGAAGTGATCATGCAGCAAATTCAGTAACCCATCATCCTTTACTGTGTTGGCAGTTAAACTACTCCAATCAATGTCGGGGTAATCAAAGTTCCCCATAATTCGAATGTTGCCGAAACTGGTAGCCCTTGCCATCTGCATATGAAGCTGACTCGCTTCCTCCCTGCTAGCATCTGGTGGCTTTTAGCAGACACCAATGAAAATTAAAGGTTTCTTTAGAGTGAGAACTGTGGAACCAACAGATGTGGTAATGGCAAGTTTATTAAATTACTGGTATTAATATATATAGTTCTGTTTGATCCAGAGATTTCCAATTGATCCTTTGTCTGTCTGAGTCAGGAAGGAATTTTCATTCCCCTTTCACTCGATTTTTTGCTATCTCTGGATTAATTGTTAGGTAGGGTTATAATATAATATAATTTAGTTTCCATTACTATCTTACTATATATGTTACAAGCAAGGGTACAGTCCATTTTTCTGTGGCCCCCAAAAGGTTGTATGTGTAGTAAATGGTTTACTGACTACAGGTTAAATAATAATTACCTATTGATGCAATTTTCAAAGGACCCCAGTGCTAATTCAAAACATTTTTAATCTTTCCTATCCCAGGTGCAAATCATGTAACATGTTACAATCAGTACTCCTTTTCTTTGTCCTTCTAGGCTCATTGATGGCATTGGCAGGGCAACATTTGACCCCATTTCAGTGCCTTTAGGTGTAGAAAATATTTTCCATTAAAGGTGAAATCGTTTTTAGTAAGGATAAATTTTAAAGTTTAACGGGTAACCCTTTTGAAATAAAAAAATAACAAAAGTGGTATAAAGGTGATACTATAGCAAGCTTTCAGAACATTCTAGTTCCTTTTACAAGCTTATTACAATGAAGCTGTTGTGCTCTCTGATATACAGTATATACAACATTTAGCTCATAGTTCAAATAACCAGAAAAAAAGGAATATCTGTGTGGAAGATGTTAACAAAGTCATATAAAATGGAGCCTGCAAGGGACAAACAGATAAGGTCCAAGATACTGTGGATCAAAGTGGCTGATATAAATAGTGGTAAGTTACTGAAGTGTTAAGTAAAAGGAATTCCAGGTAGTTTCCAAGTGTCTCTACAGATACATTTTAACAATTTCGTAAAGAAGTCAATCTGTAAAGAGGCATACATGCCACGATGTAGCAAAAGATTCCTAAAAGCCGCAAAACCATCAGAATGTGGGATGGAGGTGTAGACTTGCCACAACAAGGGTCCCCAATATGACTTGATGAAGTCATATTGGTAAATCTTGAAGTAGCAAGACCATAACCTCCTGTATAGGTTTTCCATTAGGATGTACCACACCTGTAACAGTAAAGAGACAATCTCCCAAGATAAATCAGATATCAGATTAAAGAATATAAAACTCATTTTTGTTTGTCAGGACACAGGGAACAGGGCTTGAAATATCTGGTCCTGAAACATGTGCCACCTTTAGTGTGCATGGTATTTCTGAATTGGTTTCCTCTTAAAGTTTCCTCTTAAAGGTGCACAAAACCAACATTTTTATTGTACTTGGCACCCTCTGTAATATATGGGACATTATATAACTCCATTACTAAAGATAACTTTTAGTTACATTGTTTATATAAACATGCTTAAGCTGACGTGCCCCTCCAGTAGTATCCCAGAATCTGACCTAACCTAGTATTTCGAAAATCGGTATTTTCGAAAATTTTCGAAATTACGAGGATTTCTCGTATTTTCGAGGATATGTTTCATTTTAACGGGTCCGCTTGCGGATTTTTGAATTTTTCCGAAAATTCGCGGATCTTCGAGCGGACCGGATTTTGCGAAGTTCGGACATCTCTAGTTATTACCTGCATTACTTACCAGATATTTAAGGATAATTATTATATTTAAGGATAATTATTAATTATTATACCCATTCTGGCAGAGTAAGCTGGCCGTCCCTCCATGCAGTCAATCAAGTATGTCACAACTGATATCACAGCCAATGATATGTGAGGAGGCAAGTACTTTTGCCAGATATGAATAGAACTTGGACATGCCCTTTAAGTTAAATATAAAGATAAACTAAGTTAAATAGAACATTGCATTTCGCCACCAATGAATATTTTTTTGCCCTTTTTTTTGAGGCACATCGATACCTGTTTGTATATATGTATATATACACACACATAGGTAGTAATGCACCAATAATTATAAACTAGAAAGATATTAGAAGTCTCCTTGATCTTCACTGACAACAAAAAAGCACAAGGCTTTGGATTTATACAGATAATATAATTAGAACAAAAAATTTTATTTATATGCTATGAATAAATTGTCCCATAATGTAACCGAATATTCTTATTTTTTTCAGATGCTCAGGTCTGAGAATGAAAGTGGAATAGATCAGAAAGTGAAGCTCATAATTTTGAACAACTTTCAGGTACATGTCTTTGTCTGTTATATGCCAATCTTATTGACCAGATATTGTAGATAGGTTTACATATTGCAGGAGAGGGTTGCTTCCTTAACAATTAAGCTGGGTACACACAAAGTGATCCTTTGTCCCGGTCAGCCAGAAGGAAAGACTGTTGGTCGCAGCAAAAATAGAGGACTTTCAATTACACTACTTCTAAGGGAGTTATTGTCCTCAAGTTTATCTGCGTTTGGTCATGTTTTCTTGTAATGCTGCAATCTAGTCGCTGGTGGTCACAGTTGCTAGATGATCCATTCAATTGGTTGGATGAATTAACAATTAATTAAAAGCTATAGATTGCAACAACAGTAAATTGTTGACATCCTTCCTCATGAGTAGAGATGTCCGAACTTCGCAATATCCGGTCCGCTCGAGGATCCGCGAATTTTCGAAAAAATTCGAAAATTCGAAAATCCGTGAGCGGACCCGTTAAAATTAAAAATACCCTTGAAATAACGAGATTTTTCGTATTTTCGAAAATTTTCGAAATTACGAGTTTTCACGTATTTTCGGGAATTTTTGAAATTAAGAGTTTTCATGTATTTTCGAAAATATGTATTTTCGAAAATACAAGTAATCCTCGTAATTTCGAAGATACGTATGTATGGAATTAAGAGAAATCCTTGTATTTTCGAAAATTTTCGAAAATACGTGTTTTCCGTATTTTCGAAAATTCTCAAAAATACGAAAAATCGGAAGTTCGGATGGCGGAAAATCTGGAAAATCCGAAAAAATCTGCCGTTCGCGAACGGGATAAATCCGCGGCGGATCCGGGTTCGGATCCGCGAACCGGCCATCCCTACTCATGAGAGTAAAGCGGAGAAAGTGGGCAGTGAGGTAGTTCATTGATTAGCACTGATGCCTTGCTACACTGAAAGCCTAGGCTTGAATTCCCCCATGTAAACATCTGCAAGAAGTTTGTATGTTCTGCCTGTAGTGATGTACTTGTGAACTTAGATAGGACCAGATTTGAATGCATTAAGTGCTATGTAAGATATATAAATATCTTCTATATATAAAAAAGCTGTTGTGTTCTGTGGCCAAATTCTTGATGTATGGAAACAAGAGTTGGGCTGAAATACAGAAATAAGTTGGACAGAGGGCTTTAGGTTTGTTTTGTTTTTTACTTCTTGTTGACCTCTACATAGATAAAAGTATAGTGATATCTTGCCATATTGTGTATGAAAATAAACATAACCATCAAAGGGTATCTGAACAGGAATGTATTTTTTTTTAATTGCCTGTTATTGGAAAGTACAATTCTGTCCAACCACCACTGTAACATTTTTATGTTGATTTGCCCCAAGATTCTTTAGATATTATATCTGAAGCATCTTATATTTCAGCTGTCATTCAAATGCCTTATTATCATAGAATCTTCAGCTTTTTGCAGTTAGGGGTAACAATTGGTATGTTTGAAATGCATTGTGGGAAAGTCCCTCTCCTAATGCTTGCTCATAGTGATTACTGAGCATGCTTGCTCTCACAGAGATTGTGTCTTAAAAAGGGGCATTGGTAAAGAATGGGAGTGATGCGGAAGTTTGCCTGTGCTATAAATCTGCAGCACTTATCAGATATTGTCTAACTGCAGTAACCCAGTAAAAAGCTTACATCTAATTAGTTGCTGTAAGTCAATAGCACAGGCAAAAGTTTATATGTCTCATTGAATCAGCCCCATCAGAAATACATTACATTTCTTCTAATGTATCCTATAAGTCATCCCACCCACCAGGGTACCTTTAGTTTCTTTAAATTCTACATAGTCCCCGAGATATAAGCCTTTGAATATGCTGTGATTTGTAGGAGCTGCTACACCTCATCTGTCACTCAAAGGCACACACCCACACAATCCAAAGCTCCCCTGCAGTACTGTCACACACTCTCTCACCCACACTATATGTACCATGTGCAACATATAGTCAAATGCTGTAGTGCTAAACACAATCAATAAACCATTAACCCAGCAATATGAGCATAACGCACTATAAAACAGCCCCTCCCCCCCCAAAAAAATCTTCTATACATACAAAACCAGTGACTCAAATGGAACACTAATACAGTATATATAATACAGTAATACAGACTATATACCAAACAAGACACAAAGTGCAATCTATGAAATATATAGACTAAAGCAACTGAAATGTAACAGGACAACAAGCAGTGTCACTGTGTTTGTGAAGGTCTCACTACAAGCTGCTGTTACACTGACGCTCTCTTCAGTGATTATGATCTCAGCTAAGCAGGGGGAGAGATATGAACTTTAGGTAAAAAGTAAATAACAATTAGCAAAGTTAGAGAACAGGCAGAGTTCAGTAACTTACTTGTAAAGAATCTCAGCACCACTTGTCCTCCTCTCTCCCCCTCTGCCCCTCCCTTCAGCATATTGCTACTTTATTCCACACTTTGATTGCTTGCAGTCTAGCTCTGGAAATGAGGGGTCAACAGGATGTCAGCACTTCATTTAAAGTCCTTTCAACTCACAATGCTCAGACTCTGTATACAGCCCGTCACTGCTTGAGGGGGAGTAGACAGAGAGGGGAGGGGGACTACACAGCTTGGTACAAACTTCTGCCAGTGTGAAGAAACGAAGCCACACAGAAACATGAAAGTAAGGCAGCTTATACTAAGTGATCTATACATTGTATACAGACAAAGTTTTTTTTTCACTATAGTTGCCCTTTAAATGGCAGCTATAGTGGGAAAAATGTTTCCTTTAATGTAATCTATAGTTCCCCCCACCCCCAGAGTACCTTTATTATCTTCATTTTCCTCCTCTCTCCTGAGATATATAAGTTAAAAGAGGTCAATCAATACACTACTCCTGCTTGAGCTGTCAATCAAATCCCCTACCAGCATGCCGGTGTAGTGTATAGGCTTACACAAGTTTTATAGCAAGTCTCCCAATGACTCTTTCCTGCACACTAAAATGCTTGGGCAAATACTGGGTTAAAAACAAAAGGGAAGGAGAAAGAAGCAGAAAGAGTTGGACTGAGTCCCCCTCCTCCCAAGCTTTCACCAATTTATTGCCTGTCAAAGGGAGATGGGCTGCAGTGATAAGGCAAGACTTGGGTCTCTCCTAACACCCCCCCCCCCATTCCTTATATAGCAAGTGTCTCCAGAGACACTTCCTATCTACAGGCTAACATACAGAGTTTTTTTTTTTTTTTACAAAGGTGAGAGTGATATGTAGCAGGATTAATGCACATGAGGGCTTGGTTCACAGCCAGATTATATAAATGGGGGAATGACCAGAGAGGGGAGGGGGAGTGGGGAGCTCTTCAGTAAATCAGGCTGTGTGAAAACACAGAGCCACAGAGGAAGGTGGGAATAAGACAGCATACATTAACCCTTTTTGATGTTTGGATTGGAGCAATGTATACATTTCACTATAGATGCCCTTTAAAATGATGTGATTGAGATTGCTGCTCCCCATTTTCCCATATATCCCTGCTGTTGGTAACAAATTCCATATACCGTAGTCAAATTTTCATTTGGCTTCAGCCCCATAGATTTGAATTGGGACAATAGCAGCTGTAGAGGACTATAGGAGGCTGTAAGTAAGGCAGTATCAACAAATTATTTTTAATATATGTGTAGTCATTTTTAAAGTTTAAAATGTACCATAGCTGTTCAAATGTCATTTATTTAGCATGTCATCTGTTCTTATGTTTGTCCTGTAATAATTCGTAATTTTGCAGCAAATTTGATATACTAAAATTATTAAATTATAACAATATTATTTCTTATGCTAGTAAAATTCTTATATCTTTTAAATTTGCTATTTTTTGTTGAATATTTCCTACAAACACTGTTTATATCCAAAACATCTTAGAATAAAAGGCTAGAGCAATCATCCCTGTTTGTGTACATTGAGAATAAGCCTTTGACACTGGTCAAAATCTTCACTAATATTCACCTATATGTGCATAATACATCAAATGATTAGTGCATTGTTGTGGGAGGCCAGTAATTTGGGTATATCCTATGTTCCCTGTGGCCTGTCTGCAATAAAGCTTTTAAAGCTCTGGGAGCATGTCCTTTGCAGAATCTTTTAATGGAGACAATTGCCCTGTTTCTCCTTGGAGTTCCAGCTCTGAGCTTCTTCCCAGCCAGGGACTGAGGAGCTCCAATGAAAATGATGATATGTGACAATCAGTCACAGCAATTAGTGTTTTGGTTAACAGGCCTTTTTTGTTTTCTCTCACCCAGACAGAATGTCACAAATAAATCCTTTCCCGCATTTGCATATTAATTGGATCGCAGACGTCAAGCATCTTTCATTAAACAAAATGATCTGCATATTTGGAGACATAAAATAGTTATTTTGATGGGTTTTTTCCTAAGATCAGGGGCGGGGGGAAGGAAGGTGATAGAAGCCACTGAAAATATTGGTACAGGAAAGTGGTAGAGACAGGAAAACAAATTGACCGAGATTAACTCTGCAGCTACCATACACAGTATAGCTTTAATGCTACGATATACAGAGCAAAGGGTCCATATTTGACTAAACATAAAGGCAATAAAGTGAACCATTATTTTTCAGAATATTATACAATGACAGAAACCTGCTGTTTTATGTATACAAGTAAGGTGTATTGTAATTTAAATATTTGCAAATGTAGCGAATATAATTTAAGGATGCAGTATTAAAAAGGTGCTGTTAAACCATACAACCAAGGTAGTCTGTTCATGGAGAATGTAATTTGAAACAGACTTTATGCTGATGCAGAGTTGCTTTTAGGGGAGGGCAAAATGAACTACAAAATAGCCCTAATAATTCATCATTGAACTACAAACATGCTAAAGATTTTTTTTTTTTTTTTTAATGTCTGATTTAAAAAGCTTGGCATGTGCAAATGTTGCTGAATTAAAGTACAGTCTTAAGGCCCATATATACACACGATTGTTAGCCAAAATGTCTGTTTGTCGGTAGTTTACACGTGTGCACAAAGCTTTACAGGCTGTACTTCACTAGTTTAATTTGCATTAAATGTAATACATTTGGAAATTTTTGTCCCTTTTCCAGCATTCCCCAGGATGACGGACGGTGAGCGTTTGACGGCCTCAGGAAAGCTTGTTTATGAGCTACTCATTTTAGATATAAAGAAGCAATTTCGTCAGATCCAATGGAATTGCCCCTTTATTTGTAAACTGTGTACCGAGTTTAAAGCCTCGTACACACATATGATTTTATACCCGACACGCGACCCCCAAATGCGTGGTGTGCATGGGCGACGAACATGGGTGATAAGATTTGGAAATCTGTTACAGCTGTGTTTTGTGACAATGCTTTAGTAAAGCTAGCATTCTTGTTTTTTTACATTTGAACCGTCTTCATGCACATTCATAAAAAGTATTAAATTATCTTAATATGTAACTGGATCATTTTCAATTTTCAAATGTCTTCTGTCACTGTTAGTAAATTCTACTACAGGAATCATCAAAGTAAAACTTCCATCCAACTTTGATATATTTTTACTTTTTAGTAGACTTTAATAATAATACAGTATTAATTTACCAGTAATATTTTACTTGTGCTTGTCTTTGAAGTATGTGCTTAATTTTATTAATTTACAAGCAAATACTAAATATTACATTTTTTAAAATTACAGATTAAATTTTTGGTAACCTAATGACATAATAACATGTATTAACCATGCTAGCAGTCAGGCATATTAAATTAATTTCAGTTATTATTGGGTTACTGTTTAAACAAACTCACTTATGTTTGTCTTTCTCCTAAACTATTTACTCTTTTTTTCCACCCTGCACCCTCCTTTCACGTCCTGCTCCCGTCCTGCCTTTAAGTTTTTTTTGGAATCCTGGACTTCAGCAGCCGTTGGCATGCAGGCAGCATTATCACATACACTGGAAATAACACAGAAAGCTGGCAGACCCATATTAGGGAAAGAATCCCTGTCACAAAGCAAGTGAACACGAAATTTATTGACAAGACAGTGTGACTGGAGGCTGGATAAAGTCCCCTCTAGCCCTCTTCTCCCCCCTTACCAGTCCTTTTGATATACACACAAGCTACAAACTATAATGACAGATGATAAAATAAAGCCACCATTTACTGAAGATTTTTATATTTAGATTTAGAAAGATAGAATTTATTGTTGTTGTTTTTAAAATGTATTGTCTACTCTCTTGCATTTTTCTACCTAGTCTTACTCAAATTATGTTTTATAATACACACATTTCTGGGCCAAAATTCACACTGACAAAACTAAGCTAATAAGGTTTACATAATAGAGTCTAAATTTTTAGGGATGATGTTGATGATGTGCTTTATAAATGAGCAATTTATAACTTTTTTGTTTACAGCTTTTCAAGCTTGAAAAAGGAACTAGAATGTTCTGAAAGCTTGCTATGATTATCTTAGTTAGCCAATAAAGGTATCACCTTTATACCACTTTTGTTATTTTTTTATTTCAAAAGGGTTGTTACCCTGTAAGTCATAGGGGGCGATGCAATATTTTTTTCCGACGCAGCTTACCTGCCCGAGTTCCCGCAATGCAAAAATCCCTGTGCGAGATTTTGTACATCGCGGGATCTCTGCCAGGTAAGTGCACCGACTAACGCCTCCTATTCAGTGGCGTAGGGGGCGATGCAATATTGGGCGCAAAAATGCCAAGGCAGTGTAAAACCCACGCAATCCGATGTATCATCAGGTTACCGTGGGTTTTACACTGAGTTTGCATTGCCTGCGCCATTTCCGAGAATGCTCAGAAATAGCATGGCGCAAGCGATGCAAAACCGCCCTTAGTAAAGTTTTGCGCTACTATGTAGCGCAAAACTTTACGGGGGCAATGCAATATTGGGCGCAAAATGCCCAAGTCAGTGTAAAACCCACGTAATCCGATGTATCATCAGGTTACCGTGGGTTTTACACTGATTTTGCATTGCCTGCTCCATTTCCGAGAATGCTCGGAAATAGCGTGGCGCAGGCGATGCAAAACCGCCCTTAGTAAAGTTTTGCGCTACTATGTAGCGCGAAACTTTACGGGGGCGATGCAATATTGGGCGCAAAATGCCCAAGTCAGTGTAAAACCCACGCAATCCGATGTATCATCAGGTTACCGTGGGTTTTACACTGATTTTGCATTGCCTGCGCCATTTCCGAGAATACTCGGAAATAGCGTGGCGCAAGCGATGCAAAACCGCCCTTAGTAAAGTTTTGCGCGAAACTTTACGCCACTGAATAGGAGGCGTTAGCCGGCGCACTTACCTGGCAGAGATCCCGCGATGTACAAAATCTTGCACAGGGATTTTTGCATCGCAGGAACTCGGGCAGGTAAGCTGCGTCGGAAAAAAATATTGCATGCCCCCTACGCCGCTGAATAGGAGGCGTTAGCCGGCGCACTTACCTGGCAGAGATCCCGCGATGTACAAAATCTCACACAGGGATTTTTGCATTGCGGCGAACTCGGGCAGGAAAGCTGCGTCGGAAAAAAATATTGCATCGCCCCCGTAAAGTTTCGCGCTAAGGGCGGTTTTGCATCGCCTGCGCCACGCTATTTCCGAGCATTCTCGGAAATGGCGCAGGCAATGCAAACTCAGTGTAAAACCCACGGTAACCTGATGATACATCGGATTGCGTGGGTTTTACACTGACTTGGGCATTTTGCGCCCAATATTGCATCGCCCCCATAGTATTTAGTTATAGTATTAGTTATAGTATTAGTTACCCCTTTAGTTATAGTATTTGATGTTGAATAAAGACATATGTCCATCCAGTCCAACCCATCTAGCAATATCCTCATTTCCTGCCTAACTGTTGGTCCAGAGGAAGGCAAAAAAAACCACCAAATTTATGAAGGGGAAAAAAATTCCTTCCAGACTCCAAGAGGCAATCGGAAATTTCCCTGGATCAACTCTACTTTATGAATCAATACCAGTAACTTGCAACATTCCTTGTTTGCAGAAACCCATCCAGCTTTTTTTGAAACTGACCAATGAATTTAATTAAGTTAATGTATTTATACACGGTAATCATATCCCCACGCAAGCGCCTTTTCTCCAGCATACATAATTGTAACTTTTCCAGTCTCTCTTCATATTCAAGCTCCCCCAATCCCCTTATTAATTTAGTTGCCCTTCTCTGAACCCTTTCCATTTCAAAGATGTCCAAAATTGCACTGCATATTCCAAATGAGGCCTTACCAATGCTTTGTAAAGAGGGAGAATAACATTTTCCTCCCTTGAAAGGGAGGATTTTCCTCCCTACCTCTCTTTATACAAGACAATACCATGCTGGCTCTGGCTGTTGCCACCTGGCACTGTTTGCTTCCTTTCAGTTTGTTATCCACCAAAACTCCAAGATCCCTTTTCAACAGGGATTCATTTAACACAGAGCCATTTATAGTATAAGTGCACAAGGATTTTTAAGTCCAAAATGCATCACCTTACATTTCTCAACATTGAATCTCATCTGCCAGCAGCCCAATGTGACAATCTATCTAGATCCCCCTGCGACAATTGCACATCCTCAAAAATTTTACCTGGTCGGCAAAGTTTTGTGTCGTCAGCAAACACAGAAACTTTGCTGATAATACCCACTTCCAAATCATTAATAAGGGCTAGGCCACACTGTCGTGATTTTCTTGCGTTTGCGTTCCGCGTTTTAAATCGCAATCGCATGCGTTTTTCTATATGTAACGAAAAAACGCATGCGCAAACGCAACAATATAGCACATGAAATTGCATGCGATTCCGTGTGCGATTGCACTTGGGTTGCAGTGTGTCTGTGCTCTTAATAGATTAAATAGAAACGGCCCCAACGCAGAACCCTGTGCCACCCCACTTTAGTCCATAATGATGAAGCCCCATTAACAACTACTCTCTGCATCCTATTCATTAACCAATTTTCTATCCATGTACAAATGGGCCTTAGCTTATACATTAGTCGCTTGTCATGGACTGTAATCAAAAGCCTTTGCAAAATCCAAGTAAACTACATCTACTGCTGTGCCAGAGTCTACATTTCTACTTACTTCCTTATAAAGTTAGTTTGACAAGATCTATTCCTCCTAAATCCATGCTGGTTACATCAGTCCTTGAAACATACTCTAAAACATGTTCCCTTATTAAACTGTGAACGACTACCCTTTTTGAATATTGGAATAACATCAGCCTTTTTCCAATCCAGAGGCACACATCCAGACATGAGGGAATTTACAAAAATAAGAAACAATGGCCTAGATAAAACTGAACTTAGCTCCCTAAGTACCCAAGGATGTATTTTATCCAGTCCTGAAGATTTATTAATATTAACCTTATTTAGTTGTTTCTGTACCATATCCTCAGTTAACCAAAGTGCACTTGAATCTTTTATACCATTATTGCTACTATACTCTATGATATCTGTACTTGGATCTTCTATAGTGTATACAGAGGGAAAAAAAATATTCAAGACATTTGCTTTATCACCATCCTCCTTAACTAAGTTATTCCCATTAATTAATGGTGTCACATTTTCAATCCTCATCTTCTTACTATTAATATACTTTTAAAAATTGTTAGGCTTAGTAATGCTTTGTTCAGCTATCCTAACTTCATTATTATTTTTAGCTAGTTTGATTGCTTTCTTACACTCCTTGTTACAGTTTTTATAATCCCTAAAGTCTCTTTCTTTTCCCTCTGACTTAAAGGGCATGTCCACCCTTTTTAATAACTTTTAGCCTCTAATAGAATACCCTCCCCCAGCCCCAACCGCCATAAAAATAATTTAAGAAAGTGACCAGATCTTTACTTACCTTCCGTCTCTCCTCCGACACCCGACCCGGCCTTCTGCTTGCAAGACACTGCAAGCAGGGGGCAGGACCGGCAGCCGCGTCCGTGATTGGCTGAGAGGCAGCCAATCACGGACGCGGCTGCCGGCTTCTCAGAATGCCGGTGGAGAGAGGGAAGGTAAGTAGAGTTCTGGTCACTTTCTTAAAATTCTTTTTTTGTGGTTGGCGCTGGGGTAAGTTGTTCAATTATACGGGCAAGGGGTTTTATGCTAGGGGGAGGGATAGCAAAACGGGAGGGAGAGGGAGGGGGAGAAGGGCTGCAGTACGCATGCCAAACTTCTCCCGGAGGCCAGGTAGGAGGCAGAGTCCTATAAGGACTCTGCTATCCTCCTGGTGGGCAGTTTTTGGGACTTTGGGGGGGACTACAGGAGAACCTTATGGAGCTGGGATGTGAGGTAAGGATTTTACTACACTACATGGTGGGGCCAGTAGTGGGGGGGATATAGTTTTGGGGGTGGACATACCCTTTAAAGGTTTTAAATGCCTTTTTCTGCCTTTCCATTTGCCTGTTTACATCAGAATTAAGCCACATCAGCGCAGATTTATTTTTTTTACATTTATTTCCCAAGGGTATAAATTTAGATGTGCAGTGGCTTACAATCCCCTTAAACACAGTCCACTTCTGTTCAGTACTGTTCTGTTCTGGCAACAGCAAGAGCCTAGCATGGTATTATCTTGACTAAAGAAAGGTATGGATTCAAGGGAGGAAAATGTTATTCTCCCTCTTTACAAAGAATTGGTAAGGCTTCATTTGCAATATGCAGTGCAATTTTGGAATCCTGTGTACAAAAAGGGCATCTTTGAAATGGAAAGGGTTCAGAAAAGGGCAACTAAATTAATAAGGGGATTGGGGGAGCTATCTTGGGCATTGTTCACCAATAGAACATGAGGACATCCCTTAAGACTTGAAGAAAAAAGGTTTAGGCTTCAAGTTCAGAAAGGGTTTTTCACTGTGAGAGCGGTAAAGCTAGTGGACTCTGTTATGGCAGGTTCATTGGTCAGTTTAAAAATAAAAAGCTTGATGAATTTCTGCAAACAAGGAATGTTGCAAGTTACTGGTATTGATACATAAAGTAGAGTTGATCCAGGGAAATTTCCGATTGCCACTTGGAGTCAGAAAGGAATTTTTTCCTCTTCAAAAATTTGGTGTTTTTTTTTTGCCTTCCTCTGAATCAACAGTTAGGCAGGAAATGAGGATATTGCTAGATAGGTTGGACTGGATGGACATATGTCTTTATTCAACCTCAAATACTATACTATACTTTACCTGATAATACCTTATTCCAGTTGACATTTTGAAGAGCTACTTTTAACCTGGGAAAATTTGCCTTCCCAAAATTAAAAGTATATGTTAACCCAGCGCACTTTTTCTTCCGATAACATACTCCAAACGACACTGTTTCATGGTCACTATTCCCTAAGCCTCCAGTTACCTTTATATCTATAATGTGCTCCATCATGTTAGATATTACCAGATCCAACAAAGTTCCTTTCCTAGTAGGAACTTCAACCACCTGTGTTGGCAGTTCCACTACACCAATTAATGTCAGGGTAATTAAAGTCCCCCATAATGAGCACACTCCCCAAACTTGCAGCCCTTGCCAACTGCATATGAAGCTGACTCACTTCCTCTCTGCTAGCATTTGGCAGCTTATATCAGACACCAACAATGACATTACCCCCTTTCCTGTTGCCCAATTCCACCCATATTGCCTTCACTTTAACATCCATATCGCCAGTTATCTCTTCTTTTAAATTTGGCTTTAATTCTTTTTTAACATAAACACATACTCCTCCCCTTTTCCTTTTTTCTCTATCCTGCCTAAACAAGACATATCCTTCTAAATTTACAGCCCAGTTGTGAGAACTGTTCAACCACATTTCTGCTATACCTATTACATCATACTTTTCATTCAACGCCATCATTTCCAATTCACCCAACTTGTCAGCCAGGCTTC
The DNA here is from genome assembly GCA_019447015.1 of Hymenochirus boettgeri. Lineage (NCBI taxonomy): Eukaryota > Metazoa > Chordata > Amphibia > Anura > Pipidae > Hymenochirus > Hymenochirus boettgeri. The sequence continues at coordinate 117,346,465 of CM033475.1, read as the reverse complement.
TCACATTTGCAAACATACATTTTAGTTTATGATCCTGTAATTTATTCATACACTTTAATCCACATGCCTCCCTATCCCCTATGCTAGCCCCATCCCCCTTTCCACCCACTACTGGCCTATCTACATTCTGCTTTCCTCCTGGGCTATCTATCCCAGTAAGACTGCTAATACCCTCCTTCCCTAAACCTAGTTTAAAATCACCAACCCTCTAGCTATCTTCTCCCCTAAAACAGCTGCACCACCATCAGTGAGGTGCAACCCATCCGTACTAAAGAGCCTGTAGCCAACAGCAAAGTCTTCCCAAATCTCTATAAACCCACACCCTCTTAGCCACGCATTAATGCTCCTTAGCTCCCACTGTCTCCCTGGCATAGCACGTGGCTGCAGTAGCATTTTTGAAAACACTACCCTGGAGGTCCTTGCTTTTAACTTGACCCCTAGCTCTCAGAAATCATGTTTAAGGACCTCACCTCCTCCTCTAATTTTGTCATTGGCACCAATGTGAACCAAGACCGCCACACCCGGCCCCACCCAATAATCTGTCTACACGATCCACCACATGTCGATCCCTTGCACCAGGCAGGCAACACACAGTTTGGCATGTAGGGTCTTGGCGGCAGATTACCCTATCTACCTTCCTTATAATGGAGTCCCCTACCACTACCACCTGCCTAGCATTCCTGATCCTAAGTTCCTCCTCCCTTGTTTTAGAGATGGCAGTCCCCTGGGTGCTCAAGGGACTAGCCCGCATCATACAAGCTAATTCCCAGCTGCTCTCCTCCACTTCACCACCTAAGGCGGCAGATCTGTTGGGATAGGCAATCTGGGAAGAAGCAACCCTACCCTTCCATCCCCCACTCCCCCTAGTAACCCTAACAAAACTACCTCCCCCCTCAACCTTCCCTGTCCCACTTCCACCCACCTCTATACTGGCCCCAGCCAGTGCCTGCTGTCCCCCCAGATTTGCCAATCCCTGCAATGCTACAAGCTGCCCCCTTAAACTTTTCACCTTAGCTTCCAAACGGGCAACCCACTCACACCTGACACAAACATAGGTCCCCTGGAACATCTGCTCCATGTTCCTATAAATGTGTCAAGATGCACATTGCATGGTACCAACAAAACTGTCCCTTCTAATACACAACACCAGCACAGTGACACATCAACCTTGTTTAATTGCCCTTCTTGTTTCAATGTCCTTATTTTTCTATGTGCTTAAGAGCAAGGTCCTTTACAACAAGGGACACGTCCACTCTAGTACGTTTTTACTGACAGGAAAATTTATTTTGTTAGGTCCAAATCACAGGTCCTATCTAACTAATAGGCCCCAGCCCCCACACCAATTAGTGCAAGAGCCAGGAAGAGGGGGGAAAAACAAAACACTTATTAACCCTTTCACAACCTGTTTGCAATACTAGAATATAGAAGCCCAGTGCAACCCTTTAATTGGAAGAAAGAAAGATTAATCTGCTTACTGCACACACAGTCCTGCACACACAGACTTTAACACAGCACAAACAATCCTTATTTTCAAACTTATTTTCAAACTTTCACAAATACCATTTTCTATGTCCTTTAGAGTAAGGTCCTTTAGAACAAGGGACACGTTCCACTCTAGTTTGTTTCACTCACAGGAAACTGTCTTTTGTTAGATCCAAACCACAGGTCCAACCAATATGAATCCTATTTAACTAATAGGCCCCAGCCCCCCACAAATTAGTGCAAGAGCCACTGTCCTCCTGTAAGGCTGCTAGAATGATACTTTTTTGTTAAAATGTTATACTGAAGTAAACATATTAAGTTTTTTGTTGATTGAACTTAAACTTGCTTAACATTGTGTTGAGATCTTTATTTATATAGCACAACTTTAGGACAGATAACTATATTTCATGGTTTTATATTGCTTTTATTTTACAGTAGATTAAGAGAAAATATTAATTCGCTTAATAGAGATTCAAAAAAGGATGCATTTATTGGTAACAGAACCACATGTGTTAAATTTATTGTACTTTCTTTGTGATCTAAATGCAGCTATTATAGCTTTACACTAAAATGGCAGAAGATGAATCAGTCCTCATTAATTGATTAATTAAACTGCTTTTGCCACTACAATATTTGGTCCTATGCCAGAAAGCTTCACTTTTTACAAGCATAATGCTTTCTAAAAGAAGAGAACATGTGTTAGACATTATTTAAACCACAGAGACCAAGAGTCATTAAAGGCAGCTTATAATTATTAGTAGTTTTTTTTTAAAGGCATTAATTAGAAAATGCATTTTTCCTTTCTGATGATTCTACTCGCTCTCGAAATTGTGCAAGCTCTTTCACAAGAGGAGGCGCTGAGGATGTGTTTGGGGAGCATTTGTCAGCCATTGCACCATGGCTACCCAGAAGAACTGAAAGAACATTAAAGGTGAAAGAAACTGACTGTACAGGATAGCCCTGGAAGATATTGAGTTTGTGGGTGCTGAACATGAATGTACCTTTTAGTTCTGGGGGTTGAACTTATGCCTCAACATATAAAACTGATCATTTATAAATATAAAAAAATAATTTAAAAATAAACAGGAAAAAATATTCTGAGATATATCATCTTTGCACATGCAAAATTACTATTTGTGAGCTCCATAACATCAGATTTTTGTGTGTATTGTTTTATGCCCTAGACATGGGTCTGCAGAATTTTGTGCTTGTATGCTTGTATATATGTAACAGTGGTCTGAGCATAGGCGAGAATAAATTAAGGAAAATGACAATTGTAAAAAGTCAAGCCCAAATATGCAAAATAAAAAAAAAACACTAAATATCGATATCTCTCATGTTTTAAATCAAACAGTATGCCACATGCATGGGTGCACACAGAGACATGGCCACCAACTAAGCCCAACAAAGAACTACCTATAATGCCTGTTGAAGTATGAAGTCAGGCTGTGTCAATGGATTAGAACAGGGGTGCCCAACCTGGCCCTTGCTGGGAGCCACACTAGCAGCAACCCATGCTCTGTCTAGGCTGCAGGGGTAGCCCCCTGACATTGCTGGTTACAACCACATCACGGCCTTGCCATGCCCACCCATGGGTCCGCACAGGTGACAAAAAAATCTCGGCTGGACATGTGTGGCCCGCAGGTTGGGCATCCACTGGGCAAGAAAAATACTAGTTGAGTCTCGCATAGCTACAGTATAAGGCAAATACAGAGGGCAATTATTCAGGGATCAATTATACATATGTTGGAAAAGAGAAAGAAAAAAAGGGGGATCCGTCAAAGAATATATAAAGAGTAGCCTAGTCAGCTACGGCATTATTAAAATTTAACTTTTATTATAAATATAAATAAACTTAACAGTTCATGGTATATACAAATTGAAACACATACATTTTTTGTAAAAAAAAAATAAAGCCATAATCTGTATAGTTTGTATGTTCCAGAAAAACTTTAAAATGACTGGGACAATTTTCCTGAGACTTGGTATACTTATGTATAAGGCCCTGGAAAGAGCATAGGCTACTTTACAACTATTAAAAATGCCTCCGTACCCCCTTTTTTCGACATTTTTAAAGTTAATTAACCTGTGTGCTGCCATCTGGTGGTGAATCACATAATCACCTTGTTCGGTTGTTGATAATCAGAGTGCAGAGCTCCGCCCCCCTCCTGCCCCTCACCTGAACTTGTAGCTCTTCTGTGCTGTGATCCTCCATAGCAGAGCAGGAGGAAGTAATTATAAGTTATACTGAACCCGTTTCTTCTTGTGAGAGTCCATGGCGGGGACATTTTTACCCTGTCTCACTGCTGTGAACAGGTACTGACAGTGACTACTAAACTTCCTCTATGGGGCAGCTGGTGCGGGAACCTATATAGCAGTGATGGAAAACCTTGTAAGTTCAGATGTTAAACTACAACTCCCAGCATGCCTTGGTTGCATTCTCCTACCAAGGCATGCTGGGAGTTGTAATTTCCAAAACATGGCCTTTAAAATGGGTGTAACCTATTCGCTATCGCACACACCGCATCTCTTCTACCGATATGTCCCTCTTTTCATTTTCAAATGTTGTGAGGCCTGTAAAAAATAGTTACTCAGGCAACTGTCCATGGGGAGTATTTGTGATGTGGACCAGTTAATTGCTAAGCCTGAGTATTTCCCGTACTCATCTATTATTGTGAGAGCTCGGTCTACTGATGGACCTTGGTCGGCGAAGTAGAGAAGGGTGCCTTCTCTACTTCGCCGGGTGCCCAGTTTTTGCCCCATTATGATAGGGTCTTCCCTTAGTTTAGTTGCCAGAGGTTCCACCACCAACGCATATAGGAAGGGGGAGAGGGGGCATCCCTGTTGGGTTCCTCTCGTCAGAGGGAAGGTATCAGAGGGCCATCCATTTGCTACTACCGTGGCCATTGGTTTCGAATATAGGATTTGTAGCCACTTTATGAAGTTTGGGCCAAAACTGAAGGAAAGTAGTATCTGCCATGGGAATTGCCATTCGACTGAATCAAATGCAAGGGCTACATCTAAACTGACTATGCATCTGGCTCCCACTACCTCATGTTGTGTATGTAAGTTCATATATAGGCATCTCGTGTTAATTGTTGTATTCTTTCCTGGGATAAATCCCGTCTGGTCCAGGTTTATGAGGGAAGTAATGATCTTATTGAGTCTAAAAGAAAGTAGTTTAGAAAGGATTTTAAGGTCTACTTGTACTTCTACTTTTCCAGGTTTTGGCATTAGAAAAATCTGTGCTTTGGTCATGGACTGAGGTAGCTTGCCTGTTTTTAATATGGTGGTATATAGTTCATGTAAATAAGGTAGTAGGGAGTCCAGGTACATGGAGTAAAATTCTGTGGGAAGCCCATCAGTTCCTGGAGTTTTGGGTTTTGGGAGGTACTGTTATTGTTTGTTGAATCTCCGTTTCTGTGATGGGAGATTCCAGCACAGGGAGCGTTCTTGTGGAGATAACTGTGGGAGTTTAATGGGTCTTAAATAGTCTTTGGTAGAATTTATTGAGTGGTCTAATGTGGATTCATATATTGTGCGAAAGTAATCTGCGAAGAGTTGAGCGACTTGTGGAGGGTCGCTTATGGTTGTGTTTGTGGGGGTAAGAAGAGATATCACTACTGGGGTTCTGTGTTCATGGTTTAACAGATGCACTAGAAGTTTACTGCATTTTTCACCATGCTCGTATATTCTTGCAGTTTAAAAGTGTAATTTCTTATTAGCTTTGGTTGTTAGGATTTGGTTTGTGATTTTGATTTGTTGTTTTAATACTGTGGTGTTCTGTTGTGAAGGGTCTGTTTGAAAATTGATTTCTGGTTTGCTAAGGGCTTGTATGGCCTCTTGTTCTGAAAAAGCTGAGTTTCGTTTGATCTTGTTTATTGTGTTGGACAGAGTCATCCGGGCGTGCAGTTTGAATGTTTCCCAGAGTGCAGTTTGAATGGTTCAGTCCCATCCAACCAGAGGGGTTTTCATTTCAATAGAGTTGTGGAGAGCGTTGGGTCCAGTTAAATGCGGCCCAGCAGGGGGAGTGGTTGGAAAGAATTCTGGGCAGATAGCCTTGTCTTTTACCTTAGGTAGCAGGGAAGAGTTTGTCAGAATCATGTCTTTTCTGTATGTTGGTAGTAGCTTCCCGGATCTGGTGTCCGGGTTAAAGGGGGGTACTCGGTCTACTGGTTGTAGTCTGCCGATAGTGGTGTTTATTGCTGTATTGAAATCTCCAATCCAAATTGTTGGTGTGGAGGGGTGGGATGTCATGAATGATATACCTTGTGTTAGAGCAGACATGGCGAAGGGGGGGATATAAAATGCTTTGGATGGGGGAGTTCTGGAATTTCCTGTATAAAAAACATATGTACCTCTTGGATCCAGCTCCAAGGCTAGTAGTTCAAAATTATTGGATTTTGTTATTAGTACAGCAACTCCTCTAGAGTTTGAGGTGAATGCCGAATGGTATGCCCAGCCAATCCATGGGCGTTTTAGGGACATTTGTTTTTGGCCTGTCAAATGAGTTTCAGTTAAGACTATTATGTCAGCCTTTTGTTCTTTAAGGTATTTTAAGATTGATGAGCGTTTTACTTTGTTTTGTAGGCCCCTGACATTCCATGTCAGGAGTTTAAAGCCTGCTAGGGTCGACATTTTTTATAGGGTTGGAGCTGAACCCATTTATGGCAATATTGAAGTATATATCCGGATAGTCTTAATGTTCGTTAGGGGTCACATAAAAAAAATTTTTGGTAAATGAAGGCAGGGGTTTTCTCACTGAACATTTATGTGAACTCACTGAACATTTATGGGTGGTCCATCGAGTCCAGCCAGTTTGAGGCCTCCTCGGGGGTGGAGAGTAGGTGTGTGCGGTCGCCTTTTACCACTCTGAGTCTGGCTGGGTAAAGCATAGCATATTTTATTTGTAGATTCCTTAGTCGGCGTTTAACGTCCATGTATTTTGCTCTGCGTTTCTTGACCTCCATGGAGAAATCTGGGTATGCTGCTATTGTGGCATTTTGGAATTTGATGTTCCCGTGTTCCATTGTTAGTTTTAATACCATATCGCGGTCTCTGTAGTTCAGAAATTTGGCTATAAAGGTGCGTGGTGGTGCTCCCAGAGGGGGAGGGCGTGGGGTAGTACGGTTGGCTCTTTCCACTGCGAAGAGGCTGAAAAAACTTTCTTTTCCAAATGTGGATTGTAGGAGGTCCTCTAGAAATTTAGCAGGGTCTGGGCCTTCAGTCCTCTCAGGAAGGCCCACTAACCTGATGTTTTTTCTTCTTTGCTTTTTTCCATATCGTCTTGGCAGGATTGTAGGTCCTGGAGTATGGTTTTATGATGGTCTGTGTCCCTTTCCAAGGTGGGCAGTCGATCCTCCATATCTCCTATGCGGGGCCTCTGTTTCTGTAACTCTGCTTTTAAGGTTGTGCAGGTCATGTCTCAAGAGATATATGTCTGTTTTTAGCTCCTCCATTTTGGAGGTAAGGGTGGTTTGACAGGTGGAAATAGCATCCAGGACTTTACCCATATCGCTTTGTGCTGGTGATTCCTCACTCTGTGCAGGATCTCCACCTGGCGTCTGAACTTTTCCAGCTTCCCGGTGCTCCCCTGGTTTTTACTCGAGGGGGAACATGTCAGAGGAGTGCCGAAGGTGTCGGTGGGTTAGAGGCTCCGATTGTGGGCTCTCCAGGGTTTGGTACACTGCTGGTGGATAATGGAACAAGTTTATAGAAAAAGGAGCTCCAGTGCTGCGCCTCCTGTCTTAAATTGTGCCAGGCCACACCCCCGACTGGTAGTTTTTAAGGGGGTTAATTTTCCTCCTCAAGGGTGGTGTTTTTTTTTATTATGCCTTGGTTGTGGTATCACAGTCTCTCTGACCCTTTACACTCAGTAGGTGTATGGTACTTCAGGTCTACCATGGATCAGGCAGGAGCCGGAACGGCTATAGATCTGCACTGGGGTCCTTGTACACACTGAGGGTTGTATGGTGTCTGCCGTGTTGGTTTGCAGCCTGACGGCCAGTCTGGGGGAGAAAAGGGGCCTGGTTTTTGGTCTCCGCGGTGGTGGGGCTGGTCACTGTTTTCTCAGGGCCATGGATGTTAAAGGGGGTTAGGTCAGTGGGCCCAGAGTGCGGCTGTTGGTAGGCCCGCTGGCCCAGCCCGAGCTGCCAGGGGGAGCCGACCTGACCTGGATGGTGTCTGTGTTGATACCGGGGTTTTTCAGGCTGTTCTCTACAGGATTTTAGTAGGATATTAGGCACCGAGAGGAGCTACCAGATTTTGCGTCCTGCCTCAAGCCATGTCAGGCCACGCCCCATGATATTTAGTTTTGATAATGTGCAGAATGCACACATTAGGAATAAGATCCCTGCCCGAAGAGCTTACAATCTAAGTGGGTGGGACAACATACAGATACAAGGGGGGGTACAGTGCTTGAGTTGGCTAACAATCATATGTTGTGCTGGTGCTCAGAAAGGGCAGAATGTTGCAGTAGTCAAGACGGGAGATTATAAGGGCATGCATGAGCATTTTAGTAGTTGAGTGAGAGAGAAAAGGGCAGATCTTGACAGATCCGTGAGTTTGATCAGTGAGTTTGAATTGGTCAGGTTTCATTAGAAAGGGTGTGGGTTTGTTGAATTTTGGGTTCAGGTTTGAGTCGGATCTTTACAAAAACCGGGGGGGAAAAACCATGCCTGAGAGGTGGGTGTGGGTGGGAATGGTACAAATACATTGCTGTTTTGACACCTTACCTTGGGCATTTTCAGCACTCTTAGCAACAATGCAATCATACCTTGCATCAGAAGGTCCCTAACACCTTGCTGTTTTATGCTAATTGGGAATTTTCAGGGTACTTAATTGCCAAGAGATTCTTGTACAAGTCATTCTGAATTGAGAAAGCTAGCTGGGTGTCTAAAAAAAAAAATTATTGTACCTTGGTGGTAAAGAGCTTATTTGTAACCCTTACATATTATTACTGGTAAGCATGGGTGCATTTATTGAGAGTATTCTGTACTTTAACTGTCACCATGAAAACTATTTTGCTTGTATTATTTTATTAATCCATATCTAGTTATCTAGAGTGAGGCAAGTGCAATATTTATTTTTTTATTTTTGGTTGGGCTGAAGTGGTGTACCTCGCTGAAATAGTTTGTAACCCCAAAAGCACTGGTACAATAATTAAATTGTATGCTCCTTAAAATAAATAATAATGAGACAATTTTTACCAGCCATTGACTGCTTGCAAGGACCATGTCAATATTAATGACCGGTAGTTAAAGAGAGCTAGCATTTATACAAGACTATTGTAATTCCCTTATTTCTTGCACATCCCCATGCTCTTCATTCATATCTAGCACTTTTGTAGATTAAAACTGTATAAAAAAGCTTGGGGAATGTCAACATACCTAAACTTGTTAGAAATAAAACTAATCCAGATTCATGACCATTATGTAATAAAGGGTTAACTAAAGTAGCAAAGTAGATGGTAAATCTTGGAGGTTTGGTACTTATGTACAGTATTTAGGTAGAAATGCAATATTGACTGCTAACTGGCCAAATCAGTTTTAAGGGAAGTCCCTCAAGCAGACCCAGGTACGCACACCTACTGATCTACTTATCCATTACAGTGGCAGCCATACTTAAAGGGTAACTAAAGTAAAAAAACTAATTTAGATTTATCCTCAATAAAAAATAGTTTTATGGTTGTAAACACAAAAAAGACATACCCCTCAACCAGACCCAGGTACACACATCTACTGATCTACTTATCCATTACTGTGGAAGCCATACTTTAAAGGGTAACTAAAGTCAAAAAAGCTAATTTTGATCAATAATCAAAAAACTTTGTTTTTTTAACCCTCAACGTGATACAGTTATACACAGCTACTGACCTACCCCTCCATTACTGTTGCAGCCATACGTAAAGGGTAACTAAAGTAAAAAAAACTAATTTTGACCAATCATCAAAAAAGTTTTTTTATTAAACTCTCCACCCGACACGGGTACACACACCTACTGATCTACTTATCCATTACTATGGCAGCCATATGTAAGGGTAACTAAAGTAAAAAAAAACTCATTTTGACCAATCATCAAAAAAGTTAGTATTTTATCCCCCAACCTGATATGAATACATACACACCAACTGACCTACCTTTAATGCATGTGACATATTTAAAGGGTAAGTAAAAAAACAACAATGTCCTCTTCATTGACATTATTGAGTTTTAAAATCTGCAGCACAAACACACAAATTCCCTTTCAAAATGCAGTCTTTCAAGCCAAATTCAAAGTTTATACTTAAACTTTCCCTTTCTAGTTGAGTTCTGCTATGTTGCAAATGACATGATTGCACAGAATTAATTTTTCAATTAAATAAATACTATTTATTTATACTATTTATTTTAATACATAAATAAAATGTGTATGAAATATGTGTACCCAAATAAGTTAATATTACTAAAACAAAATGGGTTCAATTGCCACAACTTTTAGGTGACAATAAAGTAGATTATATTAATAGCTGACAAAGTATAGTCAAATAGGCTAAAAAAAATTTCTCAAAAGCCTATGTGAGTCTTTAATAAACCCTGAAATTAAAGTTCAAATAGACATGAATATGGAAAATATTAGAATTTTGTAATTTTGCTGCATGCTTTGTAAAGAAAGGGTTACTGTAACTTACAAAGTTCTTTTTCTGCATATTTTGCTTTTATATATTTCTATTGAATCATCCAGTACAAGATTATTTAGTAAACAATCCAGAACACCCCTTTAACTCAAATTACTTACTCATGTTAATAAACATTTTGCTGTAATAAATTTACATTCTTGCTGCATTTTAAAAAGGTTTTACTTTTAAAATAAATTATCTAATCACTTTTTTTATACGGCAGAATGACAAGTTCCATGTATCTGTCAACAATGCCTTTAAGTGTTACTTATGAAACGTTCTGAAAGGTTGATCCATTTGTACTTTAGAAACATGATGCATGCTGCATTGGTATGATGTTCATCTTCTGGAATGGTAAAAAAAATTATAGTAAAAAACAAGCATATACAAAAAATTCTTAAAATGATACACAAACGTTTCCACAAATAAAATATGTTTAAAGAAAGACATGACATTTTCCAAAAACTGATTGGTAGGTCGCTGTTAGGTTTCAAGGAAAACTAAGCCTAATTTACCAGTGCATGCATTTACACAGTTAACACTCAAAAATGATAGAATTAAGTTTTTGTTTTGATGGGCGACTATGTAAAACACCTGTGTCAGTGTGGCACTTGATATCAATAATAGCACTAAAAAGTGAGGCTTTTGATGTCATTACCAAATTTTGCCCTTAAGAAACAAGCAGTGAAGAAATTGCCAACTGTCATTCTCATATAGCGATACCAATATATTAAGCAAAGAATGACAAATTTTTTTTTTCTTAATTTGTATTTGCTATCAAATACTTTATGACGTGCTGATATTATATTACCGATAAAGGCTTTGGATGGCATTTAATTGGTTTTGCATTAGAGGGACACTTGACATCATATATATTAGGTGGAACTGTACTTAGCATATAGAAATACTCAGACAATACTGTATGAGGCAATTTTTATTATGTTATATCATCACATATAGGATGATATGGGCATACGTGTATACTTGAGTATAAGCCGACCCGAGTACAAGCCGAGGTACTTATTTTTGCCTCAAAAATAAGGAAAAAATGATTGACTCGAGTGTAAGCCGAGGGTTGAAATTATGGCCACTACTGCCTTCTGATTCTATATTGTTCTGAGGCTTTAGTTGCCCTTTAAATGGACATCAGAATTCCAATACAGTAATCCCATAGAGTAATAGCCATATTACTCTGCCATCTCACTGTGTTTTCACACAGTGGGAGGGTAGAGCTGTAGATTCCCTTATCTTTTCTGAGGATATCTTCACACAGCAAGGAGGGGGAGGGACTTCCTGTTTCCCTCGCACACTGTGAAGTCCGAGGCTGTGCTCTGCCGCCGGCAATGTGGAGGAGCAGCCTTTGGAATGTTACATGTCATCCTCCCACCCATTAACTTCCTGGTCAGTAATTTCTTTATAGCTTAGGCTGTGGAGCACACAGAGAGGGGGTTGATGACTTGTTTTAAATGTAGGAAACTGGCCTTTCATGTAAGATTCACCACAGTTTCCCTTAAATTGGAAAGGGATACCAAACAGTACTTCAGACTGCAAACAGTGCATTTATTAATGTTTCAGATTACACTGAGTCATTTTTCAAGCAATAATCAAGCATATACAAAGCACACATATATAACCCAATCCCCTGCTCCAATTAGTGGAAAACGAACCAATTCCTAGAAGGGAACCAAAACATTGTCTACACAATGATGTGAGAATAAACACAAGTTAAAAAGACCTAGGGGCATATTTATAAAGGTTCGTTAAACTTTACGCCTTCTTTAATGCAGCATTTTCACCTAATTTGGCCTTTCCGCTATTTATAAAGCAGTGATAACCAGTGGTGAAAGGTCATTACCGCTACATTTCGCTTTTCGCCATACATTGCTGCGGTAACCGCTCAATCATATTTATAAAATGGCGAAAAGTGTATTTTTGTGTTAAGTACAGCCATTCCAATTCGCCAAGTCTGAGGTGGTGAAAACGCATAAGTGGCCATTTATTAAGCCTGCCAATGGGTCCGTGGGGGTGTCAGTACATTGTGGAGTGTTTCTCAATACTAATAAGTACTCAGGGGGGTGTTAGACTATTTTCCAGCATTTACTGTAATACGATCTGAGATTTCGATTTTTTAAGATTTTTTTTTTTTAATGTTCCGATTTTCTTTATTTACCAATAAAATCAAATGGGGGTCTGAGGGACATATTTATAAAGCATTATTTTTGCTGTTTTTCCCACTAGCGTTTACCATAATTTTTTAAACTTTCATCTTTTCCTTTCTTCAGTTATTAAAAAGGCGAATTTTCATCAAAAGTGAAAATCATGTAGCAAAAAGTAGCACTAATAATGCTGAAAAAGTTCAGCACATATGATGGTAAAAAGGTAATACTCCCTGGTAGTTTTTCAAAGTAGTATCAAATTGGTTAATACACACTGAACACCTATCTTTGTTATTTAAATATAGCCTAACACATTTGGTGTTTTTTTCAGCCAAAGATATAGTAAATAGTGTAAACTCAAAAGGCGAATTTTCTCTATGTTATTAATAGTACATGATAAATAGTGTAAAACTCAAAAGGCAAATTTTCTCTATTTTATTAATAGGACATTTAGTATTGCTTATTTTCAGAAAACTGCAGCTAATTATCAAACCAGTTACATTAATATGGGAACATACCATAGTGCTGTGTAAGAAATAGTCATGTTAATGGAACATTCCAGTAAATAATGATGTTTGGCGAAAATTCTGGTAAAACAGCAAAGAAAAACAACAAAGGGGAGAAAAGGGAAAAAAGGCGACTTTTCACCTATTTATAAATAGCTTTAAATTAAAAAAATGACAAAAATAGCCGCGAAAATTACAGTAGAGAGCAATCTCTCTTTTCGCAGTGATACCACACTTAACTATCTATCATTCTATCTATCCTCTATCTATCTATCTATCTATCTATCTATCTATCTATCTATCTATCTATCCAATATCTATCTATGTATCCTCTTTCTATCTATCTATCCTCTTTCTATCTATCTATCCTATCTATCTATCTATGTATCTATCTATCCTAACTACCATAACCAATAATTATGTAACATTTCCAGAAACTAAAAAATTCTTTACCTTAGCTCATAATTGTGTCAGTATTGTTGAGTCCTATACAAGATAAGGAGAAAAGAAACATTTTACTGATTAATTTAGAAACAAAATATACATTGCAGCTGTACAGATTAGTCCATATACTCTTACAGAAAAGGTTTATCAGAACAAGATTCATTAATGAGTCTTTTCATTTGAGGCTATTTGGTGGCAGCATCTCTGTGTGTAATGATGGGGTACCGTTTTATTTGGTACTGGTTGGAGGATTTATATTTTGTAATTTTTTATTTGTACTGAATATTTGTTCAAGATTTCTAAGGTTGAACCTTTTTCACTGATTGTTTCAGAAAATCTGCTGAAAGTTAAAATTTCTACTAAGAATGGTGTCTGGAATTCTGCATGTATGAATGTATGTAGCTGGTGCAATGGTCTGGGTCATTTTGGGAATATTTGCCACTTCTTTGTATTCGCCCATGCATGTGGGATTCCATTTGATTCATTTGAAACTGATGTGCAGTGTACCCCTGCAGAATTACCAATACAATACCAAATTGGCTCCTAAGGACCACAACAGTATTGTATGGGTATGGTTGTAAATGAATGACCATAGCAATAAAAGAACAACCCGCTGCAAAGTATTTGTACTTTATAGTCATGTCCTTAATGCCTATTGTAAAACCATAGGTTTGCTTTAACAAGGGTTTATATGGAGTTTTTACAAGGTTTCTTTCTTTAAATCATGTTTTAAGTTTTTCAGAAAAATCTTCTGAAAGTGTGAAACCAAATGGAGAACTGCTTCCTGGATTCTGCATGTATGTATACTATAAAAATATAGTTTATTCAGACACAAAACAATCCAACATTTCGGGGGGGGGGCGTATCCTCCCCCCCAGAAAAGTTGGATATAGGGCTGCCATCAGGGGGGAAAGGGGGTACTCCTGTATGTAACTGTAAGTTATACTGAATCCATTTCTGCTTGTGAGAGTCCATGTGTGTGGGGGGAGGGGGATTTTTTACCCTCTGTCTCATTGCTGTGTACAAGTACTGACAGTGAGTGCTCAACTTCCTCTTCGGGGGGTTCCAATGCCAGTATCTACTGTATATTGCAGTGATGGCTATTAACAAAGGCATGCTGGGAGTTGTAGTTTCCAAAACATCTGTAGTTACAAGGCTTGGCCCCACCAGACCCCCAAGGGAAAGTTTAGCAGTCACTGTCAGTGTGTTTAAGAGCATGTGTGTGCTAAGTTCATGACCCAGTGTTAGTCAGCCCTCCAGTTCATTACCCAGTGTAAAACATCCCCCCAGTTCATTACATAGTGTAGTCAGTCCTCTAGTTCATTAGCCAGTGTATTCAGCCCATACCACGTATCAACTCAGAAAAGCATACCTCCCAACATTTTAAATCTCAAAAGAGGGATACATGGGGAGAATAGATGCTGTGCGCGCAGAAAATGTTTGCTCACACCCACTTTGTTTAGGTTACATTATATTTTTGCATTCATTGAAGAACGGGGGGTAAAGAGCTATGTATTACCTCACATTCTTCAATTAATGTAACAGGAGCCAGGAACGAAAAAAGAAAACTTAATCGCAAGTGTGATCCACCACTGGCTCCTGTTATATTATTTGAAGAACGGGAGCCAGCTCCTTTACCTCCCATTGCTAAATGAATGTAAATATGGAATATTTACATTCCATATGTGAACTAATCCTTTAACCACATCACACACTTGAAAATATTGCAGGCAACAATGTAAAATGGAAATAATTGTCTTTAAAATGGGTGTTACCTAAACATAGTGGTAGTGACCAAAAATTTTCAGTGCGCATTGCATCTCTTCTCCCCATGTGTCCATCTTTTGCGATTAAAAATCTTGGAAAGTAAAAACCAAAAGTAAAAATAATCCTGGACGCACTCCAGACTTAGAAATAATGGTGTTTTTAATTAACGTGTTTTTATACGTGTTAATTAAAAACACCAGTATTTCTAAGTCTGGTGTGCGTCCAGGATCGTTTTTACTTTTGGATATTACTTACCATTGGCTCTGGTACCCTGAACAGCACCCAGCATATACTGTATCTACTAGATACAGGTGTGCAGAAGATTCTTCACTACTCTTCATGCATTTAAAATGTTGGAAGGTATGCGTGTCTGAGTTTATACGTGTTATGGGAGCCCAGAAAAGTCTGATGCATGTCTGAGTTGATCATATTATGGGGGCCCCAGAAATGTACCCAGTATAGGGCCCAGAAAAGTCTAAGGGCAGCCCTGGTTGGATTGCTTTGTGTCTGAATAAACTATAGGAGTTCTCCCCCTATTATCACCTTGTTATACGAGTAGCATTCTGGTTCCTCTTTTTGTTCTCCATGTCTCTGTGTACACCCATGCATATGGCATACCATGTGATTCATTGATTGGGTAATTGACGTTTTGTGGGTTTTTTTACTTATCAAGTGGTTTTGGGTAATATTTCTAACTTATTTTGTCTGAAAATCTCCTAAAATCGGTAAAAAATTAAGTTTGTAGTTACGCCACTGGATGAATGCCTTTCAAATTGCAAAGAGCATTTCTAGTGTAGAAATGCACAGATTATCACTGAAGAGGGCATTGAGAGCAAGGTCTCTGTGTTTTCTGATGACACTATAGTATGCAGAGCTTTGGAAACTTCAAATGATGTACAAGTGCTGCCAGCAGACCTAGATAGATTATCAAAATGGGCAGCAGAATGGCAGATGAGATTCAATGTTGATAAATGTAAGGCAATGCATTTGGGATTTAAACATCCCTGTGCCACTTACACCATAATTAACTCTGTGTAAAGTGAATCTGTAATGGAAAAATATTTGGGGGTTCTGGTAGGTAACAGACTTAGCTGTAGCAAACAATGCCAGACAGCCACGGCTAGAGCTAACAAGATATTGTCTTGTATAAAGAGAGGAATAGATTTAAGAGAGAAAAATATAATTCTCCCTCTTTACAAGGCACTGGTAAGGCCTCATTTGGAATGTGCGGTGCAGTTTTGGAATCCCATATGCTAAAGGAACATCTTGGAAATGGAAGCAGTTCAAAGAGTGGCAACTAAATTAATAAGGGGAATGAAGCGGCTTAAATATGCAGGCAGATTAGACGTTAGTGCTGTTTATTACCTTATACAAATATATTAATGGGCCATACAATAAACTCTCTGGTGCATTGTTCACGAATAGGTCATATCAGAGGACTCGTGGACATCCTTTAAGGTTGGAAGAAAAGAAGTTTCATCTTCAGGTTAGGAAAGGTTTCTTTACAGTGTGAGCGGTGAAACTGTGGAACTGTTTTCCAGCAGATGTTTTAATGACAAGTTCATTGAATAGCTTTAAAAGTGGCCTGGATAAGTTTCTAAAACGAAAAAATATTGAGAATTACTGGTATTAATACATATACTGTAGATCTGGTTGATCCAGGGATACTTTCCGATTGCCGTTTGGAGTCAGGAAGTGAATAGGTTGGACTTGATGGACGTATGTCTTTATTCAACCTCAATTACTATATTACATGTTACCCTGAGTAATATATTTCATTTACACTAAAAGGTGCGGATGATCCATTTAAGTAAGAAGACCTAAAAAAATAATTTTGCAGGGACTGCCTTTGTACGATTTATATCAATATTTATGAGATATAAACAGAAAAAAATATATACTGTTCTTCTGGGGTCTGAAAGCAAAGAAACCACACTGATAAGTATATCAAAAACGAATATATATTGTTTAACTTAATCAATTTATGGTTGTAATAAAACTAACAAATATTTAGACATAAAAATACACTCTATACACTCTATATACATTATAAAAGATGACCTATTAACTACATTGGTTACCACAGAATGTATACTGTAACATGAGACTTGCTCATGTCCTGGCCTGTATCCATCAGATCCCATATGGCATCCTCCTGGCATGGCTTCCACCCAGCCTCCAGTCTTTTCACCAGTCTCTCAGTAGTCAAAAATACTTCCTTAGTCCAAAAGTACCCTCCTAGTCCAAAAGAGGCTCCCTAGTCCAAAGAGAGCTTTCCTAGTCCCATCTACTGGATTATTCCTGCCTTTTATCCTATTTACCCTTCACTTCCCCCACAGTACCTCTGATCAATCATATCTCTGGGCAGGTGGCTGTTCCTTCCTGTTCCCGTAGACAAGATGTCTATGTGATACACAGTATGTAAATCAAAACTGGCAACCTTTTGTTAACATATCCATATGCCCAGTCCAGGAACCAGCATTAATTCACACCCTGGGTATAAATTAATTATCATGGGAATGCAGTATTCTGTCTTCCATAGATGTATTGTCTTACAGGACTGACTGGGTGTCCTGTGTGAGAATATCTAGCTCAATATACATTGTAAATAGAATTTTGGCATCTCTCCCAAAGATTGATAAAACATTATAGGGCGCTTTCTTAATATGATTTCTAACACCTTGCAAGATAGATTTTCTGTAAATATTATGGGAAAGGGTTGATTTATATTACAGACTGTATTTGTGTCATTAGCCTTGAGCAAAACGGTGGCTCAGTGGTTAGCACTGATGCCTTGCAGAGCTGAAGTCCTGAGTTTGATTCCACCCTTGGACACATTTTCAAGGAGTTTGTATGTTCTCCCCGTGCTTGCGTGGGTTTCCTCCGGGCACTCCGTTTTCCCCAACAATCATAAAGACATAGTGATAGGTTGTATGTGTCAAATAAATGTGCTTATATTGTAAGCTCTTCGGGGCAGGGCCTGATGTGAATGTATACATGTAATTGTAAAGTGCTATGGAAGATGTTTGTGCTATATAAAATCCATAATAATTACCGTATATACTCGAGTATAAACCGTCCCGAGTATAAACCGAGGTACCTAGTTTTAGGGAAAAGAGTAGGAAAACCACACTGACCCGAGTATAAACCGAGGGGGTAGTATTTGCCACTAAAGAGTGTTGCGAAACTACAACTCCAGCATGCTTTATTGCTGGGAGTTGTAGTTTTCAACATCTTAAGTTGCAAATACTACAAATAAGAGTAAAACTCTTTATTTGTGCATACTGTATGCAATAAAGCATGCTGGGAGTTGTAGTTTTCAAACATCTTAAGTGGCAAATACTTGCAAATAGGGGTAAATCCTCCTATATTTGTGCATATAGTATGCACAAATAAAGAAGGTTTTACTCCTATTTGTATGTATTTGCCCCTTAAGTGTGTCCCTGTGTAAATAGTACGGTAAATGTAAAAAGTAAATGTTTCTCCTACCTTGTCCGGTGGCCACGCGATCCGCATCCTCGCTCCACAGCCTCTGCGCATCCGGATGATGTCACTACCCGGCGCCTCTCACTCTGCAGCGCCAGTAGTGACATCATCCGGATGCGCAGAAGCTGTGGAGCGAGGATGCGGATTGCACGGCGGTGGACAAGGTAGGAGATAGGCTGACTCGAGTATAAACCGAGGTAAGATTTTCAGGCTTTTTTTAAAGCCTGAAAACCTCGGTTTATACTCGAGTATATACGGTAAGTACTTAATAATTAAGCATCATGTGTGCAAGTGCTTGCAAGTGCTGCAAGCAGACCTAGATAGATTATCAAAATGGGCAGCAGAATGGCAGATGAGATTCAATGTTGATTAATGTAAGGTGATGCATTTGGGATTTAATAATCCCTGTGCCACCTACACCATAAATAACTCTGTGTTAAGTGCATCTGAAATGGAAAAAGATTTGGGGGTTCTGGTAGATAACAGACTTAGCTGTAGCAAACAATGCCAGGTAGCAACAGCTAGAGCTAGCAAGATATTGTCTTGTATAAAGAGGGGAATGGAATCAAGAGAGAAAAATATTATTCTCCCTCTTTACAGGGCACTGGTAAGGCCACATTTGGAATATGCGGTGCAGTTTTGGAATCCCATATACAAAAGGGACATCTTGGAAATTGAGGCAGTTCAGAGAAGGGCAACTAAATTAATAAGGGGAATGGAGGGGCTTGAATATGCAGGCAGATTAGACAAGTTAGGGCTGTTTACATTGGAGAAGCGGCGGTTGCGTGGGGACATGATAACCTTATACAAATATATTAATGGCCCATACAGTGAACTCTCTGGTGCATTGTTCACTAATAGGTCATATCAGAGGACTCGTGGACATCCTTTAAGGTTGGAAGAAAAGAAGTTTCATCTTCAAGTTAGGAGAGGTTTCTTTACAGTGAGAACGGTGAAACTGTGGAACTGTCTTCCAGCAGAGGTGGTAATGGCAAGTTCATTGAATAACTTTAAAAAAGGCCTGGATAAGTTTCTAAAACTAAAAAATATTGAGAATTACTGGTATTAATGCATATAGATCTGGTTGATCCAGGGATACTTTCGGATTGCCATTTGGAGTCAGGAAGGAATTTTTTCCCCCCTTTTTTAGCTGGGGTTTTTTGCCTTCCTGTGGATCAACTGTTAGGTAGGGTTAAAAAAAAAAAAAAAAAAAAAAAAAAAAGGGGAGTAGGTTGGACTTGATGGACGAATGTCTTTATTCAACCATAATTACTATGTTACTATGTGTGTTTGGTTAGGCTGTATTGCATGTTAAAATGGCAGCACTGTTTTATCCACAGAACATTAAGGAGAAACTTTGGATGTCTGCCACTTTCTCTGGGAAAATCGGTAGTGAGAAATTGCTCCTGTTTCTAAGATTTTGTGGGCAATGCTATTAATATAGCAAGTACCTTCTGTTTTAAAAGGGATCTTTTTTATTTAATGCTCAGTGGAGGGCTTTAAGCCCACTACACATAGCTTTCTGGTCTCAAAATCCTACCCCATAGAGCCATAAATCTGTATATTTAACTAATGAGATCTAACAAGAATAAAACATGTCATGTCTACAGTACAGATGAATGGGTTTATACCATTAGGCTGTATTGCAATTGTTAATATGACAGTTGTTCTGGACACGTGCTTTAGTCACAGGACATAAAGGAGAAACTTTGCATGTCTCAGGCCCTTTCTCTGTGTAACCTGGGAGTGAGAAATTGCTTCTTGTTTCTTATATTTTGTGGGCAATGCTATTCATATAGTATGAGGCTGCACATAACCTTCTGTTTTAAGAACGCTCTATTTAATTTTATGCTCTGTGGGGAGCTTTTTGCTCCTTTAAGCCCACCTCACATTTAGCTATATAGCTGCCTGGTTGTTGGTGCTTTGTCACTTTAAAATAAAAATTGAATGATATCTGCTTTCTGGCATAATTAGTAAAAAGTTCAGTTGTGTACTACTTTACTGCATAGAACCCATACACTCCAATGTTCACCCTTAAAAGCTCTTTGGGGCAGGTCCTAATATGAATGTATACATGTAATTGTAAAGCTCTACGGAACTTCAGCTAACTTGCTGAATATATTAGTTGGGGTTGGGGGGCAGGTAACCGTTTTAAGGGTGGACATACACTTTAACAAGATCTTTTATGAAAAATCACAAAAGGGATGGACATTAGATAGTGGACATTTAGATACCGATATTGGACATTTAATGAAAGCACAATAAAAAAAATTGGACATTTATATATAAAAAGTTTATTATTAATCCTAAATGATCTTGTTTAATATAAGTAAGTAAGTTGAATGCTGCAGCCCCCCCCCCCCCCCGGCAATTTTGGTGGCCTGGCCCCTGCCATACCCCCCTTCTCTTTCCAGTGGATCTGTGATCAGCTATTTTTAAACCTTTACTACATATGCCATGCCCCCCGCCATCAAGGGCCCTACAGTTGGTCAACTACACTGGATAAATGTAAATTGTGATGTTACATCTAGTGGAGGGAGGAACTTATGCTTTTTCAAAAGAGACTTACACAGTATCCCAAGAAAGGGAGGCAGAGAAACTTTGTAAAATGTAAAGGGAGCCCCTGAAACTTTGTAATAGCTTTCACAATAAAGGGGTTCATTCCAAAGTTGAAGCTGTGAGTGCTGCTTATACTTTGATACAATACAGTTCATGGTACGCAATCAAACGTCTTTTAAGCTGCCACATGAAAAGTCAAAATATTTGAATACCTAAGGTATCTCCTCAGTCTCTAATGTTAAAGGAAATAATCATGCCCACCCACTATGTCCTCTCTTCAATAAAAAAAATTAATTTGTTATGCAGGACCCCCAAAACCTCAGTTTTGTTTTGCTTTAAAGGACAACAATATAAAAAAACAACTTTACCCCCATTACATGTCCACACTTCCAGCAGCTGAAAGCACTTAGGGCTAGGCCACACTAGTGCGTTTGTCTCCGGTGACTTCCAATGCGCATGCGATTTTGCGTCCGTTTGCTTTTTGGTAACGCATGTGTTCCTCGTTTTTGTTGTGTAAACGCATGCGTTTCAATAACGGAAACCGGCGAAACCAGGGCCATGGTTAAGATAACACTTGTCATTGGCTGATGGGAATGTCTGTTACAATCTCTCTCCTCCTCCTCTGCCAGTTAAACAAACTTGAAATGTCCTGTTGCTTGGATACAGCATATATAAACAAGCTGTTCCAGGGTGGGTTGAGGAGTGTTTTCTTGCATGCTAGCTTTGAATGACAGTTAGTGGCAGACAGAATTGTTACACCCCCTTCACAGCATGACTAATAGAAGGCTATTAATAGAATTAAAGGCAGAGAGAGACTCGAAATCGGGAAAAAATGTTATGGGGAGGACTGCATACCTTTACTCTTTTTAAAGCAATTTTTTTTTTAAAAATGCATTGAGGCACTACAGTTATCCTTTAACTTATCAAATATGCTCCCAGAGTTAAGAAATTATACGATCCACCGTGGCTTTCTTTCAGTTGCTGGTAAGGCCATCAGTAACGGCCGTGACAGAGACATCATGGCCAATGGCTGACATTACCGGAAGAGCCTCCACTGATCATTTGCTGGAGTAACGGACTCCAGATGCATTAGTAAAAATAATGATTGTCCCACAATGCAACGGATTTTATAGGTCAGAGACACAAAGGTTTAATTAACAATAAAAGTATAATGTTTTGTTTTTTATCTGTTGTATTCAATTAGATCAACTGGACTTGAAGTTTAGTTCTTTAATACGTTTCGCTAGTCATCCGACTAGCTTTCTCAATTCAGAATGACTTGTACAAGAATCTGTGGCAATTATGTACTGTGGAAAGTCCCAATTAGCATATCACAGCCAAGTGTTGCATAGTGGCTAAGAGGTGTTATAGGAACACCCAGGATAAGTTGTCAAAACAGCATTGTACATGGCAGACAGTTGGTGTCGAACCCCCCCACCTCTATTTAGACTTGGTTTCTTTATTTTCACATAAATGGCCTCCTTAACACCTCTCTTGATCCAGTCACGTTCCTTTGCCAATATGTTAACATTCCAATCTTCAAAGGTATGTCCTTTATCCTTAAGATGCAGGTACACGGCTGAGTGCTGACCCGAGGAATTGGCTCTTCTGTGCTGGGTCATAAGTTGATGCAGTTGAGGTTTGGTCTCCCCCACATACAAATCAGAGCATTCTTCACTGCACTGCACTGCGTATATGATGTCGCTTTTCTTGTGTTTCGGTATTGGGTCTTTCGGATGTACCAATTGCTGCCTCAGTGTGTTGTTCGGTTTAAAGCAGACAGGGATACGGTGTTTTTTGAAAATTCTTCTTAATTTCTCGGAGACCCCTGCTACATATGGCATGACCATGTTCTTTCTCCTGTCTTGCTTTTCCCCTTCACTGTTGGTATTCGTGTTCTTTTCTTTCCCTCTACTTCTTTTGACAAAGGCCCAGTCTGGATATCCACAAGTTTTAAGGGCTCCTCTGTGATGTTTCATTTCTTTTTTTTAGCCAGGGGTGTCTCTAGGGTTTTTGCCACCTGAGACAAACTTTTGAATTCTGCCCGTATGAACCACTAGGCGCCATGAATGCACCACCACAACCAGGGTTGTGGGGCTTCCAGGAATGGGTGTGGTTAAACATTTGGAATTTTTAAACTTCACATATCAGCGGTATTTATACTGTTTCTTTAAAAAGACATTTATCCACACCATAATTCCTGCCGCTTTTCTTAAAAAAAAATAATTAAAGTGAGCTCTGCCTGCCGCCTCTCTGATGTTTATCAGGGGTGGTACCCTGAGCATTTTGCTCATATTGCCTCATTAGAGAGACACCCCTGTTTTTACCCTTAACCTCTGTGCTAGTGGGGATGTTCTCAGCTCTGTGTTGCAGGGTTCTGATGACACCCAGCTTGTGATCTAAAGGCTGGTTCTAAACTTCAAGTCCAGTTGATCTAATTGAATACAACAGATATACCATGACCTGGATGAATGAGAACCTTTACAAGCGTTTTGTTTTTTTAATATTTGTCTTAGGTTTACCATAGTATTTTACATGAAATTCAGTAAAGAGCATAACATTGTTTTTGTTCAGAAGCAATAGAAAGTTTAATTTTCGTTAAGTTAGGGCTAAGCCACACCATAGCATTTTAACTTGCGATCCATTCGCACGTTAAAAAAGTAGACACTAGTGTTGCTGCGATCTGGTAATCGAAGCGCATGTGATCTGCATTTTTTGCGCAATCACAAACTCGCGAGCGCACATGATTGCAGTTGCGTTCGTGCTTCCTGTGCACTAGGACACATTGTGGTATGGCCTCTGCCTCAGTGTTTATGGTATAACCTGGCAGGAGAAGGCACATTTTGCACATTTACAGTACTTTTATATGTCCTTCAAGTGTTATAAAGTTTATTTAGTTTATTTTTAACTGCTATAGTCTTTGCAAATCAAAATAATTAAAAATAATATATTTAGGGAATAGTTCCTATAGTGCCTTTAAGCAATGAAATTTTCCCATCTCAAATGGTCTCTTTAGCATAAGACAAGCTGGTTTCTGTGTCTATGGGCAGTAGCCTTGGGGCTTAGGAAATATGCCTATACCATTAAAAACTTCCCTGAAGTACTGTCCTCTAATCGCCAGCTGGGGATTCAGCTGTTTAGAATTTTTAAGGGCAGTACCATGTCAACGCCAGCTGCAACTGCAGCTGTGTGTCTTGTTTGTGTATCAACTGGGATTTCATCAGCCTTTTATTTCTATAATAGTAGAAGGACATAGCTACAACATTTGCTGTTGCTTGATAAAAGGCTTACCTACATTATATAATTTAATCAATAAATTAGGTTTAGAGATACACAACTGTGCAAAATTTTTAGACAGGTGTGTAAACATGCTTTAAACTAAGTGTGCTTTTACAAATAGAAGTGTTACTAGTTAAGATAAGACTCTTTCAGGCTCATTTACCAGGTGGCCACATCGCTCTTTTAGGCTCTAAAAGTTGCGATAACTGATTTACAATTGGTTAGCGTGACTTTAAGCACTGATTTGCGGCGGGTACGCGCAGACAGAAGAGACACTCATGCAGCCGTCGTACGTTTACGTGTGGGTGAGATTTATCCAGAGAAAGGAAGGCTCTGGGTGAATCCCTGCGTTTTCTTGTATGTGCTTAAGATCTTAATTACATTTTCTGTATGTTTGTATTAGTTGTCTTCTGCAAAAAAAATGTGAGGCCAATCATAAGCCTTTCTAATTACATTTCATGATGGATAAGTATCTGCTTGAATTTCTCAGCATTTAGGGCTAGGCCATATCAGCGGGTTTTAACTTGCCATCCGATCATGATTGTGATCCGATTGCATGTTAAAAAGAGCACACTAGTGTGGCCCAATTGAAGTGGCCACACTAGGTGTGTTGGGGCCTGTTGTGCTGCGATCCGGTGATAGGAGAGCATGCAATTTTTGGTGGGATTTGCATGCGCTCCGATGCCAGAAAATGACAGTTATTGCAGCGCAAGCATGCAAGCAATCTTGTGCGCAAACCACACGCTTAGTGTGGCCTTGGGGCAAGAATAATCTTGATAAGTTCCCCAGCTCCATTTAAAAAAAAAACAGCCTTAAGGGAAAAGCTACACTACAAAGCACCAGAATCTTGCACGCTTCCAGGTGTGATTGTGCCTGGAAGATGGGTGAGATCATTCACGTATCTGCTTTTTTGAGTATACTTGTTTATCCCAGTACTGTCACTCTACCTCTTACCAGCACGTGCAGCCTCCATTGAATGCAATAGTGCGTTTAGACTTACTCACATTCTTTTTCAGCTCACCTAGGACATGATTTTAGTATATTTACTAGTGTGTTTTGCTACGTTTTTTTTACCATTTGTTATTGGGGATTAATAGAGGGTTCGTGGTTTTTTCATTATATTTAGAATAAAGCTCATGTTTTAGCCTACCGCGTCCTCTATGACTGTTTGGGTCACCTCATTAGTCCGTATGACTTTGTATTGAGCAGCGTGAGTGCCCCTATCATGCACGATTGGGTGATGAATGGTACTGTGGTATCTCTGTTACATGTTTCAAGTTTGTATTCAATTAGATCAACTGGACTTGAAGTTTAGTTCTTGAAGATATTTCGCTTGTCATCCGACTGGCTTTCTCAATTCAGAATGACTATCCAATCACGTGTTAAGGGCGTGATTGGATAGTGGCTAAGAGGTGTTATAGGAACACCCAGGGTAAGGTGTCAAAACAGCATTTTACATGGCAGACAGTTGGTGTCGAACCCCCCCACCTATATTTAGGCTTGGTTTCTTTATTTTCACATAAATTGCCTCCTTGACACCTCTCTTGAACCAGTCACATTCCTATGCCAATATGTTAACATTCCAATCTTCAAAGGTATGTCCTTTATCCTTAAGATGCAGGTACATGGCTGAGTCCTGACCTGAGGAATTGGCTCTTCTGTGCTGGGCCATACATTAATGCAGTTGCTGTTTGGTCTCCCCCACATTCAAATCAGAGCATTCTTCACTGCACTGCACTGTATATATGATGTTGCTTTTCTTGTGTTTCGGTATTGGGTCTTTCGGATGTACCAATTGCTGCCTCAGTGTGTTGTTCGGTTTAAAGCAGACAGGGATACAGTGTTTTTTGAAAATTCTTTTTAATTTCTCGGAGACCCCTGCTACATATGGGATGACCATGTTCTTTCTCCTGACTTGCTTTTCTTCTTCACTGTTGGTATAAGTGTTCTATTGTTTCCTTTTACTTCTTTTGATTATAATTGCCACAGATTCTTGTACAAGTCATTCTAAATTGAGAAAGCGAAACGTCTTCAAGAACTAAACTTCAAGTCCGGTTGATCTAATTGAATACAACAGATATACCATGACCTGGATGAATGAGAACCTTCACAAGCATATGTTGTAGGAAATTGCTGTAAACCTCTTGCTGGCATCATTCAAACGGGCAGTAAATTTGAAAGGATATGATGAAGTAAATATGAAAGGGGGGGTATGAATGTTAAACAAGAATTGAACTATCACTATTCAGACGACTTCCCCCCAGTTCTCCCCCTTCCTGTTTGTTAATTTAAGACAACTATATACAAGGATTATTTCACTTATTATAACAATAATAACAAATTCTTCCCTCTTTGAAATTCAATATATAAAGAAAAGAAAGAATCTGAACACAGTAATATAATTTAATTTTAATCTTTATTTGAAAATGTATATTGTATGAATACCTGTGAAATACAATAAATTTCAGTTAAAAAAAAACAAGAATTAAAGCCAAATGGTGGGATAGATGGCTGGATATTAATGATAAAGCAAAAGCAATTTGGCTGGAGCTGTGTATGGGAAGCAAGAAGGTAGGTGAATTAATTGTGGGGGTCTGTTATAAGCCAACAAATGCCAGTGAAGAGGTAGAAATTTACCACCATTTGCAGTTGGCTCCTAAAGTTCCTACATTTGTAATATGAACTATTTCTTTCACGGATTATAGATGTTCCTTCTAGAAAGGATGCGTTGTTGAATCTGTTAATATCTAATAACCCTGAGATCATTATAGGTTGAATGGAATAAGAAGCTTAGGGAATAGTGATCTTGATATATTGTTATTTAACATTGTAAAAAAATTAGAAGTGCGCTAGGTTAACAAAAGCTTTTAACTTTAGAAAAGTTAATTTTATGCTATTAAATGTCAACTCCAGCCTAAAAAATCTAAACCTTTTTAGAAGCATCACCCCCCAAAATCCCACTTGCATTTTAATCTCCCATGATCAGTTGCAGCATTGTGCGTTTTTACTGCGTGTCCCAGTGGGGCCTATGAATATCAATAGTATAGGATAATGAAGTAAACCTGATCTTTGCACAATTCTGTGTAATGCACTTCTCATTAGTGTATGCATGTGTTTAAAACAAAAATAAATATATAAATGATGCCTTTAACCAGGTGCAGATAAAATGTATTCTCTCGAAAAGCTTGCCTGTTAAAATAAGCTGTTAGGGCTAGGCCACACTGCGTTTGCGCTTGCGTTTGCAATTGCGCTTGCGATTTTCCAAAATCATTTTCCAAAAACGCAAAAAAAACGCGTGTTTTTTCAGTGCGATTGCGTTCTGCATTTTTAATCGCATGAGTTTTCCTATACTTATTGAAGAAATCGCAAACGCAACGAAAATCGCACATGAAATCGCATGGGATTGCGATTGCATTTGCGTTTGCGTTTCAGTGTGGCCTAGCCCTTAGTCCATAATAAAAAGGTATCACCTTATCCCACAGTACTCGTCATTTTAGTTTAACCAGGTGGTAATAGATGCTGGAACCTATAATTCAGCCAGTTGGCAACAAATATGACTTTTGTTAGTGTGTTGTTCAGTATTCATTGCTACTCTAAAAAAAAATATATTTTTTCAAGTAAGGGATGCTGGGATTTGTAGTAATTGAAGCAACTTTATTAAAATTGCCCTGGTTGGTGGTTAATCTACACCTGCTACACACAGGATTTTTTGCGTGTTGCAGTGAGCTGCGAATGGTCAGATCACATGTGCTATGATTACCGGGTCGCATCGCACCTAGTGTCGCCACACCAATTGTGCGCTTTTAAACACGCTATCCGAACGCTGCCTTGTGGCCTAGCCCTTAAGATAAAGATCTTTGCTATGTGTACCCACCTTTAGTGCATGTCAACTGCAACATTCTTGAAGACGTTTGGCTAGTCATCTGACTGGCTTTCTCAATTCAGAATGACTTGTACAAGAATCTGTTGGCAATAAGTAACCTGGTAGGTCCCTATTAGTATATAACAGCCAGGTGTAAGGGACCTTTTGAATGCAAGGTTTGAATGCATTGAGGCTAAGGGGTGTTATCGAAACTGCCCAGGAAATGCGTTAAAACAGCATTGTACATGGCAGCAGGGGCGTACCTGCAGGGGTCCGGGCCACCCTGCGAGATTGACCCCCTTCTCCTTCCACAATCTCTGCAGCCTCCATGATCTCTGCAGCGATCAGCCGTATTTAATCAGCTGATCGCACAGATAAAGGAAACATACACACTGTTTAAAAGATCGGACCTGAACTTCCGGAACCGAACCAGAAGTTAAGGTCTGGTCTTTTAAACAGCTGATCACGCGTATATTTCCATCAAACGCGCGATCAGCTGTTAAAAAACAACTGGTTGCTGCAGAGATTACAGGCTTGTGGCGGTCCCTACTACCATCCGGGCCCCCCGCTGTAGTGGTGGGGGCAGTATTTACGCCATTTCCTGGCAGACAGTTGGTGTCAACACCCCCACACACGCCTCTATTTAGGCTTGGTTTCTTCATTTTTACTTAAATGGCCTCCTTGACACCTCCCTTGAACCAATCCTGTTACCGTCCAAGATGTTGACATTACAAAGGTATATCCTTCTTCTTTAAGATGCAGTTATATGGCTGAGTCCTGACTCAAGGAATTGGCTCTTCTGTGCTGGGATATACGTTGGTGCAGCTGCTGTTGGGTCTCCCCCACATACAAATCAGAGCACTCTTAGTATAGTATAGTATTTGTGGTTGAATAAAGACATGCGTCCATCCAGTCCAACCCATCTAGCAATATCCTCATTTCCTGCCTAACTGTTGATCCAGAGGAAGGCAAAAAAAAACCACCAAGTTTATGAAGGGGGAAAAAGTGGCAATCGGAAATTTTCCTGGATCAACTCTGCTTTATGTATTAATACCAGTAACTTGCAACATTCCTTGTTTGCAGAAACTCATCCAGCTTTTTTTTGGAACTGACCAATGAACCTGCCATAACAACATCCACTGGAAGACAGTTCCTTAGCTTTACCGTTCTCACAGTGAAAAACCCTTTTTTTCACTTGAAGCCTAAACCTTTTTTCTTCAAGTCTTAAGGGATGTCCTTGTGTCCTCTGACATGTTCTATTGGTGAACAATGCCCCAGATAGTTTATTGTATGGCCCGTTAATGTATTTATACACAGTAATCATACCCCCACGCAAGCGCCTTTTTTCCAGCGTACATAATTGTAACTTTTCCAGTCTCTCTTTATATTCAAGCTCCCCCAATCCCCTTATTAATTTAGTTGTCCTTCTCTGAACCCTTTCCATTTCAAAGATGTCCTTTTTGTAAACAGGATTCCAAAATTGCACTGCATATTCCAAATGAGGCCTTACCAATGCTTTGTAAAGAGCGAGAATTACATTTTCCTCCCTTGAATCCATACCTCTCTTTATACAAGACAATAACATGCTGGCTCTGGCTGTTGCCGCCTGGCACTGCTTGCTACCTTTAAGTTTGTTATGCACCAAAACTCCAAGATCCCTTTCCAACAGAAGTCACTTAAGGGTATCTCCACTGGTTTTTGTAAGTTTTTTGAATCCATTTCTATTGAAGAACGGGAGGTAAAGGAGCTGTGCCTTACCTTCCGTTCTCTATAGAACACACAGGAGCCAGGAGAGAAGGTAAGAACTTACCCACTCGCTCGCTCCCCCGCGCGTAGTCGACAGGTCCCGACGGACCTTGTCTTCTATGCGCATGCACGATCTAGGCGCATAGAGACAAGGTCCGTCGGGACCTGTCAGACCAAGCGCCGGGGGAGCAGCGAGCGGTTAAGTAAGTTCTTACCTTCTCTCCTGGCTCCTGTGTGTTCTATTGAAGAACGGAAGGTAAGGCACAGCTCCTTTACCTCCCGTTCTTCAATAGAAATGGATTCAAAAAACTTACAAAAACCAGTGGAGATACCCTTTAACACATAGCTATTAATTAAGTAGCACAAGGATATTTAAGTCCAAAATACATCACCTTACATTTATCAACATTTAATCTCATCTGCCACTTAGCAGCCCAATGTGACAATCTATCTAGATCCCCCTGCAACGATTGCACATCCCCTGAAGTTTTTAATGGTCGACAAAGTTTTGTGTCATCAGCAAACACAGAAACCTTGCTAACAATACCCACTTCCAAAGCATTAATAAATAGATTAAATAGAAGCGGCCCCAACACAGAACCCTGTGGCACTCCAATTAGCACTTTAGTCCATAATGATGTAGCCCCATTTACAACTACTCTCTGCATTTTATTCATTAACCAATTTTCTATCCATGTACAAATGTGACTCCCCAGACCAACAGACCTTAGCTTATACATTAGTCGCCTATGGGGGACTGTATCAAAAGCCTTTGCAAAATCCAAGTAAACTACATCTACTGCTATGCCAGAGTCTACATTTCTACTTACTTCCTCATAAAAGCCAAGCAAGTTACCGTATATACTCGAGTATAAGTCGAGGTTTTTAGGCTTTGAAAAAAGCCTAAAAATCCTACCTCGACTTATACTCGAGTCACTAACCTGAAATCCTTCAGCCGCTCGCTTCCTCTCTCTTCCGCATCCCACGGTGCAGTGTCTGACGTTAGTACTCGGCGCCGGTCATACCCGGCGCCGAGTAGTAACGTCAGGCGCCTGAACTGTGGATGCGAGAGGAAGCGTGCAGCTGCAGAATTTCAGGTTAGTGTTTTGAGAAAGAAAGCAGCAATCTGGCATAAATACACTTGAGAGGCTGATGTCAGGGCTAGGGCTAAAGGACATAAAATCATGATCAGAAAATAAAGATTTCACAATAGAGCATAAGTCTACATCTGCTTTTCACTAGGACAAATAACTACCAGTACAGGCATATGACAAGTATTTAATGATAAAAAGGATTGTATTTTAATTCTCAAGTGTCACAGTGTCCTAAGCGAGCAAGTGATATATACTGTAGTATTTGTAGGAATCTTACCTTTTACATAGTAAAATTAAAATCAGAGCTAGTATTATTAGAATGAGGAGGCAGTTGTGGTCCTAGTTTCTACCCTCGACTTATACCATGTTTTACTCATTTTCCAGGTCAAAATAGGTACCTCGACTTATACTCGGGTCGACTTATAGTCGAGTATATACGGTAGTTTGACAAGATCTATTCCTCCTAAATCCATGCTGGTTACTACATATAATGTCAGTCTTTAAAACATACTCTAGAACATGTTCCCTTATTAAACTTTCCAGGATCTTCCCCACCACTGAAGTTAAAGGAGAACTAAAGTCCCAAGACAACATTGTCTCAATAGACAAAACACATTCACAAACACACAACAAGCTGTGTCTCATGTCTCCCTTTGCTGTGCTTGCTGGGTGATAACCTGTGTGTACTAAGGGTCAGCTCCCATAATTCACCTTATCTGGGAACACCCAGATAAGTGTGCGCCAGATACTTCACAGGAAACTGCAGTCTTGCTTCCTGGAAGCTGACAGCCAATCATTGAACACAGATATCATTGCATTACAATGATAAATTCCTATACTTTTCATACAAAAAAGAAAACAAATCTTTGCAGTGTATGTCTTTGCTAGCACGGATGAAAGAAACAGAACATTTAACATGTCAGCAAAAAATAAAAGTAAGTATGGGAAATGGAACTAGCAACCTTCTATACTGTGTCTTTCTAAAAGGAAAGATTTCTACCACTGGGCCACATGGGCTAATAAGTAATGAACCCGTACATGTAGAGTCTTTATCTTTTGCTAGACACATAATAAAAACAAAAAAAAGGAACATGGGGAATCAAACCTGTGTCCCAATAGTCTGGTTTTTTTCCTAACCCAGCACTTTAGCAGAACACGCCACAGGTGAATTCTCAATCGATAGAAGAAAAATGCAGCATTTACATGGTGTGCCATCAGCACATAGAGACAGTGAATCCTGGGGTCAGGGGTCGTGGCTCTTTGAAGCCAACATAGGCTATGAGTTGTACTGGCAACAACATGGAAACATTCTTTGTTACAGAATCTATTACTTATATCTACTAAATGCAAATAACTAGAGAAAAATCAGTATGTAGGTATTCTGGGGAGAAAAACTTTCACATTAGGATCTGAAAAAACGAAGTTTAGTTCTCCTTTAAACTTACAGGCCTGTAATTACCCGGCTGTGAACGACTACCCTTTTTGAATATTGGAATAACATCAGCCTTTTTCCAATCCAGAGGCACACCAACGGACATGAGGGAATCTGCAAAAATAAGAAAGAATGACCTAGATAAAACTGAACTTAGCTCCCTAAGTACCCGAGGATGTATTTTATCCGGTCCAGGAGATTTATTAATAATTACCTTATTTAGTTCTTTCTGTACCATATCCTCAGTTAACCAAAGTGCACTTAAATCTTTTATACTATTATTGCTACTATACTCTATGATATCTGTACTTGGATCTTCTATAGTGTATACAGAGGGAAAAAAATTATTCAAGACATTTGTTTTATCGCCATCCTCCTTAACTAACTTATCCCCATTAATTAATGGTGCCACATTCTCAGTCCTCATCTTCTTACTATTAATATACTTAAAAAAAAATTTAGACTTAGTGATGCTTTGTTCAGCTATCCTAACTTCATTATTAATTTTATCTAGTTTGATTTTGCTTTCTTACACTCCTTGTTACAGTTTTTATAATCCCTAAAGGCCCTTTCCGTTCCCTCGGCCTTAAAGGTTTTAAATGCCTTTTTCTTCCTTTCCATTTGCCTCTTTACATCAGAATTCAGCCACATGGGCGCAGATTTATTTTTTTTACATATACTTCCCAATGGTATAAATTTAGATGTGAACTGTCTTAAAATCCCCTTGAAAACTTCCACTTCTGTTTAGCACCTTTACCTGATAAAACATCATGCCAGTTGACATTCTGAAGAGCTGCTTTTAACCTGGAAAATTTGCCTTCCCGAAATTAATTCTTTGTTAACCCAGCGCACTTTTCCTTTCAATAACAAAGTCCAAATGCCACTATTTCATGGTCACTATTCCCCAAGCCTCCAGTTACCTTTATATCTATAATGCACTCTACGATGTTAGATATTATCAGATCCAACAGAGCTCCTTTTCTAGTAGGAACCTCAACCACCTGTGAGAGAAAATTATCTTGCAGCAAATTCAGGAACTCATCGCCTTTTTCTGTGATGGCAGTTCCACTATACCAATCAATGTCAGGGTAATTAAAGTCCCCCATAATGAGCATACTCCCCAAACTTGCAGCCCTTGCCAACTGCATATGAAGTTGACTCACCTCCTCTCTGCTAGCATTTGGCGGCTTATAGCAGACAGCGACACCAACAATGACATTACCCCCTTTCCTGTTGCCTAATTCCACCCATATTGCCATATCGTCAGTTATCTCTTCTTTTAAATTTGTCTTCAAATCTTTTTTAACATAAACACATACTCCTCCCCCTTTCCTTTTTTCCCTGTCCTGCCTAAACAAGGCATATCTTTCTAAATTTACAGCCCAGTCGTGAGAACTGTTCAACCATGTTTCTGCTATACCTATTACATCATACTTTTCATTCAATGCCATAATTTCCAATTCACCCATTTTGTCAGCCAGGCTTCTCGCATTTGCAAACATACATTTTAGATTATGATCCTGTAATTTATTTGTACACTTTAATAAACATGCCTCCCTATCCCTTATGCTAGCCCCACCCCCCTTTCTGCCTGCCACTGGCCTATCTACACCCTGCTTTCCTCCTGGGCTATCTATCCCAGTGAGACTGCTAATACACCCCCCCCCCCCCCCCAAACCTAGTTTAAAATCTCCTAAAACCCTCTAGCCATCTTCTCCCCTAAAACAGCTGCACCGCCATCAGTGAGTTGCAACCCATCCCTACTAAAGAGCCTGTAGCCGACAGCAAGATCTGCCCAGTTCTCAATAAACCTAAACCCTTCTTCCTTACACCATTTTTTTAGCCACGCATTAATGCTCCTAAGCTCCCGTTGTCTCCCTGGCTTAGCACGTGGTTGCGGTAGTATTTCTGAAAACACTACCTTGCGCATATGATGTCGCTCTTCTTATGTTTCGATACTGGGTCTTTCGAATGCACAAGTTTTTTTTTCAGTGCAGTTGTTTGGTGGTTTAAAGCAGACAGGGATACGCTGTTTTTTGAAAATTCTTCTTAAAGGATAATTATATTCATAAAAGGGGAAACAAGTTAAATGTATATGTATGTTGTCGGCCGGCCGGGGTACTCACTGGTACGCTTTCAGGAGGTGACCAAAGGCTGTAGGTTTAGATTCTGGAGCAGTAGAGGCTGATGGGAACTGAAGAAAGGAGACCGAGGTGCTGCTGGAAACTGTATGCTGGATACCAAGGTGATGCTGGGTACTAATATGCTGCTGGAACTGTATGCTGGATAAAAGGTACTGGAACAGGCAAGGTAAGAAACTTCACAAGAACAGGAATGGTAAGTAACTTCACTGAAACTGGCAAGGTAAGTAGCTTCACTGAAACTAGCAAGGTAAGTAACTTCACTGGAACAGGCAAGGTAAGTAACTTCACTGAAACAGGCAAAGTAAGTAACTTCACTGGAACTGGCAAAGTAAGTAACTTTACTGGAACTGGCAAGGCAAGTAACTTCACTGGAACAACCAAGGTAAGTAACTTCACTGGAACAGGCATGGTAAGTAACTTCACTGGAACAGGCAAGGTAAGTAACTTTACTGGAATAGGTAAGGAAATTGCTGGATACAGGAGAGGTGAGTAGCAGGGTAATGGAGCCAGGGGTATCGAAAAGCTACTATTGGGGGCCGGGTCCAGGAGGACGCATGCATTTGGATCCTTGCATCGCTTAGCGTGCTGGCTTTGTGATGTCATGACGTCTCCAACGCCGCTTACCTGGAAGTGGAAGCGGCGCGGGACAGGAGCAGCAGGGAAGTTCGTGACAGTAACCCCCTGCGGGGTGTGCTTTTTGGAAGGTGGAAGCTCAACAATAGTCCATAGATAGATGGGTCCATGGTTGGGACGGAATTGGTAGGGGTTGAAGTAGAACACAAGGTAGAGTTCTAGAAGATTTAGATTGAGCACAGCTGGTACAGACTTGAATAAAGTCTTTAATATCTTTCCTCAACCTAGGCCACCAAAGGGAACGGTAAGAAGGTCAAGTGTTTTACTAATAGCAGGATGTCCGGCTTTCTTGGAACAATGAGTATGTTGAAGGATATTTCTCCAAAGTGGAACAGGAACGAAGATTTTGCCCGGAGGTGTGTCAGGAGGAGCAGATTCCTGAGCTGCTTAAATTCTGGAACAGAGCTGAGAGTACGAGAGGCCAAGATTTTAAATGTAAAAATAATGGGACCTTTATCTTTGATAGAAGAGTCAGAAGCAACGAATGATCTGGAAAGGGCGTCGGCTTTTGTATTTTTGGAACCAGGTCAGTAAGTGATAACCAAGTTGAACCGGGAAAAGAATCGGGAACAATGTGGTTGGCGAGGATTTAACCTTTTGAGGTTCTAGATGTATTCAAGGTTCTTATGATCAGTAAAGATTGTAATAGGTAAAGGGGTACCTTCTGAAAAG
The DNA here is from genome assembly GCA_019447015.1 of Hymenochirus boettgeri. Taxonomy (NCBI): domain Eukaryota; kingdom Metazoa; phylum Chordata; class Amphibia; order Anura; family Pipidae; genus Hymenochirus; species Hymenochirus boettgeri. Next base: position 117,310,547 of record CM033475.1, on the reverse strand, counting down.
TGGCGCTACTCCTTGAGAGCCAACTTGATGGCTAGTAGTTCCCAATTACCTACATCATAGTTCTGCTCGTTGGGAAGGAACTATTTAGAAAAATAAGCAAGGATGGAGTTTCCCTTTGATGCCTTGTCTTTGAGAAAGGATGGCTCCCGCACCCAAGTTGGAGGCATCAACTTCAACATAAAAGGGAAGGCCCAGCCTAGGATGAACTAGAACTTGTGCACAGGCAAAGGCTTCTTTGAGCTGTTTGAAAGCTTCAAGGGCTGCAGGAGACCATGAATTAGGCCTACCACACTTCCTGATGAGGGCTAGAATAGGATAAATTATTGAAGAGAAACTTTTGATAATTTGTCTATAATAGTTGGCAAAGCCAATGAATTTTTGAATAGCTTTGGTTTCCATTGAAGGAGACCAATCCTGAATGCCCGAAACATTAGCAGGATTCATCTAGAGCCAAGAAAGGTTACTTGAGAAAGTTCAAAAAGACACTTTTCCAGATTGGCATATAAGTTATTTTCTCTTAATCGCAGTAACACTTGTTTTACATGAAGACAATGTGAGGGTAAATCCTGTGAGAAAATTAAGATGTTGTCAAGATATACAACTACTGAGATACCTCTCAGAAGATATCATTCACAAATTCTTGGAACACTGCTGGAGCGTTACAAAGGCCGAAGGGCATCACAAGATATTCATAGTGACCGTCACGAGTGTTAAAAGCTGTTTTCCATCACCCTCACGTATGTGGATTAGTTTGTATGCTCCTCGAAGATCTAGTTTGGTGAATATTTTTGCCCCTTTGATCTGATCGAACAGTTCTGAGATGAGAGAAAGGGGATAATGATTTTTAATAGTAATCTTATTTAGACCCTGTTAGTCGATACAGGGGCGTAGACCTCTGTCCTTCTTTTCAACGAAAAAGAAACCTGCACCAGCTGGAGAAGTGGAATGCCGAATGAATCCCAGGGATAAATGTTCTTTAAGGTACTGTTTCATGGCTTTAGTTTCAGAATGGGACAATGGGTATGTACGTCCCCGAGAAGGCATGGTACCAGGGGAAGATTGATGGGGCAATCATAGGATCCGTGTGGCGGTAGTTTCTCAGCTCATTTTTTACAAAAAACATCAGAAAAGTCATGATAGCATTCAGGAAGAATTTCCACAGATTTATTTTCAGTTAATGAAGGAGCAATGAATAGGGCAAGTAGGAAGGTAATTACCCAAACAGAAAGGATTTAAAAACTTCATTGCTAGACTGGTCTATAACAGGGTTGTGTAACCGGAGCCATGGAAGTCCGAGAATCAATGGGGCAGATGAACTTTGGATCACGACAAAGGATATATGTTCTTGATGTGAAATGTCCACATGGAATGAGACTTCAAAGCTAGATTGGGAGATAAATTCCGAGGCCAAATGTTTATTGTCTATAGCCAGGACCCGAAGAAGTTGATGCAGACGAAAAAGGGGAAGACCCAGTTGAGAATCTATGAAATTCCCTGCTGCCCTGGAAAATGATTAAGAGTTAAAGGTTATAGTAACAGGCAGGAAAAGTTTGAGTGGTTCACATCTGGCAGGAGACTTACCTAGAAGGAGCTCCTCCTTAGCTTCTAGAGTGGAGAGGGTCGGACAGGATGACTGAAGGTTTTAGGAGAGTTGAAGCAAGCCATAGATCTCTCTGCCTGTCACTCACGGAAGCAGGTGTCAATCTGGTTACAGAGGGTGATCAGCTCTTCCAAAGGGACAGGCAATTCTTTAGAGACTAAATCATCCTTAAGGCGATCTGAGAGTCCCTGCAAAAAGGCTTTGTTATTCCAGGACGTCTCTACAGCTACGAAAATACAAAATTCAATGGTGTACTGTCCCACAGAACGAATGCCTTGGCGGAGTTGATCTTTGGCTGGGACGAGGCAGCCAAAGATCTTCCTGGAGCATTGAAGATTTGTTTTGGCTATTCAGACCTTGACATTATGAGAAAGGAGTTTTCATTTTTTTATTTGCCTTACTGGCCATCTGAAAGTTTAGGTACATTATAGGGTAGATCATACCAGATGCCGCCAAGGTGGGTCATTAGATTTAAAACCCTGGGAGATTTCTGTTCTTTGTTGTGCATCTCTTTACCTTTTGAGCCTGTGGTATCTGAAGGTGGTGTGAAAAATGTGTAGTCTGCTTGTATTGTTGGAGAGCTCTTAGTTCCCAAGAATTCTACTTTTTGATAGAGGTTTGTTGGCTAAAGTCTTTAGATGTTTGTCTGGAAGAATATCATAAATTTTATAATATACAATTTTTTTAATATCATAAATTTTAAATTTTTGTCTTTTGAGCTTAGCCAGTCCACCCACCGTAGGTCATACAGCTCTAGTAGTATTGCTTTTAGGTGGTAAAGACATAGATGCCATTATGTCCAATTTTCGGAGAAGTGAGGGGCCTTCTTCGGCCATTGTAGCCATTGCTGTCTTCCCATTATACATTGCCACCCAGCGGAATGGGATAGCCCATTTATATTTAACTTTGTGGGCCATCAGAACCTCCAATATAGGTTTAATTGAGCATCTTTTTTGTAGTTTAAAGGAGAACTAAATCCATTTTTTTACACTCCAGAATCTGAAAACAACCCCCCTAAAACACCAATAAGCTATATAATATGACTTCAGTAAATTGTATTAAAGTAAATGTAATCCTGTTAAGAACTGGATGAAGTATCTGTGTGTATGTGCAGTGTCAGACCACACCTCCTGACCTCAGTCACATGCTTCCTTGCTTTATCTGTCCTGTAAAAGGATTGGCTAGAGATTATTAATGGGTGTGACCAACTGTAACAATTTCTGCCACAGCTAAGGAATGAGCATGGGCAGAACATAATGGTCATTGACCAGACTGTGTGACATTAGAATGCTGTGATGTTATGCAAAAACCATATACTATTTAGGTAAATTTCCCAGCACTCATATCAAAATTAGAGGTAAGACACTGATTACTGGCTATATATCAAGGTGTTCTGCCTTCTGGTTCAGTGTTGTTCTGTGGCTTTAGTTGTCCTTTAAACTGTGCTAAATCTAGAAATATTAGGATTTTATGGTTGTTGACCCTAAAGTAATGCATTCAAATTATCACATCCCTGGGAGCGTTCTCCTGCTTAGAGGGGGTCTTAATGCTCTGTGATCTCTGTCCAGAATAAATTAAGATCCTTAACTGATTCTGGGATCCCCTGTACTAGCTAATTTTTACATTATAATCTCAGCATTTTGTTGTGGTTTACTGCACTACAAAGTCATAGTCAATTTAGCAGAGTTATCTGCTAAATTAGACAATGTGAGAACGTACACACACACAGTAATATGATTTGTTTGTTAAAATATGTGACCCATTGGAAATTTATTAAACTTGCTTGATATATTATTGTAAAGTTTATTAACATTCACTAAACTATTTCAGCCCAGCAAATATGTGCTAAAGCTAACATCTGGCTATTTATTAAGTGAAAATTATCGTTGCAGTGGTATGGTTTTGAAGACTGCACTGTTCAGCTGTAAATGTTACTTATGACAGTGGTAAGGAATTTGCTGGTTTTATCAGAAATGACTAAGCTTTTTTTGAGCAGGGTGAGGCAGACACCACTCAGACTTGACTAACAGGTGTCATTTATTTTAAGATGCATATCAGTCTGCATTATATTTTTTAATTTGTTCTCTATATTTCATGCTGTTTTCTTGCTTGGTTAATATATTTGGTATGTGCAAGTAGGTCGTTTTTTTCTCAATGTCAATCATGTACTACATTACAGAAAACAGCCATTTATAATATCCAATTTAAGCTATTCCTTATTAAAAGTATACTTCTCCTTTCAAATGTTCTTTGTTGGATATGTTTAAAAATATAATTCGTTATGCTACACTGATTTTAGTCTGATTCCATTTAAATTGCTTTAATGCTTACTGAATATAATTAACACATGTGGCAGGGTACGTTTCACAACCATATAAAAAAATCCTTAATAATGGGGAGGTGCACCTATAGAAAAAAACAATACATACATATGATATGAATTTAAGATAAGAGAAAGATAAGAATAGCTACACCTGTTAAAAAATCATGTAAAAGTATACAGGCACTATGCATTTATATATAGTTTTTCCTGATAAAGTCACTCATTGAAATGTCAAAACATTGAATAAAGAAAGGATAATTTTGAATACACAGAGTGCCCTTTCTATATATTTATTTGCACCTGAAATAATATGGGTTTGATGAGTGCAGATGAGAAACACTGAGAATATTTTTATATATTGGTTCTTATCCTGATTACTCGGGTGAACTTAATTTTTGTTAGATTTTATTCTCCATTAATGAGCTAGTTTAAGCGACTACTACATGGAAGTTCTATTTCTGTATCTATCTGAAACATTACAGACATAGGCATTAGAAGAGGTTCCATTCTCATATTTCTTTATCTATCTAAAACATAACAGAGATGAGCCTTTTGGGTTAAGTTGACATTGATAAAATTAGAATCACAGCTGACAAGTATGTGAAACAGATTTGCATGCTTGGTATAAATAAGAATGCTGATTTTTCATTTTATTTAGACAATTATACACAACTACAATATATATGCTTTTGTTTTGGTCTTTATTGCAGAAAACTAAATATTTATTGGTTTCTCATTGAAAGTCAAAAAAAGATAAAAGCCTAACCTACTATAATCTGTTAGATGCAGTAACAACACTTCTGAGAGCAACCAGTCCACTCCACTTGTCTAACTCCAACCCCTTTTGCCCCTGTCCTTTCCAACTCACGCACAACCCCAACCCCACCCACTCCACCAGGGTCTATTGGCCACATAATTTGGCTGCACTTTAGGCACCCATGATTTAGAGCATGTTCTTTTACTGTTTGTTGGGAGGAGAGGCCTGATGTTATAAACAGATTTCCACTGCAGTCCTAAACCAAATCATATACAGAATTTTAGGGTAATTATTTCCTTTAAAGAAGTATATATTGCCCATGTTCAGCTGTGACACATAGTATAATTTGCCTTTAAATTACTTCCCAGGAGTTGGCCAAACCAATCAGACAGATGCTGGAGGGGTTGTGGTGGAAAAGACTCTCTATTTCTCTCATATTAAAAATGTATGGTCCCAAGCTTTTAAACTAATTCAAAATTTATTTGGATGCACGACCCCTATGGACCCATATACTGGGTATTGGGGCTTCCATTTAAAGGTCTCTCCAGAACCTCTACTAAATTATGTGTTCATATCCAAGTAGCCATTAGTCGCCTGATCACGCAATATTGGAAGCGACCATTACCCCACAGAAGAAAACCTATTACAATCTATAGCTGAACTAAGGTGTATGGAACACTTAACCGCTAGAATAAGAGGCCAAATAGACCAATTCACAAAGATTTGGGCCCCATGGGATCTAATGATGAATGTAAGCTAAATCAAACTAGCACCTCCTCCCTCCTCTCGCCTCTTCCTTTACTTAATTTATCTTTTTTTTTTGGTAATTCTATATAATGACGGGGGGTCGAGATGTTCCCCAGAGATGCGGCCAGCCACCCAAGAAAATTGAGTTACTTCAAACTCATAAACAAATGATAATGACCAACTCTTTATTGTTTGTATGGTTTGTTTGTTTTTGTATCTGAAAATGCAAAATCTTTATAAAAATAAAGTTATCAAAAAAATTACTTCCCAAGATACTGCCTGTCAAACGTAGAAAAAAGTAAAAGGAGCATCAGTACAGCTCCTTAATAATCATTGAAACTAATAGTTAATTTATGCAGCCACTCTTACTGCTATTTAAAAAATTTTGCCCTTCCCCACAAATTCAATAAAATAAAATTGTGCTGCGATACGCAATGTTGCGCTAGCGGCATTTTTCGATTATTCCTTTGTCATGCCATTCTAAAGCTAGTTGTGTACCAAGATCTTGCTTATCTGGGACAGTTTAATTAACATTTTACACCAAGACACTTGGTGTAATGTGGAGGGTGATGCAAAATAAGTGTAAAATAAGTGTAAACCCAATTCATTGAACTAACAGGACGTTTATATTAACGGCATCTGCCACCCTATGCAAAAAGCATCTTTGTAGCACAATCTTAATGTATATACCGGACGTAACCCAGTGCACATTATCTCCAAGTAAATCTCGCAAAGGCATTATTGTAGTGCAGGATCTCGGACAGGTAAGTAATGCACCTTGAGCTTATAACATCACTTTATTATGGCCTATTTCCCACTGCTGCTATTTGGTTAACGTTTTGGAAAGTGCACTGACACTTTGTTTATAATCGGGGAGTAGGTACCATGGTATGCATTGTGATCTGTTGCTCTGATTACCATTTTCTGTCAAAATTGCACTTAATGCATGTCTATAAAAGCATGAAAAATGCATTACCATGCGTTTACACTGCAATGTTCCTAATATTCTTTTATCGTGCAATCTGCACCAAAAATATTGGATGGGTTCCGATAACAGATTGGAGCACAGTGCATATAGTGTGGCTTGTCACATAAGAATGCAGAATTAGGATATTAAAGGGCATCTATACCGAAAAATAGGTTATTTTAAATTGACCATGACTGGAAACTATAATTCTTCCCAACCACCACTGTATCATTTTTTTGTTGGTCTGCCACCTATTTCTTTAGATATCCAATCTAAAACCTCTTATATTTCAGCTGTCAATCAAGTTCCTTGCTCTTAAAAACTATTCTTCTGTGAGTAGTTTTATTGTAGATGGAATGGTGACACTGTTTAGACAGTTGGAATGCTGTATGCAGGCTTGACAGTTGGTTTGTGGGAAAAAAGTCAGGTCGGATGGAAGTGGGAGTGGTTAAAAGAGAGAGGGGGGATACTGCTCCTAAAACAAAATATGTGCTGGATTGAAGGCATACAGCAACACACGCAAATCAGGGTAAATGCTACGGCCCCAAAAAACTGCATGGTTTTGCGGGGCTACAACTGAAATCTGCATTTAGTATGCATATAGGGTTGCCACCTTTCGTATTTTAACCCGAAACCCAGGAAATGACCTTTTTGTGTTTACACTGACAGGGGGGGTTGGATCACTCAGGCGAGCAAGGAATCTTGATTGTGTGACCATGTGATATATCTGGCTGGTACCAATATTCATTTTTGCGGTATGGTATCTGAGAGACTCTCACCAGTACTTAGTGGCCAGAACTGGGCCTGGGAGGCGGAGCATGTTGTAAGGCTGTGTGAATCGATCCTCCACCTTTTGTGTCCCGCAGGGGAAAAGTAAAAGTAAGGGGTTGCTGCTGTTGCACAGCCAGGGCTGATGCCTCGTGGTGGTCTGAGTGAGTGAGTCTTCTTCTATATGTTAAAATGGGGGGGGTCTGCAATGCCATTTAAACCATAAAGCTACCTGTTATGATATAATATTTGCTATTATTATTTTTTTAAGTTCTAACCATGTTACCACTGCCCGGATGCCAAGCATAGTTCCAATGTTTGTGCCAACCATGTTACCAATGCCAGGATGCCAAGCATAGTGCCAGTATCTGTGTGTCAACCATGTTACCAGTGCCAGGTTGCCAAACATAGTACGAGTGTCTTTAGCCATGTTACCAGTGCCAGTTTGGCAAGTATAATATTGGTGTCTGTGTTCCAGCCATGTTACCAGTTCCAGTTTGCCAAGCATATTACCAGTGTCTACTGTATATTCCAACCCTGTTTTAAGTGCCAGGTTTCCAAGTATATTATCAGTGTCTGTGTGCCAACTGTGTAACCAATGCCAATTTACCAAGCATATTTCCAGTGTCTGTATGCCAACCCTGTTTCAAGTGCCAGGTTGCCAAGCATAATACCAGTGTCTGTGCCAACCCTGTTACCAGAATCGGATTGCCAAGCATTTCGCAATTGTCGATATGCCAAGCACACACACAGTGTGTCTCCATCTGTCTCTGTCTCTCTCTGTGCCTTTGCGTGTGTCTGTCTGTCACTCACAGTATGTATGTCTCTAAGCATCTGTCTATCTGTCAGAATGTGGGTTAGTGTATATGTGTGGTTAAAAGGCATCTGTAGTCTACTACTTTAAAAATCCCAGGTGCTCCTATACCTGCACAGAATCCCTCATACAGTAAGTCGCAGCCTCCTCTGCTGCTGCTCAAGAATGTAAACAGAATGTAGCATCAGCAGAGGAGGCTGAAAGTGTGGCAAGGGATCGAGAGCTAGTAAGTAGGTTTAGGTGTGGCTGGTATAATTCTAAAAGAACAATTTCTGGGATTTAGGGGGTAACAATAATAATTAATTTTCATTTTGGTGGTGGACTTGCCTTTATAGTCCATTTCCCAAAGAGGCAAGCAATCCTATTCCTAACATTCTGGTAGCCAAGAGCAGTAAGTAGTCAAAGTTCCACTTGTTTAGTTGATGACAGCTTAGGTTTGTTGCTGTACGCATATGTAAATATACAACATAACGGTGCCAAAACTGGCTCTCGGGGCATACATTTATATACATTAATGTCCACTTTAAACCATGCAAACTTGTGCAGTGGCAGCTAATAACCCCTCCCTCGTGTGTTCAGGTTTGCTGTAGCAAAAAGGTGGCAACCCTATATGCATAACAAAATTAAGTATAATGCATTTAATTGGGTGATAAGGGATGATGGAACCTTTATTTCAGCCATTTGGCAACAAATATGAACTTTTCATTAAATGCAGTTTTTATGCCTCTTATAGGCCATGTCCACCCCCACAGCTAAAATTTAACCCACCACTTGCCCCACTGTGTAGTGTTTAAAAATCCTTACCTTACATCTCTGCTCCAAATGGTTCTCTTGTAGTGCTTGTTCAAAGTCCCAGAAAGAGAAATGTAGGAGCTTTCTGTTTGTCATCTGGTCCCTGCTGCTTTCTTGTCCTTATTGAGGTGTTTGACATACACGGGGGAGCCGTCCGCCAGGTTTGATTGTCAAAAAAAGATCAGAACTGTACTTACATTGCTTTGTTCCCCTGGGGTTCTGCAATAACGGCAGCCAATCACAGACGCGGGTGCTGGTCCGGCCCCCTGCTTGCAGTTCTGGCAGGCAGACAAATGAGATTTGAGCTTCGGGGGAACAAAGGTATGTAAGTACAGTTCTGATCTTTTTTTTGACAAACAGACCCGGCAGTTGGGGGTAGGATAGGGTAACCTGCACTACAGAAAAAGTTTTGTTACGGGTGGAAATACCCTTTATGTTACTTTTTCTTGTAAAGGATGCTGGCATTAGTAGTTTAATATCAACTAAGATCATATTAACTATGTTATACCCTAAGATATGCAGTTTTTATATCACTATTATATAACTATTCTTAAATTGTTCTGGATGGTGGTTAAACTACACCATCATACATTAGCAAACATTGATATAAAAAACGTATTTAGGGCAGCAATGAATGCCACAATAATGCATGGTTAAAATTACCCTGGTTGATGGTTGAACGACACAACTCAGCATACCATAGGCTGCAGCAACACTATCATTGAATGGTAATGCACATTACCTTGCAGTTGCGCTGCAGTTTTTCGCAAAATCGCATTCTATTTGCACAAAAAATGGTGATCTCAGCACATCGCATTGAGTGACCACCCATTTTGAAGTGCGCTAGCATGCGATTCTCACTAGCTAAGTACCAAATAATCATGCCCATGTGGCATAGCACTAAGACTGGCCACACTTGACCCAAATGGTAACATGCGTGAAAAGCGGGTGCGCATTGTCACACAGTTACGCATAAGATTAGAAGAAAGGACTGAGGAGAACTCCTAAAATTAAGTCTTTATTTCATCAATTAAAATCAAACTGCCGGGAATTCAAACTCGGCGTGTGAAAGCCATCACAGGTAAAAGGGAGGGCAGAGAAACACCTGACGTATTTCATCAGGTGACCTATCACAAAACCCGTCAGGTGTTTCTCCGACCTCCCTGTCTTTGTTTAACCTCAATTACTATGTTACTATTTCCCAACAAAAAATGAAAGGTCACACTAGCGCATTATCAATGTTTTCTGTCAGGCCAATGTTGGCCGATTATGGTTTGTGTGTAGTGTCCTAAAATGAAAACAGACTGAATGACTTGGTCTGTTTGTATTATCTGACACAGCAAATAAAATGTATATATTGATATTATCAGCTACGAATTGGTCAATAAGCTGGTAATATCATTACATACATGTCCACCATTACTGTTGAAGGGTCGTCAAATGAAAATGAAGAGAGTGACAGCCTCTTGCAGCATGACAGCGCTCTTCTCCCTAGAAAAAACTTTAAAAGAAGATTTTTTTTGAAATCGGTGAACAGAAGCAAACAAAAAAGTATGAAGTGTTTCCATAAAATATACTTTATTAAAGTGTGAATGTTCCCATTCATTCAGGTCATGATATATGTGTGGTATTCAGTTGGATCAGGGATCGGCAACCAGTAGATCTCCAGATGTTTGTTAACTACAACTCCTAGCATTCCCTAACTCCAGAATCTTAATAAAAGAATGCTGGTAGTTGTAGTTTACAAACATCTGGAGATCTACTGATTGCCTTTCCTTGAGTTAGATTAACTGGACTTTCTAAGTTTTTCTCTTGAAGATGTTTTGCTAGTCGTCCGTCTGGCTTTCCCAATTTAGACTTGTACAAAAATCTTTTGCCAAAAGGCCATAGTGGTCATAGTGGCAAACCTTTACATGGAGGAAATGGAAAAAAGGCTTTTAATACCTTCAAGGGAGTTGCACCGAGGCACTGGTTCAAATATGTTGATGACACCTGGGTTAAACTCCACCAGAAATGTATCCAAGCCTTCACAGAAAGCATCAATGCTGTGGATCAAAATATCATATTTACACGTGAATAGGTACAAAACAACACACTGGCTTTCTAGGACTGCTTTGTAAAAGCATGAATGATAAACAATGGTAAACTGGAAGTTGAGGTTTACAGAAAACCAACCCACAGAGACCACAAGTTGAGTGACACCTCACTGACAACACTGAGCAGAGAACATCCCCACTAGCACAGAAAATTAAACACCTTAAATTTGGGGACATGTGGACTAGGCCTTTGTCAAAACTGGCAATAAGATAAAATGAATACCACTAGTGAAGGCGGGAAGCAGGACAGGAGAAAGAACATGGTCATCCCATATGTAGCAGGTGGTGTCAGAAAAATTGAGAAGAATTTTCAAGAGATATCGTATTGCTGTTTGGTTTAAACCCAGCAACACACTTAAGCAGCAACTAGTGCATCAAAAAGACCCAACACCTAAACACAAGTGCAACATTATATATGCAGTTCAGTGCAATGAAGAGTGCTCTGATTTGTATGTGCTGAGATAAAACAGCAGCTGGACCAATATATGACCCAGCACAAATGATCCAATCCCTTGGCCCAGGACACAGCCATTGTACTTGCATCTTAAGGGAAAAGGACAAACGTTTAAACATTGTGATGTCAACACGTTGGCCAAGGAACATGATTGGTACAAAAGAGGTGGCAAGGAGGGCATTAATGTCAAAATAAAGAAACCAAGCCTGAATACAGTTGAGGAGATTTAACACCAATTGTTTGTTAATAAAATGCAGTTTAGCCTGAGCGGTTTTGATAACACTTAACCACAAGGCAATCAACAACTTGTATTCAGAAGGTTCCTTTATTAAACCTAAATCCTAAAAGCCTAAAAATCCCACTTTACATACCCCATCCCCCATTCACCAGAAGATCATACGTTAATCTAGTGATTTAAAGTTTTCAGCATTAAGCAATTTTGCATTTTACCCCTACCATTTTTAGATTATTGCTGTGGAATGCTTTAAATACACAATATCTTAACTATTAATTACCTGATGGTTATATAGCAGGGAAAAAAATGCAGAAAGCATGTACCAGAAATTTAGTTTTACATAAATTCCCTCAATGTTATATTTTTAGGTTTAAGGGATTATTGATGTTGCTGGGAGTGTTCCTGGGTTAGAATTGCAAAGCTACTTATTTTTTGCCCTCCAATAATTAAAAAATTAGCAAAACATCTAAATTAAAAGGGAACTGTGGTCTTCAAAATGAAAACGAGCCATCAACCACCTCTCTATTTGCTCCACAGCCCAAGATATACAGAAATGACTGACCAGAAAGTTAAAGGGCATGTGCACCCTTGTACATAATTTTTGATATTATGTACTGCTCCTTCCTCCAGCCCCAAACGTATTACTATTCTGCACAGAAAGTCCCCCGATCATTACTTACCATGCCTCTCTCCTTTACCGTACAGCCCTGGCCCTCTGCTTGCACAGAAATGCAAGCAGGGGGCAGGACCGACAGCCGCGTCCGTGATTGGCTGAGAGGCAGCCAATCACGAACACGGCTGCCGGGAGTTCAGACCGGCGAAGGAGAGAGGCATGGTAAGTAAAGATCGGGGGACTTTCTGTGCAGAATAGTAATGCGGTTGGAGGAAGGAGCAGTACATAATATCAATGGGGTTTAACGGTAGGGGCAGGGAGACAAAATCGGGAGGGAGAGAGAGGGGGGCAAGGACTCTCCTGCGCATGCCTCATACCTTGACGAGGTTAAGGTTGAGACAGGCACAGGATGAGTCACTCGCAGCCTCTACACTGCAGTTTCCTGGACTTTGGAGGGGAATAGCAGGGCAGCCATTTGGAGCAGAAATGTGAGGTAAGGATTTTATTAAACTACAGAGTGGGTAGAGGGGGGGTCTGAGTAACCCACGGCACCCGTGAGTGGGCAGGGCTTAGGCACCCACAAGTGGGCGGGGTCACAGCACTCACGAGTGGGCGGAGCCACATGGGGCTGTAAGATAATGGGCTATGGGGGGCTTGCAACTGGAGGGACCATGGGGTCCATGAGTGGAAGGGACCAGGGGGGCTGCAAAGGGGAGGAGGAGACACAGGACAGATTGACTGACAGTTTCAGAGCAGGAAGCAGGAAGTGCAGGGGACCTGGTGATGCTGCTGCCATATCACACACAAAAATGTAAATATATTCAAAACTATGCAAAATAACATGGAAATAAATTGCAAAAATTCTCAGGGGAGCAATTCCTATTTTACCTAATTTAGGTAAATAGAATTTACCTAAAGTCATTTTTGGACCACAGTTCCCCTTTAATTTTATCTTTATAAATTCAAAACAAAACACTATCAGGGCAATGCTCCGGGAGCCACTATCGCTCTTCGGGTCAATTCCCTTCCTGATGATATAAAGCATTAGTGGCAGCTTTCTGCCTTGCAATGTCTTCTTTGACATTTTTGTGACAAAGAAAGTTACACTATTGCTTTATAACATCACTTGCATTTTGTGATACCCACGCTGCCACCACAAAAAGTCGCTTAGCGCAACTTTCCTGTTTGAGTTTAATTCAGTCTATGTATAGTTAAAGATGATCTCCCATCTAAAATTCATTCTTTTCAATGGCTTATGGCCCATGCTGATGATAAAAACAACACTTGGCTTTTTATGTTGTTCCTAACCAGATATACCTGAAAAATGTAGGCTCACATTAAATTAATTCAAACTGTGAGTGCAAATTTACGCATTTTATTCTGCAGATTGTTATGTTCCCTATTGAGGTGAGAATGTGAGATGTCTGCAACTTTCCAGTAGTGTGCGTGGGAACCTGTGTTGTTGGAATAAGTCTGTCCAATCCCTGCACATGATCTACTGGCAATACTAAGTGCAGTGGAACTCAGAGATCTTTGGCATGCTCTGGTGCTCTCTGTCTCAATATAGACTGAAGGGTCTACTCAAAAGAGCCAGGAGATCTTGTAAAGTTGCTTCAGGAATTGGGCAGTGTGAGTATAACGGTTTCAGGGTTTGGGCGGTTCTCTACCTGGGGGTGGTCATGCTCTTTAAACTACAGTATATGCAACAAAAAAAATGTCTCTTATCTATATCTATAATTTGAAAAATGACTATGGCACACCTACCTTTTAAAACATTAAAATCATTCCACTATCAGCTTTGCACCCTGCACCCTGCATTGGGTATTGGTGTTGAGTGCTGCTTCTGTTGAGTGTTCCCCTGATTCTGTCTTATCAATACAATCTCTGACCCATTTTGAAAATGATCCAGTCACATAACCTGAAATCACCAACTACAGCAGTGCCAACCCCCTGGATATAAAAGTCATTGTTTATGTGTTGTACATTACCATCTGTTTGCTCTGCAATATGCAAAACTTTACGTAATTGGAACACTATGCAATTCTTTAACAAATTCAGCACGGTGGCTCAGTGGTTAGCACTAATGCCTTGCAGCGCTGAGGTCCTGGGTTCGATTCCACCCTTGGACACATCTGCAAGGAGTTTGTATGTTCTCCCTATACTTGCATGGGTTTCCTCCGGGCACTCCGGTTTCCCCCACAATCATAAAAGACATACTGATAGGTTGTATGTGTACATAAAGTGATTAGATTGTAAGCTCTTCGGGGCAGGGCCTGATGTGAATAGTTAATAGCGCTGCGGAATATGTAGTGCTATATAAGAAATAAAATACATACATACATACATACAAATGCTGATCGCATATTGCATGCAATGTGGCCACCCACATTGACATGCATCGGCCCGTGTATGGACGCTTGTCTCTACCATATTTTTCCCTATATGGCTGGTCATTTCTGAATTGAGAAAGCCAGTCGGATGACTAGCGAAAACCTCTTCAAGAACTAAACTTTAAGTCCAGTTGATCTAACTGAATACAACAGATATATGGCCGGTCATATGATTATACTTTCCATGGATCACGCGCTCGTGATTTTAGCGTCTATGGCCACCATTGCATAGTTGGATAGAACAGGGAACAGTTTTAGGTAAAATGGAGCCCTGGTTAAAAGTGTATATGTGGCCCGTTACATTTTAATAACATGCTTATACCCTCTTCTTGCGAGCAAGCTTTTCACACACTTTGCCGTCCAATACAAAGCAATGCATGTAAATGTGGCTAGTAAAATTTCCTGCCCTGTGATCCATTTTCGGAGAGCATGCAATCAGCATTTGTTTTGTGAATTGCATGCGCTCCAATTATGCAAAATTGCGCAGATCGCTGGGCAAACAGATGGTAGGGCGCACAAATGCTACTCCATGTAAAGTGGCCTAAGGCAGGGGCATAGCTAGAAATCACAGGGCCCCATAAGCAAAATTTTAGATGGGGCCCCCAACCCACATAAAAAACTGTGGTGCAGTTAAACCCAACCCAGAAAAACTGCAGCCAGGTTTTTTAAACCATAACGTCACCGTGATAAGTATAAAAGTGACTGTAAATTTTAAAGAAGAAGAAATTAGCACTAAGCAATAATGATTTATACTCTCCCTATCTTATCTAATTTTCATAACCCCGTATGACTACTGTGACACCCTCCTGTGTGGTTTACCAAGCAACCACTTCAGTCCATCTTAAACTCTGCCACCTGGCTCATTTATTTCTCTTCTCACTTCTCTATTGCTGCTCCTATCTGTAAGTCTCTCCACTGGCTAGAAGAAATTGAACAACTTTTATAGGTGACCACTAAACATCTCACAATGTCTCGAAACGTTGTGAGATGTTTTGTGGTCACCAATAAAAGTTGTTCAATTTCTTTGGAGTGCAACCCTCGATTTTGCCTATCTTTTGTACTTATAATCCACCAAGGGTTGGATACTGAGGAGTAAGCGCCCATACTTGGACAGAGTGCATAAGGATCTTTTTGTTACATAAGACTGTACTCTCCACTGGCTGCCCATCACACAAAAGATCCAGTTGAAGCTATTTACCCTATCCAACAAAGCACAATTTAATACATCCATAAATTTCAGAACTGATACACATATACCATCCTAGGTGTAACCTCAACTACGAATGATATTCTCCTCTCATCCACCTTTATTACCTCTTCCGATGCCCAGATTCAGGACTATAACTGCACTGCCCCTCTGCTGTGGAACTCCTTTCCTCTGGGACATCACTTAATTTCAAACTCGATCTCAAAACCCACCACTTCAGGCACAGCAAATTATCTAAGACACTACCCCTCCCATTGATGAAACACGACCCTACCCAACAAACACCACTAACAATCTACTTACTATGGGGTGCCGTTTGTTCCCAGATCATTTTATAACAAAAAAACACTTTGGTGACAACAGTATATGTGGTCGACCAAAAGAAATTCAGTGGTAAGAAAACACATTTAGTAAACAAAAACCAACACTTTGGTGACAAACTATATTTAGTATAGTATAGTATAGTATTTGAGGTTGAATAAAGACATACGTCCATCCAGTCCAACCCATCTAGCAATACCCTCATTTCCTGCCTAACTGTTGATCCAGAGGAAGGCAAAAAAACCCCACCAAATTTATGAAGGGGGAAAAAATTCCTTCCTGACTCCAAGTGGCAATCGGAAATTTCCCTGGATCAACTCAACTTTATGTATCAATACCAGTAACTTGTAACATTCCTTGTTTGCAGAAACTCATCCAGCTTTTTTTTGAAACTGACCAATGAACCTGCCATTACAACGTCCACTGGAAGACAGTTCCATAGCTTTACCGTTCTCACAGTGAAAAACCCTTTCCGAGCTTGAAGCCTAAACCTTTTTTCTTCAAGTCTTAAGGGATGTCCTCGTGTCCTTTGACATGTTCTATTGGTGAACAATGCCCCAGATAGTTTATTGTATGGCCTGTTAATGTATTTATACACAGTAATCATATCCCCACGCAAGCGCCTTTTCTCCAGCATACATAATTGTAACTTTTCCAGTCTCTCTTCATATTCAAGCTCCCCCAATCCCCTTATTAATTTAGTTGCCCTTCTCTGAACCCTTTCCATTTCAAAGATGTCCTTTTTGTACACAGGATTCCAAAATTGCACTGCATATTCCAAATGAGGCCTTACCAATGCTTTGTAAAGAGGGAGAATTACATTTTCCTCCCTTGAATCCATACCTCGCTTTATACAAGACAATACCATGCTGGCTCTGGCTGTTGCCGCCTGGCACTGCTTGCTACCTTTAAGTTTGTTTTCCACCAAAACTCCAAGATCCCTTTCCAACAGGGATTCACTTAACACAGAGCCATTTATAGTATAAGTAGCACAAGTATTTTTAAGTCCAAAATGCATCACCTTACATTTATCAACATTGAATTTCATCTGCCACTTAGCAGCCCAATGTGATAATCTATCTAGATCCCCTTGCAACGATTGCACATCCTCTAAAGTTTTTAATGGTCGACAAAGTTTTGTTTCGTCAGCAAACACAGAAACCTTGCTGACAATACCCACTTCCAAATCATTAATAAATAGATTAAATAGAAGCGGCCCCAACACAGAACCCTGTGGCACCCCACTTAGCACTTTAGTCCATAATGATGAAGCCCCATTAACAACTACTCTCTGCATCCTATTCCTTAACCAATTTTCTATCCATGTACAAATGTGACTCCCCAGACCAACAGACCTTAGCTTATTCATTAGTCGCCTATGGGGGACTGTATCAAAAGCCTTTGCAAAATCCAAGTAAACTACATCTACTGCTATACCAGAGTCTAAATTTCTACTTACTTCCTCATAAAAGCCAAGCAAGTTAGTTTGACAAGATCTATTCCTCCTAAATCCATGCTGGTTACTACTTATAATGTCAGTCCTTGAAACATACTCTAGAACATGTTCCCTTATTAAACTTTCCAGGATCTTCCCCACCACTGAAGTTAAACTTACAGGCCTGTAATTACCCGGCTGTGAACGACTACCCTTTTTGAATATTGGAATAACATCAGCCTTTTTCCAATCCAGAGGCACACCACCGGACATGAGAGAATCAGCAAAAATAAGAAACAATGGCCTAGATAAAACTGAACTTAGCTCCTTAAGTACCCGAGGATGTATTTTATCCGGTCCAGGAGATTTATTAATATTAACCTTATTTAGTTCTTTCTGTACCATATCCTCGGTTAACCAAAGTGAACTTGAATCTTGTATACCTTTATTGCTACTATACTCTATGATATCTGTACTTGGATCTTCTATAGTGTATACAGAGGAAAAAAAATTATTCAAGACATTTGCTTTATCGCCATCCTCCTTAACTAACTTATCCCCATTAATTAATGGTGCCACATTCTCAGTCGTTTTGATATCCATCAAAGGGTGGATCTGCAAGCCCTCCCTCTGGCTTTCATTAGAACTTTATATGAAAAAAGTATGGACTCGCGGTAAATGATTTCATCAAATGGTATCAAGCCTTTATCAGTACACAGCGCCTTTCGTTTCTTATAGCCAACTCATAATGATGCGAGATGAAGTTCTAATCCATATGTGATAGTGAACCATGTTTATATGTTTTCAGGTTTATTGAACAGGCTCGACCAATTGTGTCAGGGTTTTACCAATCCAATGGACAAATGTTGCTTCAACCATTTTAATGTGGAGAATGGTGCAAAATGTTTAAACCTTAACAGTTATTCTGCACCTGGAAAATAAGCTGTTAAAGTTTGAAACATGTACCATGCTCCACATATAAAAGGGTTCAAGCAACATGTGTTTTATGGTCTTACTTTAATCAGACTACAAAACCAGTAATAAACAGAATTGTGTAAATAAAACTAAAGTTCTGTTAAAATAGTGCCTGAATGGTAAATATTACACCAATACAGAACCGGAAAGAGTGTAATAATGGCCATACACTTTGACTTATTTGACTTTCAAATGTAATCTATTGAGTATCTAAAAAGACTGGCAGTATCTCCCAGCATTCCTTATCCTGGACCCAGTAGTAGTGAGAGATGTGTACCGTGTTAGCCATTGATGAAAGTTAGTTAGCCACAGCCAATAAAAGGAATTATTTTATATCAAGATGTCTCTACCTTAACTCATGACCCATTCATTTCATCCAAACAAACAATCAGGCAAATGTTTTCTCAACATTGCAGTGATGTTGGGAGTTAAGATTATTATATAATGGACTGCATTAGGGCTGGTAATAAAACACACAGGGTACTCATATTTCCAGCAATAAACTCATACCAATAAAATGCTACCTCTTGCAAATGCTCATAAGACAACATTTATCAAGTTGGAACCTTTATCCTACAAATTATTTCTACCAAAGGGCCCATATTTTATCCTCTCTTCTCCACCCCCCCCACCCCAACCCCCACCCCAACAAAAAAAATTATATTACATGCCAGGATCAACATATAACAGTTCTGTAGCATGTTTGATAAAATATAACTTCTCTATTAGTTTGCCCCATTTTTCCATTAATGCATAAAACTCCTTTTAAATCTGAAAAAAAAGAAACTCCTTTCACACTAAAGAAAAATCTTGTCACTTTCATACTACTTGAATACTTTCATATATCTCAGGTGAGCCAGTGAACAGACACACCAACAGTTTAATGTGTGGCCTATTTATTCAATATATGCCGTAATCATGAACTCCTGCAATAGTTTCCATCGAGATCCATCTGCCACAATTACACTTCATCGTAGCTTTTAATGGCCAACACATTTTGGTTCGTCCACAAACACAGAGACCCTGCTGACAATACCTTCTTCCAAATCATTAATAAACAGATTTAATAGTGGCCCCCAACACAGAAACCATGGCACACCACTTAGAAATAGTACACATTGGGAGCACCATTATCAACATTCTCTGAATCCGATCTCACCCAATTTTCTATCCATGTACAAATGTGCTCTACCAGGCCCAACAGACCTTAATTTGTATTGTATATAAGTCGCTTTGGGGGATGGCATTTCCGAAGATGAGGACTGAGAATGTGGCACCATTATTAATGGGGATAAGTATTTAAGGGGATGGCGATAAAGCAAATGTCTTGAATAATTTTTTTTCCTCTGTATACACATATAGAAGATCCAAGTACAGAATTCATAGAGTATGTAGCATAAAGGTATACAAGATTCAAGTTCACTTTGGTTAACCAGGAGATGGTACAGAAAGAACTAAATAGGTTATATTAATAAATCTCCTGGACCGGATAAATACATCCTCGGGTACTAGGGCTAAGTTCAGTTTTATCTAGGCCATTGTTTCTTTATTTTTGCTGATTCTCTCATGTCGGTGGTGTGCCTCTGGATTGGAAAAAGGCTGATGTTATTCCAATATTCAAAAAGGGTAGTCGTTCACAGCCGGGTAATTACAGGCCTGTAAGTTTAACTTCAGTGGTGGGGAAGATCCTGGAAAGTTAATAAGGGAACATGTTCTAGAGTATGTTTCAAGGACTGACATTATAAGTAGTAACCAGCATGGATTTAGGAGGAATAGATCTTGTCAAACTAACTTGCTTGGCTTTTATGAGGAAGTAGTAGAAATTTAGACTCTGGTATAGCAGTAGATGTAGTTTACTTGGATTTTGCAAAGGCTTTTGATACAGTCCCCCATAGGCGACTAATGAATAAGCTAAGGTCTGTTGGTCTGGGAGTCACATTTGTACATGGATAGAAAATTGGTTAAGGAATAGGATGCAGAGAGTAGTTGTTAATGGGTTCATCATTATGGACTAAAGTGCTAAGTGGGGTGCCACAGGGTTCTGTGTTGGGGCCGCTTCTTTTAATCTATTTATTAATGATTTGGAAGTGGGTATTGTCAGCAAGGTTCTCTGTGTTTGCTGACGAAACAAAACTTTGTCGACCATTAAAAACTTTAGAGGATGTGCAATCGTTGCAAGGGGATCTAGATAGATTATCACATTGGGCTGCTAGTGGCAGATGAAATTCAATGTTGATAAATGTAAGGTGATGCATTTTGGACTTAAAAATACTTGTGCTACTTATACTATAAATGGCTCTGTGTTAAGTGAATCCCTGTTGGAAAGGGATCTTGGAGTTTTGGTGAAAACAAACTTAAAGGTAGCAAGCAGTGCCAGGCGCAACAGCCAGAGCCCATGGTATTGTCTTGTATAAAGCGAGGTATGGATGTCAAGGAGGAAAATGTAATTCTCCCTCTTTACAAAGCATTGGTAAGGCCTCATTTGGAATATGCAGTGCAATTTTGGAATCCTGTGTACAAAAAGGACATCTTTGAAATGGAAAGGGTTCAGAGAAGGGCAACTAAATTAATAAGGGGATTGGGGAGCTTGAATTGAAGAGAGACTGGAAAAGTTACAATTATGTATGCTGGAGAAAAGGCGCTTGCGTGGGAATATGATTACTGTGTAAATACATTAACAGGCCATACAATAAACTATCTGGGCATTTTTCACCAATAGAACATTCAAAGGACACGAGGACATCCCTTAAGACTTGAAGAAAAAAGGTTTAGGCTTCAAGCTCGGAAAGGGTTTTTCACTGTGAGAACGGTAAGCTATGGAACTGTCTTCCTGGACGTTGTAATGGCAGGTTCATTGGTCAGTTTCAAAAAAAGCTGGATGAGTTTCTGCAAACAAGGAATGTTACAAGTTACTGGTTTTGATACATAAAGTTGAGTTGATCCAGAAATTTCCGATTGCCACTTGGAGTCAGGAAGGAATTTTTTCCCCCTTCATAATTTGGTGGGTTTTTTTGCCTTCCTCTGGATCAACAGTTAGGCAGGAAATGAGGGTATTGCTAATGGGTTGGACTGGATGGACGTATGTCTTTATTCAACCTCAAATACTATACTATACTATACTAAATATAGTTTGTCACCAAAGTGTTGGTTTTTGTTTACTAAATGTGTTTTCTTACCACTGAATTTCTTTTGGTCGACCACATATACTGTTGTCACCAAAGTGTTTTTTTGTTATAAAATGATCTGGAACAAACGGCACCCCATAGTAAGTAGATTGTTAGTGGTGTTTGTTGGGTAGGGTCGTGTTTCATCAATGGGAGGGGTAGTGTCTTAGATAATTTGCTGTGCCTGAGTGGTGGGTTTTGAGATCGAGTTTGAAATTAAGTGATGTCCCAAGGAAAGGAGTTCCACACAGAGGGGCAGTGCAGTTATAGTCCTGAATCTGGGCATCGGAAGAGGTAATAAAGGTGGATGAGAGGAGAATATCATTCGTATTGAGGTTACACCTAGGATGGTATATGTGTATCGTTCTGAAATTTATGGATGTATTAAATGTGCTTTGTTGGATAGGGTAATAGCTTCAACTGGATCTTTTGTGTGATGGGCAGCCAGTGGAGAGTACAGTCTTATGTAACAAAAAGATCCTTATGCACTCTGTCCAAGTATGGGCGCTTACTCCTCAGTATCCAACCCTTGGTGGATTATAATTACAAAAGATAGCAAAATCGAGGGTTGCACTCCAAAGAAATTGAACAACTTTTATTGGTGACCACAAAACATCTCACAACGTTTCAGACATTGTGAGATGTTTAGTGGTCACCTATAAAAGTTGTTCAATTTCTTCTAGCCAGTGGAGAGACTTACAGATAGGAGCAGCAATAGAGAAGTGAGAAGAGAAATAAATATGAGCCAGGTGGCAGAGTTTAAGATGACTGAAGTGGTTTGCTTGGTAAACCACACAGGAGGGTGTCACAGTAGTCATACGGGGTTATGAAAATTAGATAAGATAGGGAGAGTATAAATCATTATTGCTTAGTGCTAATTTCTTCTTCTTTAAAATTTACAGTCACTTTTATACTTATCACGGTGACGTTATGGTTTAAAAAACCTGGCTGCAGTTTTTCTGGGTTGGGTTTAACTGCACCACAGTTTTTTATGTGGGTTGGGGGCCCCATCTAAAATTTTGCTTATGGGCCCTGTGATTTCTAGCTATGCCCCTGCCTTAGGCCACTTTACATGGAGTAGCATTTGTGCGCCCTACCATCTGTTTGCCCAGCGATCTGCGCAATTTTGCAATAATTGGAGCGCATGCAATTCACAAAACAAATGCTGATTGCATGCTCTCCGAAAATGGATCCCAGGCAGAAATTTTACTAGCCACATTTACATGCATTGCTTTGTATTGGACGGCAAAGTGTGTGAAAAGCTTGCTCGCAAGAAGAGGGTATAAGCATGTTATTAAAATGTAACGGGCCACATATACACTTTTAACCAGGGCTCCATTTTACCTAAAACTGTTCCCTGTTCTATCCAACTATGCAATGGTGGCCATAGACGCTAAAATCACGAGCGCGTGATCCATGGAAAGTATTCATATACCGGCCATATATCTGTTTGATTCAGTTGATCAACTGGACTTAAAGTTTAGTTCTTGAAGAGGTTTTCGCTAGTCATCCGACTGGCTTTCTCAATTCAGAAATGACCAGCCATATAGGGAAAATATGGTAGAGACAAGCGTCCATACACGGGCCGATGCATGTCAATGTGGGTGGCCACATTGCATGCAATGGCGATCAGCATTTGTATGTATGTATGTATGTATTTTATTTCTTATATAGCACTACATATTCCGCAGCGCATTAACTATTCACATCAGGCCCTGCCCCGAAGAGCTTACAATCTAATCACTTTATGTACACATACAACCTATCAGTATGTCTTTTATGATTGTGGGGGAAACCGGAGTGCCCGGAGGAAACCCATGCAAGTTAAGGGAGAACATACAAACTCCTTGCAGATGTGTCCAAGGGTGGAATCGAACCCAGGACCCAGCGCTGCAAGGCATTAGTGCTAACCACTGAGCCACCGTGCTGAATTTGTTAAAGAATTGCATAGTGTTCCAATTACGTAAAGTTTTGCATATTGCAGAGCAAACAGATGGTAATGTACAACACATAAACAATGACTTTTATATCCAGGGGTTGGCACTGCTGTAGTTGGTGATTTCGAGTTATGTGACTGGATCATTTTCAAAATGGGTCAGAGATTGTATTGATAGACGAATCAGGAACACTCAACAGAAGCAGCACTCAACACCAATACCCAATGCAGGGTGCAGGGTGCAAAGCTGATAGTGGAATGATTTTAATGTTTTAAAAGGTAGGTGTGCCATAGTCATTTTTCAAATTATAGATATATAAAGAGACATTTTTTTGTTTGCATATACTGTAGTTTAAAGAGCATGACCACCCCCAGGTAGAGAACCGCCCAAACCCTGAACACGTTATACTCACACTGCCCATTCCTGAAGCAACTTTACAAGATCTCCTGGCTCTTTTGAGTAGACCCTTCAGTCTATATTGAGACAGAGAGCACCAGAGCATGCCAAAGATCTCTGATTTCCACTGCACTTAGTATTGCCAGTAGATCATGTGCAGGGATTGGACAGACTTATTCCAACAACACAGGTTCCCACGCACACTACTGGAAAGTTGCAGACATCTCACATTCTCACCTCAATGGGAACATAACAATCTGCAGAATAAAATGCGTAAATTTGCACTCACAGTTTGAATTAATTTAATGTGAGCCTACATTTTTTCAGGTATATCTGGTTAGGACACAACATAAGCCAAGTGTTGTTTTTATCATCAGCATGGGCCATAAGCCATTGAAAAGAATGAATTTTAGATGGGAGATCATCTTTAACTATACATAGACTGAATTAAACTCAAACAGAAAGTTGCGCTAAGCGACTTTTTGTGGTGGCAGCGTGGGTATCACAAATGCAAGTGATGTTATAAGCAATATTGTAACTTTCTTTGTCACAAAAATGTCAAAGAAGACATTGCAAGGCAAAGCTGCCACTATGCTTTATATCATCAGGAAGGGAATTGACCCGAAGAGCGATAGTGGCTCCCGGAGCATTGCCCTGATAGTGTTTTGTTTTGAATTTATAAAGATAAAATTAAAGGGGAACTGTGTCCAAAAATGACTTTAGGTAAATTCTATTTACCTAAATTAGGTAAAATAGGAATTGCTCCCCTAGAAATTTTTGCAATTTATTTCCTATGTTATTTTGCATAGTTTTTGAATATATTTACATTTTTGTGTGTGATATGGCAGCAGCATCACCAGGTCCCTGCACTTCCTGCTTCCTGCTCTGAAACTGTCAGTCAATCTGTCCGTGTCTCCTCCTCCCCTTTGCAGCCCCCCTGGTCCCTCCACTCATGGACCCCATGGTCCCTCCAGTTGCAAGCCCCCCATAGCCCATTATCTTACAGCCCCATGTGGCTCCGCCCACTCGTGAGTGCTGTGACCCCCGCCCACTTGTGGGTGCCTAGCCCTGCCCACTCACGGGTGCCGTGGGTTACTCAGACCCCCCCTCTACCACTCTGTAGTTTATAAAATCCTTACCCTCATTTCTGCTCCAAAGGGCTGCCCTGCTATTCCCCTCCAAAGTCCAGGAAACTGCAGTGTAGAGGCTGCGAGTGACTCATCCTGTGCCTGTCTCAACCTTAACCTCGTCAAGGTATGAGGCATGCGCAGGAGAGTCCTTGCCCCCCTCTCTCTCCTCCCATTTTGTCTCCCTCCCCTACCGTTAAACCCCATTGATATTATGTACTGCTCCTTCCTCCAACCGCATAACTATTCTGCACAGAAAGTCCCCCGATCTTTACTTACCATGCCTCTCTCCTTCGCCGGTCTGAACTCCCGCAGCCGTGTTCGTGATTGGCTGCCTCTCACCAAACTATTAATATACTTAAAAAAAAATTTAGACTTAGTGATGCTTTGTTCAGCTATCCTAACTTCATTATTAATTTTATCTAGTTTGATTTTGCTTTCTTACACTCCTTGTTACAGTTTTTATAATCCCTAAAGGCCCTTTCCGTTCCCTCTGCCTTAAAGGTTTTAAATGCCTTTTTCTTCCTTACCATTTGCCTCTTTACATCAGAATTCAGCCACATGGGCGCGGATTTATTTTTTTTACATTTATTTCCCAAGGGTATAAATTTAGATGTGAACTGGCTTAAAATCCCCTTGAACACAGTCCACTTCTGTCCAGTACCTTTACCTGATAATACATTATCCCAGTTGACATTCTGAAGAGCTGCTTCTAACCTGGGAAAATTTGCTTTCCTGAAATTAAATGTCTTAAATGTTAACCCAGCGCACTTTTCCTTTCGATAACAAAGTCCAAATTCCACTATTTCATGGTCACTATTCCCTAAGCCTCCAGTTACCTTTATATCTATAATGCGCTCCACAATGTTAGATATTACCAGATCCAACAGAGCTCCTTTTCTAGTAGGAACCTCAACCACCTGTGAGAGAAAATTATCCTGCAGCAAATTCAGGAACTCATCGCCTTTTTCTGTGATGGCAGTTCCACCACACCAATCAATGTCAGGGTAATTGAAGTCCCCCATAATGAGCACACTCCCCAAACTTTCAGCCCTTGCCAACTGCATATGAAGTTGACTCACCTCCTCTCTGCTAGCATTTGGCGGCTTATAGCAGACACCAACAATGACCTTACCCCCTTTCCTGTTGCCTAATTCCACCCATATTGCCTCCACTTTATCATCCATATCACCAGTTATCTCTTCTTTTAAATTTGGCTTCAATTCTTTTTTAACATAAACACATACTCCTCCCCCTTTCCTTTTTTTTTTGTCCTGCCTAAACAAGTCAACCAAAAGAGGTTCTGTGGAATCAAAACACATTTAGTCAACAAAAAATTAACATTTTGGTGAGAAAACTTTATTTAGTCGACCAAAAGAAATTTGGTGGTAAAAATACATTTAGTCAACAAAAAACAATGTTTTTGTAAGAAAACTATTTAGTTTAAAGGTTCATTAAACTTTTTGCCACCGTTATCACCACCTTTTTGCCAAATTTGGACTTTTTACTATTGATAACCCGTGGCGAAAAGTCATTACCGCTACTTTTCGCCATACATTGCTGCAGTAACCACTCGATCATATTTATAAAATGGCGAAAAGTGTTTTATTGCGCCATTCAGCCATTCAAATTCGCCAAGTCTGAAGTGGCGAAAACGCATAAGTGCCCATTTATTTAGCCTGCCTTGAAAGTGTCGGTACATTGTGTGTTTCTCAATACTAAGTACCCAGGGGGCGTTAGACTATTTTCCAGCATTTACTGTAATGATCTGAGATTTTGCTTTTTTATTTTTATTGTTCGCTTTTTTAAGATTTTTTTTTAAGGTTCTGATTTTCTTTATTTACCAATAAAGTGAAATGGGGGTCTAAGGGACATAATTATAAAGGAGCATTATTTTTGCTTTTTTTTGCCACCATACTTCACCACAATTTTTTAAAGAGCATGTCCACCCTTGTAATAAAGTTTTTATAAAATGTACTGCTCTTTCCCCCAGCCACAACCCCATAACTTTTACTTACAGAAAGTGCCCCAATCCTTACTTACCATGCCTCTATCTTTTGCCGCACTACCCCGGCCATCTGCTTGCACAGAAATGCAAGTAGGGGGCAGGGCCGGCAGCTGCGTCCGTGATTGGCTGAGAGACAGCCAATCATGGACTCGGCTGCCGGGAGTTCAGACCGGCGAAGGAGAGAGGCAAGTAAAGTAAAGAGAGAGGCAAGGTAAGTAAAGATCGGGGCACTTTCTGTAAATAAAAGTTATGCAGTTGGGGCTGGGGGAAGGAGCAGTACATAATATAAAAAGGATTTTACACTAGGGGGAGGGAGACAAAATCGTGAGGGAGAGGGAGCGGGAGGGAAGGGGAGAATGGCTGCAGTGCGCATGCCAAACTTTTCCCGGAGGAGAGACCGGAGGCAGAGTCCTATATCGACTCTGCTAACCTCCTGCTGGCCAGTTTTTGGGACTTGGGTTGGGGTTACAGGAGAACCATATGGAGCTGGGATGTGAGGTAAGGATTTTTACACACTACATAGTGGGGCCATTTGTGGGTTAAATTATAGTTTGGGGGGTGGACATGCCCTTTAAACTTTCAACTTTTCTAAGAAAGTTATTAAAAAGGCGAATTTTCATCACAGACGAAAATTATGTAGCAAAAAGTAGCACTAATAATGCTAAAAATATGGCAAAAAGTTAAAATCAGCACAAATGATGGTAAATAGGTAATACTCCTTGGTGTATTTTTAAAGTAGAATCAATTTGGTTAATACACACTGAACACGTGGTGTTTTTTTCACCAAAAATATGATAATCAGTGTAAAACTCTCTTTTATTAGTTGCATATGAAAAAGTGTAAAACTCACAAAGGCGAATTTTCTCTTTTTTATTAATAGGATATGAGAAAGTGTAAAACTCACAAAGGTGAATTTCCTCTTTTTTATTAATAGGATATGATAAAGTGTAAAAATCACCCAGGCGAATTTTCTCTATTTTATTAATAGGACACATTTTTTTGTATTGCTTATTTTCAGCAAACTGCAGCTTATTATCAAACCAGTTACATTAATATGGGAACATCCCATAGTGCTGTGTAAGAAATAGTCATGTTAATGGAATATTCCTGTAAGTAATGATGTTTGGGGAAAATTCTGGTAAAACTGCAAAAAATTAAACAAAAGGCAGAAAAAGGTGTCAAAAAGGCAAATTTTCACCTATTTATAAATAGCTTTAAATAAAAAAATTACAAAAATAGCTTTGACATTTCACCTTCTCTGGTCTGTTACTTCTCTTTTGGCCACGATACCAGACTTTATGCAATGAATAAGGCAATATTACCATCACACATCACTGCAGCGTTACTTTTCCGCAAAAGTGAAAACGAGCCGTTTTATAAATAAGGCGAAAATATCGCCCTTTGTCATTGCGAAGACCTGCGATAATGAAATGGCAAAAATAACGATTTTTTATAAATAGTCAACTTAGTCAACAAAAAACAACTGTAGCTCCAAAATATATACCATATTTTGGTGACCAAAACTTTTTTGGTGAACAAAATTCACAGTGGATTAAAACAGAATATTTTTTGTATAAAAAAGTGGTGAAGAAAAACACTATGCTGGCAATAAGAAAACTTTGTAGACCAAATACATCTTGTAGCATAAGTGTATGTTTTTAGTACTCAAAATACACTAAGGATAAAACAAGCCTACTTTTTGTCTTAAAAATGCAATTTTGTGTACCAAGATTTATGTTTGGTTATGGTAATGGTGAATGGCAATAAACAATCTTATATTGCCATTTAAAATTATCTTTATTTGAAAAAATATATAAACTGGTAAATTGTTTACTTTCCCTTTAATTAAAAAAAATGTTTACACGTAATTGCTCCAATAATGTATTTCCCTTTAATAAGAAATATCTGATATATGATACACTTTCCCTTTAAAAATGGTAATTGTCATGTAACCCCTTTTAATCTCTTTAAAGGGCATCTATATTGGGAAAATTCCATGTGTTCTATAATTCCCCACAACCCCCAGAGTGTATTCACTTTTTTCAGATTCCCTCTCTGTCCTGAGATACACCAGTTAGAAGAATACGTGATTGCATTCCTCTACTCCTACTTGGACTGTCAATCAAATCCCTGTGACGTGATCCCCCCTCCCTGCTCTTTAATAAACATAGAGATAAGAGCATTAGCAGGGGGAGAGAGGTAGCTTTGATGTTAGATATAAGGCTGCATTTGACCCCCTTCTTAATAGCTTTCACTGATTAATGATGGGTCACAAAGTGAGAGATCGTAAACTGTACTGTTCTCCTTCTTCTTCCATGTCTCCAGGACAGCTTGCTTTCTATTGGCCACTGTGCGTGGGTGTGTTTTTCAGGATGTTGAACTTTTAACTCCTACTGCACATGATAAGCTTGTCGGTTAGCCAGAGTTGAGATATGGAGGAGGTAACAGCAGTGGCGTAGGGATCACCATAGCAACCATTTCGGTTGCTATGGGGCCCGGAGCCGAGGGGACCTGGCCGCCGGCTACCCCAGTTTAAATACTAAGATTGGAAGACTGTGTGTGACAGAAAACCGGGCCCGGCTACAGCCAGAGCCAGGCAGTGTTTGCTTTGTGGCGCCTGGGCCCCTCTCTGTGTGTTCGCAAGCCGCCAAAATTGTGATGCACATGTAGGCTGTCCCCTTACCTAAGTTACGGACTACTGCCTTTCCTTTCTGCTTCCGGGACTCTTTGCGCACTCCACGAGCGGGCGCTCATTGCTCATGCACACGGATTCGGAACCAGTGGAATCAAGTCAGTTACTTGGTGGCAATAAAGGACTTGTAGCAGCACAAGTTGCAGTTGGAGTAGTTAGTTGGCTTTCCAGTTTCCACTCACCTCACCCTGTCAGTCACCTCAGCAGAACTGCAGTCACGTGACTCAGCAGAACACTCTCTCTGCAGACTGCAATTGCAATGAAACTGCAAGCATCAGGAGGTAAATTTAATGTTGGGTTGGGTATTGGTAATAGGTAGGAGGGTTATTATATTAACTACTACTGATGGTATGGTTGGGTATTGGTACTGGGTAGGAGGGTTATTATATTAACTACTACTGATGGTATGGTTGTGTATTGGTAATGGGTAGGAGGGCTACTAGCACATTTTAAATTTCCACCCCCCTAGTTGGGGGGTGCAATCTAAAATTTTGCTATGGGGCCCAGTGATTTTTAGCTATGCCCCTGGGTAACAGAGGGGAGGGGGAAGGGGGGAGTGCTGCACAGAGATCTGACGCCATGGTTAAACAGAGTCATTGACAGAGATTGAGGCAGCACAGAGTACATGAATTTAACTTTGCAAAGGGGCAATGTGTTTTTTTCACTATAGATGCCCTTTAATAATAAAATACTTGTAAAGGGCATGGTGGACACAGGAAAAGGGTGTGGCATGGTGTAAGCGACCTCTTCAGAGGGTGTGGCGGGTGTTGAGGGAGGGCATTCCAGGGGCATTGCGGACATAAAAGGGGCGTTCTGGGGGCAGAGAATACAGGTGCTGGTGGTCACGGGAGTTTAGGGTGGTCTTGCAGGAGTGTGGGAGACCTCCGCCAGTCCCGTGAGACCACCCTAGAAACCAACTACAGCCTCATTTATCTATCTAAAGAAAGACTGCATATCACAAAATAAATTATCAGGGCAATGCTAAATCTCCTGTTTACAGGCAAAATTAGTGTAAAACCCATGCTACCTGATGTATTCTTGGAAATAACGCAGTGCAGTCAATATAATAGGCAGTGTTGAGTTTTCTCTTCCTTGTAGCACATGAGTAAATGCCTGTAATGAGGGGGCAGTGAGGCAGAGCGGTGCTTCTTATCTGAGCGGGATCCTGTACGGAAGTAAATTTTGCATTGATAATTGATTTAATGCATTGCGGGAACTAAAGGGATTTACTGTAAGTAAATCCCTTTAGTTTAAGTAATTCTGCTTCTGGTTCTGCATCGGCCCCTATGTTTGTAAAAGACAACAATCTTATAATGTTCACCAAATAATTTCTTTAGAACAAGTTTGTCAATTCTATTCACCAAATAATTTCTGCAGAACAATTCTGTTCACCAAATAATTTCTGTAGACCAAATCTGTAAATTTTGTACATTCGGCCCATTTTTTTAAAATTTTTTGACATTCAGTCAAAAGTTCAGTGAACTAGTAAAATTATACTTTTATTAGTAACCTTCAAATGAACATAGGCAGGGAGATTCAATAAAAGTTCTTATCGTTTTAAATGGTGCTAATTTTGCCCCAACCAATCAGAACATTTGATTAGTTGGGGCAAAATTATCACCATTTTAAACGATAGGAAATTTTATTGAATAACCCCCCCATAGATTTGCTACATTTTATCTTAATCAGTAGAGCAAAGTAAAATAGGGAAAAAAGTAAAAAGACAGAGAGGAAAAAATACACTGTCAAGCAGTGGCAAACCTAAAGGTTCATTGGAAGGTTACTAATAAACGTATAATTTTACTCGTTTACTAAGTAAATGTCCATGCAAAAAAAATGGACCAAATGTACAAAATTTACAGATTTGGTCTACAGAAATTTTCTTTGATAAACCAAATTGATAGACTTGTTTTACAAAAACTATTTGGTGAACATATTTGTATTATGTAATTATTTGGTGAACATTACAAAGTAGCGCAAAACGCTACATTGCCTATATTGCATAGGTTGCACTGCTTTATTTTCAAGAATTTTTAGAAATAGCGCAGTCAACGCAAAGTTAGTGTAAAACCAATGCAAACCGATAATACATCAGGTAGCATGGGTTTTACGCATGGTCCTGATAATTTATATTGTGATATTTAAATAAATACAGGGAGATTCAATAAGTTCTTATCATTTAAAATGGGGCTAATTTTGCCCCAACCAATCAGATGATAGCTTTCAAATATTAAATAAAATCTGATTGGTTAGGGCAAAATTAGCACCATTTTAAAGATAAGAACTTTTATTAAATAACCCTGATAGATCAGGCTGTAGTTGGTTTCTTATTTAGCTGGTTTATTCAAGGGTAAATTTATATCAGAACCACTCAAAAGTCAGGTATCCCACCCCTCCCGGCAGTCGCGAGATGACCCCAAATCCCCACAAGCACCTGTATTCTCTGCCCCTGGAATGCCCCTTTTATGTCCACAACACCACCGGAATGCCCACACCCCCTAAATCTGCCTCGACCCCACCCTTGGATGATGCAGCTTGTGTCATGCCTCCTTCTTGTCTCTGTCACCCCTACCTGGAAGACACATTTTGCATGGTGGGATGTCGGAAATAAAAAGAAAATACAGACGGTGCCATTAAGTCATCTTTCCTTACAGCACAGATTAAACGAAACGTGTTCCATTTACCAGATTACTTTTTTTTTAAAAAATGATCTGAAAATACAATTTAACCATATTCCTTACTGTGGATATTGAAGGTAAGCATGCATTTTACAAACCTCTTTTTTTTATTTTATATTTTTTTTGTTTTATATTTTGCCATTTACAAGCATTTTATTGTTAAAGAGATTAAAGGGGATGCATAGCATCATATACCAGATATTTTTTCTAAAGGGATTAAAGGGAAAGTAAACAATTTACCAGTTTATATGTTTTATTTTAATAAAAATTAAAGGGAATGCTTGCTATTTACCATTTTTATTGCCATTTACCATTAACATTACAAAGCATAAATCTTGGTGCACAAAATTGCATTTTTAAGACAAAAAGTATGCTTGTTTTTTCTTGTGTATTTTGTGTACTAAAAATATACACGTTTTGTTCACCAAAATAAATTTTGGTCATCAAAATATATATATTGGTGCTACAGTTATTTTTTGTTGACTAAATGTATATTTTAGTCGACCAAATATAGTTTTGGCACAAAAACATTTTATTTGTTGACTAAATGATCTGGGAACAAACGTCACCCCATAACTTACAGCCCACTGATCCACTTCACCTTATGTATCACCATCACTTCCTCTAGACTGTAAGCTCGCTTTTCTTTTGTATTATGGTATTGCTGTAAATTAACTCATTATGGTGACAAACTTTGCTTCATTCATTTGTGTTATATGCAATAGCCTTGTATGTAATATGACAAATTTGTATTATATGTCCTATCCTTGAATGTAACATGTATGAATATGTAGTTGTAAAGCGTCATGGAAGATGTTGGCCCTATATAAATCTATAATAATTATAATGGTCAAGACCCTCCATTCCTCTTTACTAATTTATTTGCCCTTCTCTGAACTATTTCCATTTACATGGGATTCCAAAATTGTACCACATATTCAAAATGAGGCCTTAACAGTGCTTTGTAAAGAGGGAGAATAATATAGATTAACCTTTAATCTATACCCTTCTTTATACAAGACATTATTTTGCTAGCTGCCTTGGCATTGTTTGCTATAGCTAAGTCTGTTATCTATAAGGACCCCCAAATATTTTCCAATAGAGATTCACTGAGCATAGATTAATTTATTGTGTAGGTGGCACAAGGATTGTTAAACCACAAATGCATCACCTTACATTTGTCAACATTGCATCTCATTGGCCACTCTGCTGCGCATTCTGTTTTTAAATATATCTAGGTCTGTCTGCAACAATTGCATTTGAACCATTTGAAGTTTTCAAAGCTCTAAATAATTTTGTGTAAACACAGAGATATTGCTTTTAATACCCAGTTCTAAGTAATTTATAAACATAATAGATGAAGCTCCATTGACAGTCACTCTCTGTACACAATCTAAAAAACAATTCTCTATCCATGTACAAATGTTTCTTTCTACATCAACAGACCTTTATACCTTTATAAACAGAATTTATACGTAAGTTGCCTGTGTGGCACAGAATCAAAAACTTTTTTAAAAATCTAAGTATACTACCTCCACTTTTGTGCCAGAATCTATAGTCTTACTCAAGTTAGTTTGACAAGATCTATTTCTCATTTATCCATACTGATCACTACTTATAAGATCAGTTGTAAAACACGAAGAAGAAAAGAATACCAGGCACTCATTATACTTATAAGATCAGTTGTTGAGACAAAGATCAGCATATGATGTGATCCAGTAACAAAGTTTTCAGTATCTTTCCCACCACAGATGTTAAACTCAAAGGTTTATAGTTACCAGGCTTAGAACGACTACCCTTTTTGAATTTCGGTATTACTTCAGCTTTTTTCTAATTCAGAGGCAGTTTGCCAGACAAAAGTGAATCTGAAAATTTAAGGAACAGCAGACTAGATAAAACTGGACTGAGCTTTCTTAAGATCTGAGGATGTATTTCATCAGGTCTAATTGTCTAATTCTTTCTGTACCATACCCTCTGTCAGCTAGAGTGAATATAACTAATGCTAGGTACACACATAAGTGATAAAGGGCCGGTCCTGTTAGTACCAACCGGATTGACCCTTTATCGCTAATGTGTGTACATATGTAAAAGACTTTCCGATGCTGCCAAAGGTTCAGCGGCAGCATCAGAACTGCTTGTTAAAAAATGGAAAATTTCGGCCACGATTATTAGGGTGTATGGCAGTCATGAATGATCTCGCTATACTTTATATTGGGGGGGAAACGCTCTTGACTGTCTATAGCCTCATCTTACAAATTCTGTCTGTCATCTTTGAAAAATTCAGACGCTCCTTTCCATCTTTGCTTAGTTTCTTAACCCCTAAAATGTTGTGTGGGTTTCTTGGTGTCTAGCTTATAATAAAGAACCTTAGGTTTCTGGTGAACTTTATTTTGTTTTTTGGTATATATACATTGATTGCTGGTCTGGAAAGTTGCCCGGGAGTATTACCATGGGGGGGAATGTTTTTTTTGTTTTTGGGGGGGGCTCTGTTGTGCCACAATAGAGCCAAAGGTATGTCAGTACATTTTAAACTTTGCACCAGAGTGACTGAATTCAAATTGTATGCTAAAAATATATTGTAACTGATATAAAAACATGTATGCTGAATCAGAAATTTGTATTGCCAAGTGTGCCACAAATTTGGTTGAGAACCATTGGTATAGACAATGACCATTTTAAAGCACAAATTCCTCTTTTCTAAACAATGCTATTTATTTTCTTTCCAAAATAAAACATGGTCATCATGTATTTAACGTGACATATGGCTAACTATACATAATTGTTGGATTTGCCAGTATAAAATCTGTAGGTATGTAATTGTAATAAACAAACTGATCTGAATGAATAAATATTATATACATTTCTTTTAGATTTCCTCTCACCTAACATACAGTACATATATATTTAGATAAAACTTTTATATACAATACAATAACATTTGTAAAGTGCTTTTCTCCTAAAGAACTCAAAGCGCATTTTTGATCCCACTAATATGCAGTAAAGAAAGCAGCAATAGAATTTTTTTTTAATGCATGGTTTGCTGATTGAGTGGTTCTACTCTTTGATGGCAAAAGGCATTTTAAAGAAACAGCGTGGCTGTTTCTGCTGAAGCATCACTTTCTTAGAAATCAATGCAGCTCTTTTCTTGTCTAACAAAAGAAGGTTGAAAGTAATGCAAAGTGATTGTACAGTTGGAGTTTCTTTTTAGAAGAGCAGCTTTTCAGAGATATGGCACGTTCCTTGCTGTTTCCCCGTCACATATATTCATCCAAAAAAACAACTTCTCAGAACCCTGGTTTGCCCTACACTATAATAGCAACTTACATTCTAGCAAGATACTAAGTATAAGAGCAGCATTCCCTGTGTGTTCCCCTATGAATAACAAAGTTTCCATACTTTCTGACAGAGAGAGACACCACTGTGGTTTTGTTTCCTACAAAAAAAAGGAGCTGGGCTCCCAACTTGTCACTTTCATTTTTTTCCTGTTACATACTTCATCATCTTAATCACCATTGTGTTCTTTAAATTTTTTTTTTTTTACTAGTGTTTAATACTGTGTTGACAGTCACCCCAGGACCTATTGCCTAGGCAACATTCTTGTTAGGCCTTTGCCCTGTGCCTTTTTTCCCTTTTTGTGTCATTTCAAGTCTATTTATCATCCTTTTTTGTCTTTAAACATGGTTTTCCTAAAAGTTTTTAAATCAATCAAGCATGAGGCAGAAAATTGGGTTTGTCACGGCTGGGCAGTGGGTCGTGTGACAATCACACAGTTATCTGACAGCCTCTGAAAGGCAAAGGGGGATATGGATATTTCTAGAGGAAAAACTCAGTTTCCATAGTACTCCTCTTGCTGTACTTTTCCCAGGGATCAAGGGTCTTACAGGTTCCTTGATTTATCACAGAGAGTGGAACAAGATGTTACTTTTGATAGAAGTGATGCAGACTAAAAACTAGGATAGATTTGGGGCTTTTGGTGATTACAGTACGAGCTGCTCTCACCTATTTTTTTCGTAAAGATCATGAAAATATTAAACAAAATGGATTTCATATTATACACAATGTGGGTACTTTACTCCCCACAGGAGGAAACAAGTTAAATAAAAATAAAAGAAATACAAAACAAATACAAAGTTTGCAATAAATAGGAAAATGGCATAATTTCATTATTTATATAATTTCATTTTATGATGTTATATAAAAATACATATTTCCCCATTTTACTAAAAAGCAGCACCTATTATATCAATATTAGCATAACAACATTAGCGTAGTAACAAATAGTCTATATTTCATTCATGATGATAGCAGGTAAAAAAAAATATATGTTTTAAAAAACCACTACACCAATATTTTCTAGATGATATTACTTGGTAACAGTTTATAAAGTGGACACTTGAAAAAGGGTCTTGATCCGAAACATATCGTGTGGGGTCTAAAGGAATAAAACCAAGCCTTTTTTGCAGCATTCCTGCCTGGAGTTTTTCTCAAATATTTATTTATAATGATGTTTGAAATGTTTGAACATTTTGGATAGATATTCAGTTTGAGAAACTGTTTTACCATACAGATTTAACCAGGAAACCTTGTTTTTATTATAAAGTGGTAAAATGCACATTACTTACATTACTTATAAGAATATAAGACAACAGAGTTTTTGTTATAATAGTAATAAATCTCCAATGGTATAAAAGTAATACATCTGAAATATGATTAAAATGTATGTGATAATACAGTAGATAGTACATTATGTCTAAAATAAAGGGAAAATGTTCTATTAAAAACATAAGCAAACCTCTGCAAATGTTATAGATATACTGTAGGCATAAGGATAAGAGATCTCTTTAAGGAACTCAGTGACCACAGAAAAGCATAAGGCTGCAGGTCTTGATATGTCAAAGAAGATAGGGGATAATCTAACTATAAGTATTATTTTAATAGAAAAACTATAAGCTGAGCACATATACTGCTGAATCAAAATAATATACTATTTGCATTTTAAGTACTTTCTTCAACCCCAACCACCATTTCATTAATGAAGGGAAGATTAAAAATAAGTGACTAGACTGCCTACCGAAAGATTTTCCACTGGCTACTTGTGTAGGAATTCCTCTTGATTATTGTTTAATTTGGCAACTATATGCTGAAAAAGCATTGTGCTTGGCTTTTATGATGAAGTAATAAGGAATTTGGACTCTGGCATAGCAGTAGATGTGATATACTTAGATTTTGTTAAGGCTTTTGATGCAATCCCCCAAAGGCGACTTATATACAAATTAAGGTCTGTTGGGCCTGGGTAGCACATTTGTACATGGATAGAAAATTGGGTGATGGATCGGATTCAGAGAATTGTTGATAATGGTGCTTCCTCAATGTGTACTTAAGTTCTAAGTGGTGTGCCATGGGTTTCTGTGTTGGGGCCACTATTAAATCTGTTTATTAATGATTTGGAAGAAGGTATTGTCAGCAGGGTCTCTGTGTTTGTGGACGACACAAAATGTTGTTGGCCATTAAAAGCTACAGATGAAGTGTAATTGTTGCAGATGGATCTCGATGGAAACTATTGCAGGAGTCTATGATTACTGCATATAATTGAATAAATAGGCCACACATTAAACTGTTGGTGTGTCTGTTCACTGGCTCACCTGAGAATATATGAAAGTATTCAAGTAGTATGAAAGTGACAAGATTTTTTCTTTAGGTGTGAAAGGAGTTTCTTTTTTTCAGATTTAAAAGGAGTTTTATGCAGTATGAATGGAAAAATGGGGCAAACTAATAGAGAAGAGGTTATATTTTATCAAACATGCTACAGGAACTGTTATATGTTGATCCTGGCATGTAATATAATTTTTTTTTGTTGGGGGGGGGGGGTGGGGGGGGGGGGGGTGGAGAAGAGAGGATAAAAATATGTGCCCTTTGGTAGAAATAATTTGTAGGATAAAAGGTTCCAACTTGATAAATGTATGTCTTTATTGAGCATTTGCAAGAGGTAGCATTTTATTGGTATAGAGTTTATTGCTGGAAATATAGTACCCTGTGTGTTTATATTACCAGCCCTAATGCAGTCCATATAATATAAATCTTAACTCCCAACATCACTGCAATGTTGAGAAAACTAATTTGCCTGATTGTTTGTATTTGGATGAAAAATGAATGGGTCATGATTAAGGTAGAGACATCTTGGATATAAAATAATTCCTTTTATTGGCTGTGGCTAACTAACTTTCATCAATGGCTAACACGGTACAATTCTCTACTACTACTGGGCCAGGATAAGGAATGCTGGGAGATACTGCCAGTCTTTTTAGATACTCAATAGATTTGACAATTTGAAAGTCAAATAAGTCAAAGTGTATGGCCATTATTACACTCTATTTCCGGTTCTGTATTTGGTGTAATATTTACCATTCAGGCACTATTTTACAGAACTTTAGTAAGTTTATTTACACAATTCTGTTTATTACTGGTTTGTGTACTGATTAAAGTAAGACCATAAAACACATGTTGCTTGAACCCTTTTTAATGTGGAGCATGGTACATGTTTCAAACTTTAACAGCTTAGTTCTCAGGTGCAGGAATAAACTGTTAAGGTTTGAAACATGTTGCACCATTCTCCACATTAAAATGGTTGAAGCAACATTTGTCCATTGGATTGGTAAAACCCTGACACAATTGGTCGAGCCTGTTCAATAAACCTGAAAAATAAATGGTCAATGATTAGACTTCATCCTGCATTTGCTATAAAAGAAAGCTGGTACTTGATTGATGAATATTACGGTACTTTTAATAAAGTCTATGCCTCAAAGAATTTATGTAATTAAATATAACCTGTAATAAAAGC
Organism: Hymenochirus boettgeri; assembly: GCA_019447015.1. Classification (NCBI taxonomy): domain Eukaryota; kingdom Metazoa; phylum Chordata; class Amphibia; order Anura; family Pipidae; genus Hymenochirus; species Hymenochirus boettgeri. The sequence continues at coordinate 117,271,213 of CM033475.1, read as the reverse complement.
CAGAGGAGGTGCAACACAATACTAATTGGATATCAAAAAGATATTTTTACTTTTTTCCTCATTGTTGCATGCTTAAATTGTTTCCCCACTACTTGGTATGATTTTAAAAAAGTGCCATTAGTTACAACAATATTGTTTTACTTTTTTTAAATATGTTATGCCACTATGTGAAGTTGTTAAAATAATTAGTAAGAAGTAAATCAGCTGAATTTACATCCTCCAAGGGTAGAGATTATGTATATGTTTATTTATATAGCACCACTTGAGGACACAGCAATGTACAATATTATAAAACAAAAAGTCCTACAAGGGTAACAACAAATATAAATAAATACATAAATAATTATGAACATTAATAAGTATACAAGTACTTAAACCATTCGACATGAGGGACATAGAACTTACAACCTAGTTAAGTGGGTAACGTAAAGATACATAGGGCTGTGTAGAAGTGCTATAGTGAGAACTTGCACAGTATAAATTTTTAAAAAAAACATATACTGTGCTGGTACTCTGAAAGGTAGAATGTGAGATTCAATTGAAACCAACTGTTTAGTTTTTTGATGATGATAATAAATTAAAAGGATTCCAGTGTATGGGTGCAACAAAAGAAAGCATAAGGGTGTAAGGAAGCTGTGTGAATTGGTGGTCTGTATAGGTACCCAACCTGAGCCACCCTGGGGATCACACTTGTGGCCCCCCATGCATTGACATGGATGTCGCCCCGATACACCCAAAATGGACGGTCCACGCTCCTCTGAAGCCCACGCGCGGTTCTGCGAGGGCCATGAAAAAAAATCACGGGAGGGCCGCTTGGGCATCACTGGTTGGGCATCACTGGTATAGGAGATGGTTCTGTAATGAGCTGAGGGACATATGGGAAGCTAGAGAAGAAATATAAGTAGGAGCAGAAGAGCAAAGTATTTGTGGTTAAGAGAAGTATTTTTTTTGTTTTGTTTTAAACTTTCTGTTATTCAATTTAACCGAAGAATGGGAGGCAAATTATCTATGTCTTACACGTTCTTCAGTAAAACTTGCAGGAGAGAAGACAGAACTTACCCACAAACGGTAAAGCACCACTGACAGACTCCAACTCTACTGGCAATCTCCGATGCATCCCCAGTCCCTTGCATTGTGCGTGCATGCGGACACAGCTCAAGGGAGCATGGATGCGCCAAAGACTAAGCACGCTGGACCATTCGCAGGCAAGTTCTGCCTTCTCTCCTGCAAGTTTTACTAAAGAACAGGAGGAAAACATAACTCAATTACCTTCAGTTAAACTGAATAACACAAAGATTAAAAAATGGTGGACATTGCCTTTAAATGCAAGGTAGTCATGTCGCACAGGGAAGATTTAAGTTACTGTTTATTAGAGCAGAATTTAGAATTGAATGAAGTGGAGAAAGATGAAATCAGGAAGCCCAGTACACAGGAGGTTACAACAGACCAGGCATGATAGGATAAGAGCACTTAGGATTTGGAGAACTTTCAGGAAGATTTAATAACTTTCACAATGCAATTTTTTCTCGCAAATCAGCAAAAAACAGCCATGTAATAAAGTGTTTGCAGTATGTTTTTTTGCAACATGATAGCACAGCGTTAGCAATAAAATTTTAAGATTATTTTTGCATTATAAATAATAAGTAAGTGCACAATGGTAATAAATATAAATATGGTTGTGTTATCCCAAACTATTGGGACGGTGCTTAGGGTATAAATACTTATATCAGACAAAATAAATTAGTGATGGGGATAGACCCCCTCCGCTTCAGTACCCCAATTTAGCACTCACACACTTTTACCATCAGTAAATACACTCAATCCCGTGTTGATGCAAAATAGTACTTAATGTATAACAAAACACACCTCTATAAATAATTCCCCATTTCACATAATATTATACACAACGTATCACATACTTATTAAAATGAGTAAAAATGTAGCCACAACTTCAACATATCAATTACTAGGAAATTCAAAGAGATACTAAGTTATTAAGCGGATATTGCACAGCCGTGCTGAAAGTGAACCAATCCACCCTACTACTGGTTCTGTCCAATTCACAAATGAGTCCTTCTCGTATTTTTCAGAACCCCACGTATCTCAATTTCCAAGGTAACAGTAAATCATACGGGCGTCCCCGGACTAATAGCACTAATCGGACTACAAAGAGATTAATTCTGTGGGTGATATCGAGCTTTACATCACTGCCGTGGTAGATTAGAGTAGCAAACAACAGTATCCCGGGACTTTTTAAATATGGCAGACGCACGCTGCAAGTAAATTGGAAGTCTCTCACCCTTCCTACAGTTTGTCTTCACCCGGTCTCCCGCTGTCCTCTGTATGTGTAGTCACACCACAGTTGTACACACCATCAGATGAAACCTGTTGATACAAAGTACAGGTGAAACGTACGTCAAGGACGGACCAAGAGAATGCCTACAACTGTGGTGTGACTACACATACAGAGGACAGCCAGCGGGAGACTTCCAATTTACTTGCAGCGTGCGTCTGCCAAAAAGTCCCGGGATACTGTTGTTTGCTACTCTAATCTACCGCGGCAGTGATGTAAAGCTCAATATCACCCACAGAATTAATCTCTTTGTAGTCCGATCCTAGTGCTATTAGTCCGGGGACGCCCGGTATGATTTACCTGTTACCTTGGAAATTGAGATACATTGGGGTTCTGAAAAATACGAGAAGGACTCATTTGTGAATTGGACAGAACCAGTAGTAGGGTGGATTGGTTCACTTTCAGCACGGCTGTGCAATATCCGCTTAATAACTTAGTATCTCTTTGAATTTCCTAGTAAATGATATGTTGAAGTTGTGGCTACATTTTTACTCATTTTAATAAGTATGTGATACGTTGTGTATAATATTATGTGAAATGGGGAATTATTAATAGAGGTGTGTTTTGTTATACATTAAATACTATTTTGCATCAACACGGGATTGAGTGTATTTACTGATGGTAAAAGTGTGTGAGTGCTAAATTGGGGTACTGAAGCGGAGGGGGTCTATCCCCATCGCTAATTTATTTTGTCTTATTTTTGCATTAGTTTTTAGCCTGAAAATTAATGCATTTTCTATTGGGGCTTTAAAGGTGCAATAGAAACTTACCGCTTACTTTTTTATAATGTACAAACATTCACAAAGTGGTTGATACATTGTGGGAACAGGTCTAGGTAAGTTGCGAGAGTGACATTTATTGCATCTGCCTGTATGTATCTAGAGTTGGTGATGGTATTTTAATTGGTTATTTCTGCTAATTTTACTAGACCATGGAAGCAAACCATCGTACAGCCATACTGTAGAAGAGAGTGAATTGATGTTTTACAGTATTGATATTTTTTTTTTTGTTGCTTGCTTTTCAGGTATTGTTTTTTAAAAGTTTGTCTTTTTGTTTCATTTTGGCTTTTGTCTTTTGCTCCCTTTATCTAATTTTCTCCTTTTCCCCCCCGTATTTTCCTTTACTCCTTTATAATTAATGATTAGTTTTAAGTGGTTTGCTTAGGCAATCTGACAGAAAATAGCTAAAACAAGCCAACTACTGCCAAAATTTGATGTTGAATAGCTGAATAAGTAATTGAAAACAGAAGGGTTTCCTATTGCTCTCACACTTTTGTTCTTGCCCTGTTACACCATAAAAAAAAATATCTGTCCTTTGTTGTTACACAATTATGCATACCATTGCTTTTTTTTTAGCTGATGCAATAACCAATATACAATAACTAGTGCTTTATATTCTGTGTCCATAATATTCTATGTCCAGTGAATTTTTAAAGAGGCTTCTCTTTTGTGGAATTTTTAACACATGTATGTAAGTTTTTAGTCCTCAGAACTCTAAATGTATAGCATAATCTAGGACATGATAACTTGCCAACAATGCCACATACTGGCATGTTGGCCATTTTTATAAACTACAATAATTGAAGGATGCAGCTGCAATATGACTGGTCTGATATTCATAACTCTCAGGGAAGACGGCAATACTGTGGCAAAGTTGGCAAAGTAATGCTAAAAATGCTTTTTCCTTTTTACATTAGCTCAAAAAGCATGTCAAATAGAGATGGCAGAACTTTATAAAGTTCGGTCTGTTTTCAAACTTTTCAACTTTCAAAAGTTGCAAAGTTCGAATGCAGACCCATTAAAGTCAATGGAGGAGTGATAGTTTAAAAAGTCCTGATAATTTACAGCTAAACTAACAATGGTAACTTACTGTAAATGGCTGTGGCACCAGGGAAATGGTCTGGGGAACATGTCACTATCACCAAAACTTTTTAAACACGAGCGGACAATTGTCGGGTTTTGCGCAAGCCACATTCGAGGGTTGCAGCCAATTCGAGGGTTACTGGACGATACTTTCGAGGGTTAGCGAAAATAGAACTGTAAATTTGAGAATTACCGAAATCGAACAATACTTTCGAGGATTACCAAAAACAAACAATACTTTCTAGTGTTAGTGAACAATACATTCTAGAGTTAGCAAAAACGATCCGTACTTTCGAGGGTTTCCGAAACTTGAAGGCTACATTTGAGGGTTAGAAAACTATACATTCTAGGGTTAGCGAATGGCCTGTAAATTCAATAATTATCGAATTTTCGATAATTATCGAAAATACATCCGCAAGTCCCGAAAGTACAAGAAATCTGGGTCTGGGATGGTTTGAGAAGTCCGAGTCCGTTCGGACTTGTTAAGTTCGACTTGAACTCGAGTTCTTGTCCATCTTGGGGGGGGGGGGGGGGAATGTAGGTTTACCCTTCACACTTAGTTCTAAGCATTATCACACATCGATAAAAATCTGTATAAATCAACACAATTTCATGTAGCCACAGTAATTACATTAGTTTACTATTCTGGCAGAGTAAGCTGACCCCTCCTTCCATGCAGTCAATCAATACTGTGGCAACTGCCAAAAGGAAGTTTCCTGTGGGTGGAAACGAACTGAAGGACCTTTTTATTAAGAACATAGAAAAAGAAGGACATTGAAACAAGAAAGACAACTAAACAAAGTTGGTGTGTGCTGGTATTGTGTATTATTACTGTGTATTAGACAGGACATTTTTGTTGGTACCATGTAATGTGCGTATTGGAACCTGGAGCAGACGTTCCAGGGAAACTATGTCTGTGTCAGGTGCGAGTGGGTTGCCTGTTTGGAAGGTGCGGTGGAGAGTCTAAGGGGGCAGCTTGCAGCATTGCAGGGATTGGCAAATCTGGGGGGACAGCAGGCACTGGCTGGGACGAGTATAGAGGTGGGTGGAAGTGGGACAAGGAAGGTTGAGGGGGGAGGTAGTTTTGTTAGGGTAAGTCGGGGAAGAGGGGAATGGAAGGGTAGGGTTGCTTCTCCCCAGCTTTTCTATTGCAACAGATTTGCCACCTTAGGTGATGACATAGAGGAGGACAGCTTGGAATTAGCTAGTATGGAACAGGCTAATCCCTTGAGCACCCAGGGGACTGCCATCTCTAATACCAGGGAGGATGAACTTAGGATCGGGAATGCTAGGCAGGTGGTAGTGGTAGGGGACTCCATTATAAGAAAGGTAGTATATAGTAATTGCGGTTGAATAAAGACATATGTCCATCAAGTCCAACCTATTCACTTTTTTTTTTTTTGATCCAGAGGGGGGGGGGGGAGGGGGGGGGGAATTCCTTCCTGACGGCAATCGGAAAGTATCCCAGGATCAACCAGATCTACAGTAAATGTATTAATACCAGTAGTTCTCAATATTTTTTAGTTTAGTTTTTTAGTTTTTAGAAAGTTATCCAGGCTATTTTTAAAGCTATTCAATAAACTTGCCATTACCACATCTGCTGGAAGACAGTTACACAGTTTCACCATTCTCACTGTAAAGAAACCTTTCCTAACCTGAAGATAAAACTTCATTTCTTCCAAACTTAAAAGATGTCCACGAGTCCTCTGATCCTATTCGTGAACAATGCACCAGAGAATTTATTGTATGGCCCATTAATATATATGTATAAAGTTATCATATCCCCATGCAAACGTCGCTTCTCCAATGTAAACAGCCCTAACTTGTATAATCTGCCTGCATAGTCAAGCCCCTCCATTCCCGTTATTATTTTAGTTGCCCTTCTCTGAACTGCTTCTTTTTCCATGGTCCACTGCTTCTATTTCTTGGTCCACATTGCTACCAATGACAAAGTTAGAGGAGGAGGAGAGGCCCCTTAAACATGATTTCCGAGAGTTAGGGGCCAAGTTAAAAGCAAGGACCTCCATGGTAGTGTTTTCATAAATACTACAGCAGCCACGTGCCACGCTAGGGAGGCAACAGGAGCTTAGCATTAATGCGTGGCTAAGAGGTTGGTGTAAGGAAGAAGGGTTTGGGTTTATAGAGAACTGGGCAGACTTTACTGTTGGCTACAGGCTCTTTGGTAGGGATGGACTGCACCTGTGCGGTGCAGCTGTTTTGGGAGAGAAGATGGCTAGAGGGTTGCAGGAGATTTTAAATTGGTTGGGGGGAGGGTAATATCAGTCTCAATGGGATATATAGCCCAGGAATAAAGCAGGGTGTAGATTGACCAGTGGTGGATGGAAAGGGGGATGGGGCTAGCATAGGGGATAGGGAGGCATGTGAATTTAAGTGTATAATATAAAGTATGATGTAATAGGTATAGCAGAAATGTGGTTGAACAGTTCTCAAGATTGGGCTGTAAATTTAGAAGGATACTCATTGTTTAGGCAGGACAGAGAAAAAAGGAAAGGGGGAGAAGTATGTGTTTATGTTAAAAAAGAATTGACGCCAAATTTAAAAAAAGAGATAACTGGCGATATGGGTGGAATCAGGCAACAGGAAAGCGGCTAATGTCATTGTTGGTGTCTGCTATAAGCTGCCAAATGCTAGCAGGGAGGAAGTGAGTCAGCTTCATATGCAGTTGGCAAGGGCTGCAAGTTTAGGGAGTGTGTTCATTATGGGGGACTTTAATTACCATAACATTGATTGATGTTTTGGAACTGCCAAAACAGAAAAGGGCGATGACTTCTTGAATTTACTGCAGGATCATTTTCTCTCACAAGTGGTTGAAATTCCCACTACAAAAGGAGCTCTATTGGATCAGGTATCTAACATTGTGGGGCGTATTATAGATATAAAGGTAACTGGAGGCTTAGGGAATAGTGACCATGAAATAGTATCGTTTAGTGTATGTTATCGAAAGGAAAAGTGCGCTGGGTTAACAAAGACTTTTAATTTTGGGAAAGCAAAATTTACCAGGTTAAATGCAGCTCTTCAGCATGTCAACTGGGATAAGGTATTATCAGGTAAAGGTACTGAACAGAAGTAGACTGTGTTAAAGGGGATTTTAAGCCATTTCACAGCTAAGTTTATACCCTTGGGAAATATATGTAAAAAAAAGAAATCCGCGCCCATGTGGCTGAATTCTGATGTAAAGAGGGAAATAAAAAAGGAAGAAAAAGAAATTTAAAACTTTGAAATCAGAGGGAACAAAAAAGGCCTTTAGGAATTATAAAATCTGTAACAAGATGTGTAAGAAAGCAATCAAGCTAGCTTAAGTTATTAATGAAGTTAGGATATCTGAACAAAGCATCATTAATCCTAAAAAAAATTTTTAAGTATATTAATAGTAAGATGAGGACTGAAAATGTGGCGCCATTAATTAAGGTGGATAAGTTAGTTAAGGCGGATGGAGATAAAGCAAATGTCTTGAATAATTTTTTTTACCTCTGTATACACTATATAAGATCCAAGTACAGATATCATAGAGTATAGTATCAGTAGTGGTATAAAAGATGCAAATACAGAAACAACTAAATAAGGTTTATATTTATAAATCTCCTGGACCGGATAAATTAACTCCTTGGGTCCTTGGGGTTCAGTTTTATCTAGGCCATTGTTTCTTATTTTTGCAGATTCACTGCCGCATGTGTGCCTCTGGATTGGAAAAAAGCTGGTGTTATTCCAATTTTCTTAAAAAAGGTAGTCATTCACAGCCAGATAATTTCAGGCCTGTAAGTTTAACATCAGTGGTGGGGAAGATACTGGAAAGTTTAATAAGGGAACATGTTCTAGAGTATGTTTCAAGGACTGACATTATAAGTAGTAACCAGCATGGATTTAGGAGGAATAGATCTTGCCAAACTAACTTGCTTGGCTTTTATGAGAAAGTGACAAGAAATTTAGACTCTGGCATAGCAGTAGATGTAGTTTACTTGGATTTTGCAAAGGCTTTTGGTACAGTCCCCCATAGCCAACTAATGTATAAGCTAAGGTCTGTTGCTCTGGGGTGGCGCATTTGTACATGGATAGAAAATTGGTTTATGAATAGGATGCAGAGAGTAGTTTTTAATGGGGATTCATCATTATGGACTAAAGTGCTAAGTGGGGTGCCCCAGGGTTCTATTTTAGGGCCGCCTCTATTTAATCTATTTATTAATGATTTGGAAGTGGGTATTGCCAGCAAGGTTTCTGTGTTTTCTGATGACACAAAACTTTGTTAACCATTAAAAGCTTCAGAAAATGTACAATCATTGCAGGTGGATCTAGATAGATTATTATATTGCTACTAAGTGGCAGATGAGATTCAATGTTGATAAATGTAAGGTGATGCATTTTGGACTTAAAAATCCTTGTGCTGCTTATACTATAAATGGCTCTGTGTTAAGTGAACCCCTGTTGGAAAGGGATCTTGGAATTATGGTGGATAACAAAATTAAAGGTAGCAAGCAGTGCAAGGCAGCAACAGCTAGAGCCAGGATGGCTTTCAACCGGTCGGCGAGGAGGAAGGACTGTCGGTCATGGCAAAAGCAGCAGCGTCCAACAGTTAGGCGTGACCGATCGAGTGGTCCATAGAGGACCGCATGATCGTTTTTGATTTTCCGACCTGTCCGATCGTTCATTCGTCTGATTCGGAAGCGGCCGCAAAAAGCCGACATACAATAATTCGCCCTGACCGAAACACTGAAATGTTGGTCAGTCAGGCCGAATTATTGTATCTTGATGTATTAAGTGGCAGATGAGATTCAATGTTGAGAAATTTACATTTACACTTAGCAGCCCAATGTGAGAATCTATCTAGATCCCCCTGCAACGATCGCACATCTTCTGAAGTTTTTAATGGTCAACAAAGTTTTGTGTTGTCAGTAAACACAGAAACCTTGTTGACAATACCCACTTCCAAATCATTAATAAATAGATTAAATAGAAGCAGCCCCAACACAGAACCCTGTGGCACCCACTTAGAACTTTAGCATTAAAATAATGTTTTAATAGTCCATAGATGAAGCCCCATTAACAACTACTCTTTGCATCCTATCCATTAACCAACTTTCTATCCATGAACAAATGTGCCACCCCAGCCCAACAGACCTTAGCTTAAACATTAGTTGCCTACGCCTATCAGCTTTTTTTCAAGTCCAGAGGCACCCTTCCGGACATGAGGGAATCTGCAAAAATGAGAAACAATGGCCTAGATAAAACTGAACTTAGCTCCCTAATGACCCGAGGATGAATTTATTGAGGTTGAATAAAGATATATATATGTCCATCTAGTCCAACATTTACTAACAGAAAGCAACCCCCTTTCCCTAAATGGGACGTGCTGCAAAGTCCACCTCCACCAACTGCTGGCACTTGTGTGTGCCCTTTCCTGTACCTCTTTGCCAGTCCACAGTAAATCCATGCTAGGGGAGGTAAGGGGGTTGCCACTCTCTTTTGGAATCTTGTGATCTGTGCGCTAATAGCAGGCTGATTATAGGAATATTATTTACAGGTGGGACCGATACAAATCAATAGAAGGGGTGGATTCTGGACTAATTAATATACAAAACTATAATTACACAGTCACCACAGACACTAATGTATGTCAAAGTTTTTTTTTTAGGAACAACACTGGCTATTTATTGGTTTTAGTCTGAGAGCTTAACTATGCTATGACCTTTTCTTATTGTAAAATAACATCCTATCCCAAGCTTCTTAATTTTGAATGATTATTTTAATGTCTTACACCTTAAATAACAAAATATAATTTTTCTATTTTCTATTTAAAGAACTGTACTTTTGATTTTTTTGTTTTCATAGAGGTCAGTAAACGACAGCTAGTACATTCAGTGCATTCCCAGTATCCACTCACTTTTCGATTGTTATGAGCGATTGGATCTGAAAGTTGCTTTCTAAGCTTCTTGTCACATTTTGACTTAATGAAGTGCAACTGAAAAGGGAATTTGAGTTCATCACGCCACTCGCGCTATGCTCCCTTGTTGTCAGAAAGAGGAGAGGTTTGGGACTGAAACACAGTGATGCAAGTCGTTATCATTCCGGTCAGTCTGTTTAACACAAAATTAAACAAAGAACTAATTAGTGCCTCATGAATTAATAAATGCACAGTTGCTTGGCTAGAAAATAAAAAAAATGACTGGAGACAGAAATTCTGAAAGAAAGTAACATAGTTAATGTTTGATATTTTTTTTCTATGCCATACTTCGAATCCTTTAATTTCTAAACCTTCTGCCCATAATGAATGGTTGATTGTTAGAAAATTGGGGAAGTTTTAAGTTGGAAGCACATTTTTATTTAATTGTGCAAATATTAAGCTGTCAAACATTTTCTAGCTTGTACAATTTTTAAAATTAAAAAAGACATATGCAGAATAGACCATAGTTTACACAATAATCATATGCCTTTCTGTATGCCTGACAATCGATAACTTTAAAAAGCACTTAAGGTGCCCATACACTATCTTACTTACCTTCCAACATTCCGGCAACATTAGACAAACATCCATATATCTGCCTGAGCTGATCTTTTTTGTGATCCGATCCTAAATGAATGGGCTAGAGTGCAAAACATAAAGCATTGAAATGGAAATCTGACTCCTGCTTTTTAAAGGGCATGTCTACCCCCAAACTAAAATTTAACCCACTACTGTCCCCCAGGGCTGCTATCAGACTTTTTTGGGTCCCATACTGGGTAAATTACTGGGCCCCCCATAAAACACACCAATTCAGACACATTATACACAGACCAGGCACACTTCATTATATTAAAGTAATAGTTGGAACTCATACACTGGTAAAATCATTGGCACAGTCTTTGATAACTGGTTGGAACCCAGACATGTAAAATCATTGCCACAGACTCTGATAACTGTTTCGAACCCAAACACTGGTACATTGGCATAGATACTAGTAAAATCATTGGCACATATTTTGATAAAAAGGTTAGCAGCCAGACTCTGATAAAATCATTGGCACAGATTCTAATAAATAGTTGGCACACAGACTGATAACATCATTGGCACAGATTCTGAAAAATGGTTGCCACCCAGACTCTGATAAAATCATTGGCATAGATTCTGATAAATGGTTGGCACCCTGACTGGTAAATGGTTGGCATACAGACTGATAAAATCATTGGCACAGATGGCACAGACTCTGATAAATGGTTGGCACGCAGACTAATAAAATCATTGGCAAAGTCCCTGATAAATGGTTGGCACCCAAACTGATAAAATCATTGGCACAGATTCTGAAAAATAGTTGCCACCCAGACTCTGATAAAATCATTGGCATAGATTCTGATAAATGGTTGTCACCCAGACTGGTAAATGGTTGTCACACAGACTGATAAAATCATTGGCACAGACAATAAATGGTTGTCACACAGACTGATAAAACCATTGGCACAGACTCTGATAAATGGTTGGTATACAGACTGATAAAATCATTGGCAAAGACTCTGAAAAATGGTTGTCATCCAGACTGCTTAAATGATTGGCACAGTCCCTGAAAAATGGTTGGCAACCCAACCCCAAGCAAAGTAAGCAAAGCAGATTTTACTAAATAAAATTCATACATACAATTTGTGATATGCACAGTACACTGTCTGTGGCTGGCTGCTCGCTGCTGGCTGGATCATAGATGCAAAGAGATACCTTCCATGATTCTAGTCCTGCTCTGCAGACTGCGCCAATAGATTGGGCTGGACTTGATGACGTGCATGGTGCATAAACAACACTGGTAGTAGAATCAATGAAGCGCTCCACAGTGGATGGCCTTAGAGGTTGATGGTCATGAAGCGGCGACGTCTTGTAAGTGTAACTTAAAGGGACACTAAAATCCCCATAATCCATAAATATAACTATTTTCCATTTGTTTCTATTATTCTCAAAACAATGCGCGCCAATACAAAAGATAGGGCGCGCGATCGGGACAGAACAGCTGTTCTGTGCAGTAGCGGCTTGCGAGTGGAGCGCAGTAAGGTAAGTTCCAGGTCCCCCGAGCGTCCTATTACTCACAGGGAGGTGGGAATAAGCAGATGGCAAATAGTAATAATTATGGATTTAGTGTTCCTTTAAGCCCCGATGAACCACTCAGAAGTCCTAAAAGTTAAATTATTGCGGGACCAGTTTCTTTTAGAAACCTGGGGTCTCCAGGCCCCATAAACTACTCGGGCCAGGGGCAGGAGTACCTCCTTTCCCCCCTGATGGCGGCCCTGCTATCTCCATTGTGTAGTTTTAAAAAAATCTTACCTTACATCTCTACTCCTTATGGTTCTCCCGCAGTGTCTGTCCAAAGTCCAGGAAACTGAAGAGTAGTAGCTGTCTTCCTGTGTGAAAGGTTTCCGCCTCCTCCTTGTCCTCTAAAAGTAGAGTGACACGCGCAGGGAGCCCTTTTCCCCCATCCCTCCTTCCTGATCCCTCCCTGGCTGCCTTTCCCCTAGCGTAAAATCTGTTTGATATAATGTTGCCCATCCCTTCCCACCCCCAACCGCTATATTAGATATGTAAAAAAGAATCACCACTATACTTACAGCTCCCGCAGCGTTCTCTATACCTGGTAGCCACGGCTGTTATTGCCTGCCTCTCAGCCAATCACAGCTGTGGCTGCCGGTCCGGCCCCCTGCTTGTAGTTAAGGCAAGCAGGGAGCTGGATCAGAATGCCGCTGGAACGAGGGTCTGTAAACAGCGTTGTGATTCTTTTTTTACACATCTAATATAGTGGTTGGGGGTGGGAAGGGATGGCCAACATTATATCAAAAATTTATATCAAGCGTAGAGATGCGCTTTAAAGGGCATGTCCACCCCCAAAACTAAAATTTAACCCCTTACTGGCCACATCAAGTAGTTTAAAACAATCCTTACCTTACATTCCTGCTCAAAATAGTTCCCCTGCTGTGCCCCTCCAAAGTCCTGGAAACTGCTGTGTAGGAGCAGTGTGTGACTCATGCTGTGCCTGAGACTTCCTCAACCTCATCAAGGTTGAGGCATGCTCAGTGCAGCCCTCCCTGCCTCTCAGCCAATCACGGATGCGGCTGCCGGTCCCGCCCCCTGCTTTCAATTCCATGCAAGCAGAGGGCCTGAACACTGCAGCAGAGGAGAGAGAGCAGGTAAGTAAGAATCGGGGGACTTTCTAACAATTATATTAATGCGGTTGGGGCTGGGGGAGCATGCCCTACCACATATCAAAAGTTAAATTTCGGGGTGGACATGCCCTTTAATGACAATTGATTGATTCATCTATCAAACATTTTGTAATTGTATGGCCAGCTTTATACTATTTGTGTGGTTTTATCCAAAATATATACATTTTTGTATTATCCCAAATGGAGATATCAGGTTTACAAACTAATAATTATTAGCTGACAGTGAACATATACCTAAATATTGTGATTATTTATATATATTCTGATAATTACAACATATTTAACAGTAGAAGGCGGCAATCGGTTGACCTCCAGCGGGAGAGTTCACTTAAAGGACAACTATACTGTAAAAATTAACTTTTTAAAAATGAAATCACCTGGGGTAAAGAGATAGGATTGATTTATCACACCTCCCAATATTGTTTTGTTGAGGAGCTACAGTGCATAAACTTTTCATCTGCTTTCCTCATAGAAATAAAATTGGGAGGTAAAAACACCAATCCTACCTCCCTGCCTCCAGTACTTTTTATTTTAATTTTTTTTTAAAAAAACTCTATACGCACTATAGTTTCCCTTTAAGACAAAAATAACATCTGCAAAGCTCCACGATATAGAACTTCTAGTCTGATGATGCTTATAAAGCTAAGCTCTGTACGATACAGGCCATTATTCTGTGCACATGTTAGATTTTAGTAGGTGTAGAATGATTGCTTAAGTCAATGATCCAAGGTGTGTATGCCTGTCGTCAGATATCTTTAAAGGGAAACTATAGTGCGTATAGAGTTCTTTAAAAAAAAACTTTGAAATAAAAAGTTCTTGAGGCAGGGAGGTAGGATTGGTGTTTTTAACTCCCAATTTTATTTCTATGAGGAGCAGCAGGACAAAGAAATCTGCTTCTGCCAGTCTTCCTGTATGCTTCAGCACTATCTTTAATATAGAATGGCCCCGGGCCATAACCTGGCAGATGAAAAGTTTATGCACTGTAGCTGTTTAACAAAACAATATTGGGAGGTGGGAATAATCAATCCTATCTCTTTGCCCCAGGTGCTTTTCATTTTTAAAAAGTTAATTTTTACAGTATAGTTGTCCTTTAAAGCATAACTATATTCAAGTCTCTTATTTTTAATGCTTAGATTTTACTATAATATAACATGTACTGAATGTACTTCCTGAGATTGCTAAATATATCTCCTATATGTAGTTATACCCTAGATAACTTGCCATATAGCTTTTCCTCTTTGGTTACTGCCTGTTGACACAGCTCTCTTCACCCTCCTCAGCAGTGGCAAATATAAGAGTGGGACTGAGTGCTCCTGCACCAAGGAAATCAGCAAGTTGCAACTTATTAAGAAATGAAGACAGAGCAATCACAGTGAGTATAATAATATTTTTTTTAATGTTTTACTCTTCCGTCACTGCCTGATGACACAGGTCTGCTTGTGTTCCTAGCTAAGTTTTCTAAGACATCATAAGACAAAAAGTTCTAAATCTTGGAGCTTTTAAAGTGTTATATTTAATTAAAACTTGCCAGGTGTGTAAAAAAAAATAGTAGAGGTAATTAGAAAGTTGTCAAAGATGGTGCTTGTCTGCGGCTGACATCAACATCATTCCCCATATTTAGCTAATGTGATTTTCTTTCCTGATTTTAAGGTAGCAGCTTTTAGAGGCAGAAGAAAGGTATCTTTGAAAGCTCACTGCTAACAGTTGTTTGCAGAAAGAAAAGTAAGAAAATTATCTCTGTAGGAGTATAATCTAATGACGGCCAGTAATGTGTCTGGAAGAGGTTGAGCACAGTTCACACATTTTTGTTATACTAAGGGGTATGTTCATAAAGGGTTGTTAACTTACCCCTTTTCCCCGCTATTTTCGGCAAAATCAATATTAACGCAATTTCTAAAAGGACAAAAACGGAGGCGGAAAGTTAACACCTCGATACCATCACATTGCGGCGGTAACTGTGTTCTGGCGTTAACCTCAGTCATTTCAATTTGCAAACTTTGAGTTGGAGAAAATGGCCGTGGTGGCCGCCAGAGAGGGCGGGGGTGTGGGCACCCGCCTCCAGAGTGAACTGGGTGTACACCCACCCCTCCACAGGTGGTCGCATTTGCCGGAGGGACGTGGCTGGGTGTACGCCACCTTGCCTTTGCCCCCCCCCGTGGTGGAGACCCCCGCACAACTGCTTCCCAGCAGCCCCTCCCAGCCCCCTACGCTCATGTGGGGGGAAGGGAGGGACCCACTGGGGGGGTGGAGGGACCCGCCAGCAGGGGCACTGAAAATCGCCTTTTGGGGCTTCCCCTGCCACCCCGACCACCTGCCGCACAACCCCTTCCCAGCAGCCCCTTCCAGCCCCCTGCTCCATTGGGATGAGCCCTTCACTGTGATACTATACTTAGCGCATTGCGCTAAATATATTATCGTGGCGAAGAGAACTCAAATTACCACCGCACATCACCATAATATTTCTTATCGCCGCGATGATGGTCGCCTTTAAAAATATGGCGATAATAACGATTTTTCCACAGCGATGTGCGGCGGTAATTTAAATGCGATAATAGCTATCTTTTATAAATATGCCCCTTAGTGAACATGCGAAGTCCTGTTTTTTTGTTCTGGTATGTAGCTTTTATGTTCCAGAAAAATGCGATAATCGATGCATTTCAGTCATCTTTGTTCAGCCATTGATTATCTGTGTTTTTCTCATAAAACTGCTTATTAAGCAAATCCAAATAAGTGCACTACCTTGCCAATATATAAAATGTACATTGGATTTATTGCACCCTGGTCTTGACAGTAGGTGAGAAGTGAGTGCAGCTCTATATATGTATATATGAATCTGTAAAGTAAAATGCAATATATTCAAAATAACAAAATGTAAAGTAAGATTTATTTACAGTAAATACTACAGCATTAAATTATTACATTGCTTAAAATTGTGTGACATTAGATTGAGAAAAGAAGGTGACTTTAAATCAAATAAAGGGACAAAAATTCTGTAATACTACATATGAATTAGAAACACATAAACAAAGCTGTATCTGTAGCTCATTGCAAAACAACACTATATTGTACTGTATGATAAACTTACCATAGCAAACAGTTCACAGAACCGTCATTTTTATTTCTTAAGGAATTTGATAGTCATTTAAAATATATATCTGCTGCTTTTGTTTCCATGTTAAATGTTTTGTTATATAAAATCCAGTATAATATCAGTAATAATCATTTATAATTAGTAAATAGTCACGCAGTAGAGGTATAAATCTGCTATTTATCTAAACCAGTAGCACTCTATAGAAATGTGGGGCTTCAAGACATGCGTGGGATATCCTTTCATCTTTTTATAACTGAAAGGCTCAGGCTGTTAGTTGTCTGTGGGCTACTTGGGGTGACAACACATGCAGTTGCGTGTATGTTGCTTTTTTTGTTTGAGTAGGGAAAAGTCTTCAGTATAGGGATCTATATTAGCCATTTAGTTGTTTTAATATTTATACTTTACCTCTTGGCAAATAATTATTAATTATAGGTTTAGCAGTATCATTTAAGTTGTAATTATCTATGAGATACTTTCTTTTAGCATTAACAGTTTCTGCAGGTTCTCAGTGCAATCAGCATAGTAGGATCCTGCTTAGTGTCTTCCTCGCGGATTTGACTTTGTTTCTAACTTAATATGTAAAAGAGGAGGGTTATGAGGGGGAGGGTGTCCATTCTTAAGAGGACACGTCAAGTACAATTAGTGTTATCTGTCTAAATATGTTCTGTGAACACAGCATACAAAAAGAGGTTTCTGTAGCTTTAATGGGACATATGCAAGGTCATATTGGCTCATAAAATCCCCCAATCTGATTTTAGGATTACGCATTCTCAGTAAATTAGTGTTATTCTACTTGCATCACTGATAAGCTGTAGTTGAAAGATGCAAGATGAAAACAAAGCTGAATCTGACAAAATTATGGCATAATGTGTGAAGCTTGAAGTAAATCTCTTTTCAGACAGGATGAAAAAATAAACATATGTTCATAATGTAGATCTCTTGTTTTCCTGGGCCAAATTCTTTCCCCCCAAAATGTTTATATTTTTGCACGGAAAATGCTTAAAAGTGCTGTTCTACTAGATTCTACCCTTGAAATTGAAAGTGTCATAAATGTTAGTTTAAAAACATAAAAAAGACTGCTGTTCTCCTCTGAACAATGAATTCACTATTGCAAGTTATGTACTTAGCACCTGCAGAGTCCTCTTTTAAGCATCTACTCCTTGCATCATACTTGTCTTGTATCATTCCTTAAAATACATGTACACCCTTTTTTTTTAATTACGGTACCTTATGTCTTTGTCCTAACTGTTAAGTTTTCATTTCACTTGTTTGATTTTTCCTTGTAATTAGTAGATTTAATCTTTTTCCAGTGTTACTAATATAGGAAGGAGTCTCACCCTCTGGAATTCAGTCATCTCTCATTCTAGCTGGGTCAATGTCTGAGGTGCTTGATTGGGATATTAACAAAAATGTGGAGTTGGATTGATCTTCTCTGATGGTTTCATTCACCTTCAGATAGTGAAGGCTTTATTTACTTTCAGATATGTATTAAGAAATGCATTGCACGGAGCTGAGGTTCCCTTTTTATCTTCCACTGCAGCTTTGTAAAGTCCTGCATTGGGTCTGGTACCCATGGTTTACCTGAATTGGGGGTCAGGTTTGGGTAAACCGTGGTGAGTTTGAATGGGTTACAGATTGGGTTTTTGTAGGACGCTGTGGGTGTGGGTCGAGTCAGGGGTCTGACTAGTTGTGGGACGGGTGCAGTTATGTAACCCACCAAAAAAGGGGGTCTGGTGTAGGTTGCTATTTTGTGGGTGTGAGTGTGAAAAATTAGACCCACACAGGAATCTACTCTGTACAATGTTGTTTTTACTAAGTGTAATTATAAAAGTTTTACTATTAAAAGGTATGCAGATGAAATGCAATCTGTGAGAGACTGTAGTAGATTTAAAGAATTTCTTTGAGATTTAGAAAGATTGAAAGCAAAATCTAGGATACTGTGGCAGATTAAATGCAATATTGTGCATTTAAAGGTTGTGACAGATTGAGCCTGAATACATATGAAATCTATATTTTACAAGGCTATGTATTAGTTCATTAAAGACATGTAGAAACACATGAAGCATGGCTGAATTAATGTTGTTTAATTGCAATCACTTTGTAATAATTGAAGCTCTACTCATACATTTATTAAGGGCTAGGCCCCACTGATGCAATTCTTCTGCGGTTTGCCCTTTGGTTTGCGGTTTGCCCTTTGTTTATGCTTTGTGATCCATAATTACATTTTATTTATAATGTAAATGGAAGTAGGCCCCACTGCACTGCGATCCGTTGCAAGTTTCTAACGTATATGATCACTTTTTTTTTTTAAAACTGCACTTAATACAAGTCTATGAACACATGGAAGGCCATGAGATTTTTTTAAGGTGCATTTTTGATTATTCCCTGGGAAATACAAGTGCAAACATTCTGAATAGTGAATTCAAGTTGACATAAGCACATGGCAAAAGCGCACAAAAACGCACAGTGCAATGAGGCCTCAGTCTAAGTGTGTCCCTATTACACCAAATGATCTGGCAATCCAGTTATCACCTTTCCCTTAAAGACACAAACACACAAATATACACACAGAATAGACGGTGGTATTTACATTAGCATGATGCAGACTGCATTACTTTCAATGTAACCATACATCATGTCATTATGAATGCTAAATAGCCTTGTGATGTAGATTTCATATTTCTTTAAGCTCAATCTGTCACCAAACTACTTTCAACCTTCTAGATATTGCTTTTAATCTGCCCATATCAACTAAAAATTTCTTAAAATCTGCCAGTCTCTCACAGATTGCATTCTATTTGCATACTCTTCAACATTACCCCTTTGTGTAATGCATTTCTCAATCTTGTAACTATCTGAAGGTAAATTAAACCTTTAAGGACATGTCCACCAGATATTTAATGATAAATTCTATTCCTAGAATAGATATCTGCCTCCTCCATTGAGCTTGAGCATGTCCAGATGAGGCAGCAGGTGAAACAGCAGTCAATCATTGGCTGTGATGTGAGTTGTTAATAAAGTGCAAATATATCAGTTGGGGTTAGGGGCAGGTAACTGACAATTGATTGTTCTTTTCAAAATCTGCATTTCCAAAATTAAACCTGGTTTGTTTCAAAAACAGGACTCATCTCTACTAAGTAGCTTACACCTGAAATTATCACCTTTGGAATCAGCAGCATTGTGAAGAGATCATTTATAATTCTTGAGTTCTGTAGCATATTTTTCAGCAAATAATTTGTTTTCTGACAACTTCACCTTGTTTACAGAGAGGTGAGGTACAGGTCACCCAGTAGTTATTTGCTTTGGAGGAAAGGGAACTGGATAGGGCGTAGAAAATGCATTGAACATTTTGCAACTACATATCTTGTCTGTGATCAACTCTGAAAATTAATTTTTATCCACAATACTGCTAATTTTATATCCAAAATCTTCAATCCTAAAATAGACTAAGCTTTTTTCAGTGTAACTGAAGATTGGGACTCGGGAGGTAAAAGAGCTATGTCTTACCATCCATTCTTCAATTATACAATCAGGAGCAGGCAGGTAAGTTAGAGAACTTATCTTATAAATATAAAATCACTTATAGAAACATATGGTCCAGGTGCAGAACCCCCAAAACCCTTTGCTACAAAACCCAACACATGAGCAACCACTGTAGTAATAAAGGCTTATAGATTAAATGTAGGAGTACAGATAAATAACTCACCACCTGCTTCAAATGGCCTGGGTGCAGACTGGTGTTTTGTCCTCTCTCCTGCACGATTTATTGAAGAATGGGAGGTAAGACATAGCTCATTTACTTTCCGTTCTTCAGTTAAACATAAAAAAATAAGGTTAAAAGTCGGTGGACATAGCCTTTAATATTACCCCTTTATTAGTTACACTTATAGAAATAATATAGTAGAGAACTACAGAGGGAGGATCTTAGCACAGCTCTGTGCAATACATTTCTAAATAGTGTACCTATATAAAAGTAAATGAAAACTTCACTATCTGAAGGTGAATAAAACCTTAAGCAGATCAACCTGGCTCCAAATTTTTGTTAATCACTCAACTAATCACTGACACACTTATCTAGAATGAGAGCTTGCATGAGATTTCACTGAAATCCAGTATAGTATTTGAGGTTGAATATACATACTTCCATCCAGTGAAAGAGATTCCTTAGAATATGATGAAGTTAGGCTGGAAAAAATGCTAAAATCTATTATTTACAAATTAAAGAAAAAAAAATCAAACAAGGCAAATGAAACTTGAAAAAAGTTAGTAGACAGACATAAAGTGAGTGAAAAAATGGGTTTACACATCCTTTAATATATGGTAGATACACCCTGCCCACCCCTAACCGCCATGTGTTTTCTTTAACCGACGCGTGACCTGACCCACGCATGCACACTCCCTGCACTGACCTGCACCACTCAGAGTTCTACCCGAACCTGGTCTGCAACCCATTCAAACTCAGTGCTATTAACCTTAACCTGACCTAAGCAGGACTCTAAATTGGAGAAAACAAAATATGCACAGAAAACTGTTTACCATAACACTTAAAAAGGGTTTTATTTAAAGTGTCCTTTTGGGGGAAGTAAACTATCTATAAAGCCATGTACCCTGTAACACAAAGATTTTGGTGGGTTGGGCAATTATTGTCCTGCTCCGACAAAGCAGGTGCGGGTCGGGTAGCATTTTTTTGGGTGTGAGTTGTTAAATTAGAACAAATGGGGTGTGCTAAAGGGTGACTTATATCACTGGCTCTCTCCAGTACTGCCCCCCCTCCTGCCCAGGCCAGGTATACAGTATGTTATTACTTTAAGTCTATTTAAATAGCGAGGTCCAAGTGTTGATTTAGTACAATATCTGCATATTTAATTCTCCATTAAAGTATAACAAAATAGGCAAAGTTTTAGGGACCACACTATGCCCTTTATCAAGCCAAAACGTTGCCTATTTTGTTATACTCTAATAGAGAATTAAATATGCACATATTGCATTAAATCAACACTTGGATGTTCTCAATTTACATAGACTTGAAGTGGTCTAAAAATTAGACTCACGCAGGACTTTTGTTTTAAATTTGCCAACAGGATCATAATATACAAGAATGTATACATTCAGGGTTATTCAATAAAAGTTCTTATCGTTTAAAATGGTGCAAATTTTGCTCCAACCAATCAGATGTTAGCTTACAAATGTTAAATATGATCTGATTGGTTGGGGCAAAATTAGCACCATTTTAAACGATAAGAACTTTTATTGAATCTCCCTGAGTGTGTTTTACAAGTAACATAAACATCAGTAGAATATTCTTCCTGTAATTTACATTTTCTGAAAATCTAATAATAATATAAAAGAAAACCTACGGTAAACATCAACATAATTTATTTTGTGCTATTTTAGACCTGCAAATGCAGCAGGTGTACAGTGATGGTGTTGGTTGATCTTTTTCCATGTTTCTGCATTAGTCTAGTAAAGTATTTAAAGGGTATGTCCACCTGAAAAATTAACATTGCCTAAAGTAAAAGAGCCCATTTAAATATGCATGGTACCTTTTATGGATTTTCTCTGTGTGCCCCTGTTTGTCCGATCTATGTGCCGTAAGATCCGCTTGGCACATTGAATATTCATCTTGCTGCCTTCCCAATAGCAGGCAGTCCGACGTGTGCGCCATCCCGCACATGCGCAGATCCACCTATGCTGCGTCGGACTCCTTGACCCTGCCCAGACGGAACATCCCATTCCGCAATGGTTTTGTAACTCTCGGGTCTACACACACACACACACACACACACACACACACACACACACACACACACACACCACACACACACCACACACACACACACACACACACACACACACACACACACACACACACACACACACACACACACACACACACACACACACACACACACACACACACACACACACTGGATTGGATATTTAGATCTTGGGTCTATCTACACACACACACTCTCCCTGCTTCCAGAAATGGCACACTTTATGTATGAACTCTCTCCTTTGTCTCTGACAGTTCTGACAATGCAGGAGAGGATCTGTTTACATAAAAGCACAGGGTCAAGTGGGCGGGACCAAAACGCATGGTAATAGCCTCATTTAGTAATCAGCTCACTTCCTTATCCAGCACAGCTAAGGCCACACCCCCAAAAACGAATGGAACTTCTAGAGACTGCTGCAAAGGTAGAGAATGGAATTTTTTCAAAAGAAAGGCAGGAAAAGGCTTCTGGGGATGGGTACTACCTTATAATGAAAAAAAAAATTTTGGTGAATAGACATACCCTTTAAGGAATCACACTATAACCTTAATAAACTTTTCTGGGAAAACCCTATGTTTGTTTTTAACAAAAGCTTTCCAATTTACCAAATAGGGTTTGCGGGGATAGCTCCATATCTTTAAAAAAAAAAAATGTAAAGGTTGGTTAGTGACTCGTTACTGAAGGATTATTAGAAACAGAAATCTGATCAAAAAGAGAATTTTTAATCTGGCTCCTTCTGTTGTTGTGAAAAAGCAAGGGAAAGAGTCTGACTTAAAATACCAAGCAGACATGGTATGCATTTCTGCACATATTTTTGCATGCAAAGGTACATTTTTAAATTGAATAACATATGTACCAAAATGGGCCAGCCTCTATCTTGTGCTTTATCACATACATAGATACATACATACATACATATATCAATGTCTAAACATTATAAATTTCAGAACTATTTTTTATTTGAGCTAACTCAAAAATATGCATACCACCCTAATCCCAGGGGAAAAAACGTTTCTTTGTTGTCTTTAGCACATCTGGCACTAAATAATTTAAAGGTGTCTTATAGAGTTTTAGCAAGATACGTGTTAAAGAATAACAATAAATAGGTAAATTAACATTAAACTTTGTGATTTTGAGTCCTGTCTTGATAGATTGCTGTTGTCATTAAAAGGATACAAATTTGTAAAATAATTCTTCAACAGAAATATCATTAATCTGTACACATATATACAGGTCACTATGAAAACCCAACTGTATTTTTTTTTTTTTGCTTAGGCCTCCTGGTTGGTAAATCATATTACTCCTTTATTATACAGGTCTTCTCTTTATGCATGATTATTTTAAATTTAGAGGAGAATTACAGAACACAGTTCTTTGGCATCCTTTAAAACCATTTCAGACCCAATATTTAATGGCCCCACATTCTCCATTCTCATTTTATTACTATTGATATACTTTAAAAAAAACTTTTTGGGGTTGGTCTTGCTTTGTTTACCTATCCTTACATTTTCCTATTTAGCTAGCTTAACTGCATTCTTACACTCTGCGTTATAGTTTCTATATTTTATTTAAAAAAAAATGTCCTGATGCTTACAATCTTTTATGAGGATGAAGCACAGCATGTTTCATACCTAATTATTTTCCTTCAGGTGCAGACCATTAGGTTTGAAACAGGTTGTGTGTCATTCCCAAATAAAAGCATTTATTACTGACAGGATCTTTTGTGACTGATTTTGTTATGCTTTGGGATTTGGTGGATCCTTTTCACACAATTGAGCCCTCTGATTGGATTAAGACTACCTGCTGCCTTATTTTAATATGACCCTGATGCTGGATGGTGACAGGGTTGCCAGGTGTCCATATTTGGACAGGAATGTCCCGACTGCAGGGACAAAATCCTGAGTCCCACAGTCAGGACTGAAACCCCTATTAGGAATGCCTGTGGCAGACCCACCCTCAGAACACCCACTCTTTGTCCCAGAACATCACTAGCCCCACCCACTGCCAAGACCCCTCATGTTCAAGTTGATTTGCAAAGAATAGATCAAAAAGGACTGATTGATCCATATTTTTTGTGTTATGTACATGTCTGGTTAAAAAAATGACTTGTGATTTTTTTTCCACAAAAAAAAAAAAAAGATTCTTTTGCATCCTGAAAACAAAACAGTGCTAGCGATCTTTCCATAGTCTTTTTTTAGTTTAGTTTTTTTCATAGTTTTTTTTTAGCCAAATGCTTGCAGAATTTTCCTTATATGTAGGGGGAAACTGCCAGTGAACCTTTTTTTATTATTATTTTCAGTTTTGTTTAGGATGAATTGAAATCAAATCAACCTCAGGAAACTTTGTTACAGGGTCATATTCTGGGCTTTGATCTTATAAGTAAATTACAGGGTAACCCTT
The DNA here is from genome assembly GCA_019447015.1 of Hymenochirus boettgeri. Taxonomy (NCBI): domain Eukaryota; kingdom Metazoa; phylum Chordata; class Amphibia; order Anura; family Pipidae; genus Hymenochirus; species Hymenochirus boettgeri. Next base: position 117,246,547 of record CM033475.1, on the reverse strand, counting down.
TTGAAATAAAAAAAATAACAAAAGTGGTATAAAGGTGATACCTTTATTGGCTAACTAAGATAATCATTAGTTTCAGACCATTCTAGTTCCAGCATAATGATTATCTTATAAGTAGTAATCAGCATGAAATCATGAGAAATAGATCTCGTCAAACTAACTTCCTTGGTATTCATGAAGATGAAGTAGATTCTGGCATAGCAGTGGATGTGGTATACATAGATTTAGCTCAAACGTTTGATACTGTGCCACATGTATAAACTAAGGTCTGAAAAAAAGATTTGTACATGGATTGAGAATTGAGTTTTAGATCACACACAGAGAGTATATCTGTTGTATTCAATTAGATCAACTGGACTTGAAGTTTAGTTCTTGAAGATGTTTTGCTAGTCATCCGACTGGCTTTCTCAATTCAGAATGACTTGTACAAGAATCTTTGGCAATTATGTACCCTGGAAAATCCCAATTAGCATATCACAGCCAAGTGTTAAGGGTGTGATTGGATAGTGGCTAAGAGGTGTTATAGGAACGCCCAGAGTAAGGTGTCAAAACAGCATTGTACATGGCAGACAGTTGTGGGGGAGACCAAACAGCAACTGCATCAACCTATGGCCTAGCACAGAAGAGCCAATTCCTCGGGTCAGGACTCAGCCGTGTACCTGCATCTTAAGGATAAAGGACATACCTTTGAAGATTGTAATGTTAACATATTGGCAAAGGAACGTGACTGGTTCAAGAGAGGTGTTAAGGAGGCCATTTATGTGAAAATAAAGAAACCAAGCCTAAATAGAGGTGGGGGGGTTCGACACCAACTGTCTGCCATGTACAATGCTGTTTTGAAACCTTACCCTGGGCGTTCCTATAACACATCTTAGCCACTATCCTATCACACCCTTAACACTTGGCTGTGATATGCTAATTGGGATTTTCCAGGGTACATAATTGCCAAAGATTCTTGTACAAGTCATTCTGAATTAAGAAAGCCTGTTGGATGACTAGCGAAACGTCTTCAAGACCTAAACTTCAAGTCCAGTTGATCTAATTGAATACAACAGATATACCATGACCTGGATGAATGAGAACCTTCACAAGCACACACAGAGAGTAGTTGTCAACGAAGTTTCATCTATGTGTGCTAAAGTTCTAAGTGGAAAGCCTCAGGGTTTTGTACTGGGACCACTTCTATTTATTCTGTTTATAAATTACTTAAAAGGGAGCATTGCGAGCAAGGTCTTTGTGTTTGGAGGACAGCAGGTCCCATTCCACCTATATCAACAGCAGTATGTACCAAGCAAGGCCAGAGACTCCTATCGTGCATACCACACATGTCATGTAACATCCCATTCCCTTCCTCGCTAAGGGCCCACTTATCCTTCAGAGAAACTGGAGACTCATGGAAGAAATAGAATGAATTCTTTATAGACGATATCTCATTTTGTGAAAGCACCAAAAGAAAGCACCATAGTTGTTTTGTCCATCTTATTTAGTTTATCTGAACTTGTAAAAAAATGTTGTCATCATTTGTTTCCTCTCCTCAGGTCATTGATTTTTACCTTTCCCCCAAATTGTTCAGTGGTGAACTATTTCCACATAGAGTTAATTTATTAAACCGGACCATATTTTTCCCGATTTGGCTATGCATTTAATATTTAATGAAAGGTTGTTTTAAAGATAAACATACAAATAAGATATTTGCTAATTGTATTGGATAATGTTTGTATTGTGAAAATAAAGTTTAAATTTGAAAAAAAAATGCAAAATAGCAGCAAATTACAGCTTTATGCATGTATTCTTACATATTTTCAGTGAGTCAGTTTTGGCTTTTGGATATTTATTTTATTATGCTTTGAGACAGAAATGCTGGTATGAAAAGTTAGTACAAAAAGAATAATTTAATACAACCTATTCTATCCGAGTAATGTGGTGTTTACTTAACAGAATATTAAAGATTTTACAGAAGAGTGGGCAAAACAATAACTTGTAGTAATGAGGTAGCATCATGCTGTTTATGCATCTTTACACAAATAGAGAACCCACTAGGACTCTTTATGCGGTGCTTCTTGTGTTGATGTATAGCAGCTCATACTCTGAACTACTTCACAGGGGAACACATATAGCTTAATGTGGGTTAACGATGTGGGTTATGAACTCGCACATTTATATACACACTAATTAAAACACAATATGTAGAAATTACAGTAGGGATATATTTAAAATAGCCTGTGGAATATATTAAATATAGCAAATAGGATAATGCAGTTTATTGTTGTGTATTGTTATATTTATATATATCTACAGGTGCATAGGTTTTCAGAAGTCACTCTAAAAAGATCTGACCTATAAGCACAAAACAACACATTAGGGAATGTGTTGAGATCATTGCAGAACTGGTTATGTTTATGGTTCAGACAGGATTTCTGGTAATTTGAAATTTGAACTTTAAGAATGGGACTAGGTAGGGATGCCCATTGTGTTCTCTGATATTTGCTTTGCTTTATGAATAAAGCTGCAGTATGCCTAATTTAAATCTCAAACAGATACCTCTGGTGTGACCATATACACAGATGATGTCCTGTAAACCATTACCTGTTCCTTAAATTTCTTAACCTCAATAAACTTTTATAACAAATTTGATTGCTGGTTGCTGGCAGCCCATAATTTTGCTCAGCTTATAAATAAGGTCTGGTGACCTGTGCAAAAATGATGGAAAGGAGAGTGGGGCTACCATAGGGGATAGGTAGGCATGTGTATTAAAGATTATAAATAAATTATAAGATTATAATCTAAAATGTATGTTTGCAAATGCGAGAAGCTTGGCTGACAAAATGAGAGAATTGGAGATAATGGCGTTGACTGAAAAGTATGATATAATAGGTATAGCAAAAACATGGTTGAACAATTCTCAGGACTTGGCTGTAAATTTGAAAAAATACTCCTTGTCTAGACAGGATAGTGAAAATAGGAAAGGGGGAGGAGCATGAGTTTATGTTAAACAAAAGTTGAAGCCAAATTATTTAAAAAAGAAGAAAAAAAGGCAATATGGTTTTAAAAGCAGAGGCAATATGGATGGAATTGGGAAATAAGAAGGGGGGCAAAGTCATTGTTAGTGTCTGCTACAAGCCGCCAAATTCTAGCAGGGAGGAAGTAAGTCAGCTTCATATGCAAATGGCAAGGGCTGCAAGTTTGGAGAGTGCTCTGATTATTGGGGACTTTAATTACCCTGCCATTGATTGTTGTATTAGAACTGACAACACAGAAAAGGGTGATGGGTTCCTGCATGATAATTTTCCCTAACAGGTGGTTGAAGTTCTACTAGAAAAGAAGCTCTGTTAGATCTGGTAATATCTAACTTTGAGGAGCGTATTTTAGATATAAAGGTAATTGGAGGCTTAGGAAATAGTGACCATGAAATAGTGTTCTTTAATATATGTTTTGAAAAGGAAAATTGCACTTAACAAACACTTTTACTTTCAGGAAAGCAAATTTTCCGGGTTAAAAGGTGCTCTTCAGCAGGTCAACTGGGATGATATATTATCAAGTAAAGGTCTGAACAGAACTGGACTGTTTTAAAGAGGATTTTAAGCTGTTTCATATCTAAATTTATATCCTTGATAAATAAGTGTAAAAAAAGGCCACACTCAGGTGGCTTAATTCTGATGTAAAGAGGGAACAAAAAGGCATTTAAGTCAATAGGAACAGAAAGGGTCTTTAGAAATTATAAAAACGGTAATAACAATTCTAAGAAAGCAATTAATAATGAAGTTAGAATAGATTAACAAAGCATAACTAACCCTAAACATTTTTTTAAGTATATTAATAGTAAGAAGATGAAGACTGGAAGTGTGGCACCATTAATTAATGGGAATAAGTTAGTTATGGCGATAAAGCAAATGTTTTGAACAATTTTTCCCCCTCTGAATACACTATAGAAAATCCAGGTACAGATAGCATATAGTATAGTGGCAATAATAGTGTAAAAGATGCAGGTGCACTTTGGTTAACCGAAGATATGGTGCAGAAACAACTAAAATAGGTTAATATTAATAAATTAATAAATCCCCTGGACTGGATAAAATACATCCTCTGGTCCTTAGGGAACTAAGTTCAGTTTTATCTAGGCCATTGTTTCTTATTTTGGCAGATTCACTCATGTCTGGAAGTGTGCCTCTGGATTGAAAAAAAGCTGATGTAATTCCAGTATTCTAAAAGGGTAGTCGTTCACAGCCTGTTAATTACAGGCCTGTAAGTTTAACTTCAGTGGTGGAGAAGATACTGGAAAGTTTGATACGGGAACATATTCCACAGTATGTTTCAAGGACTGACCTTATAGGAAATAATCAACATGGATTTAGGAGGAATAGATCTTTTATGAGGAAGTGAATAGAAATTTAGACTCATAGCAGTAGATGTAGTATATTTGGATTTTGCTAGTATAGTATATATATATTTGGATTCTGTTTTGGGGCCATTTCTATTTAATCTGTTTATTAATGATTTGGAAGTGGGTATTGTCAGTAAGGTTTCTGTGTTTGCTGATGACACAAAACTTTGTTGACCATTAAAAACTTTAGAGGATGTGCAATCGTTGCAGGGGGATCTAGATAGATTGTCACATTGGGCTGCTAAGTGTTAGATGAGATTCAATGATGAAAGTTGATGTAAAGTGATGCTTTTTGGACTTTTGGGGAAAAAAAGTGGTATAAAGGTGATGCCTTTATTGGCTAACTAAGATAATCATAGCAAGCTTTCAGAACAAGCTTCTGAACATTCTGAAAGCTTGCTATGTTTATCTTATTTCAGAAAGGGTTTTTCACTGTGAGAATGGCAAAACTTCCATTTGAAGTTGTGGTGGCAGGTTCATTGGATATTTCCAAAAAAAAGCTGGATGAGTTTCTGAAAACATAGAAAGTTGCATGTTACTGGTATTGATACATAAAGTACAGTTGATCCAGGGACATTTCCGATTGCCACTTGGAGTCAGGAAGGAATTTTTTCCCCTTCATAATTCTGGTGTGCTTTTTTTTTGCCTTCCTCTGGATCAACAGTTAGGCAGGAATTGTAGGTATTGCTGAGTGGGTTGAACTGGATGGACGTATATGTCTATATTCAACCTCAAATACTATACTATACTATACTATACTAATTGTGGGTCAAAAAAAAGGGCCTGATTTACCCACGTGTGCTGTGCTAAAAATAGGGGTTAAACTCGTGCTAACCGATATTGAATAGGTTAGCGAAAGTTTAACTCCATAATTGCACTGGCTGCACCAGTTTCACAAAAGACACCCATGCAACCGGCGCAATCTATTTAAAAAGGATTTGCGCCACTTTTAACTCCACAATTTAAGACCAGCTAAAGGCTGTGAAGACCATGTTCAAGTCAATATGCTGCACCTGCAGCTCTGAGCTGTTTTGTTTTTATAAGTGTACCTTGTAAAGTGGTCAGTTCAGTTCTACTGGGGTTGCCACCTTACCCTTTAAGACTCGAACGCTTAGCACTACTCCCTCTAGCGTGTTTTGGATTGAAGTTTGTGATAGTATTATGCTAATGGGAGTGCAGGCATGTAATATCCTATGGGACCGGTCCCACTACATGCAATGCATTTCAGTGTGCTATTGGAGTGCATGTGATCACCATTTTTGGTCTGTATTGCATGCGCTCTGCTGGAGTCCAATTGTGGAAGCGCAACTCCCATGCAGGGAAGTGAGCACGATTGTGGTCTCCCTTGCACTTAAGTCGGGCCACACTGCTGCAAAGCTACCGTAAGTTCCATTGCATTATATACATGCTGTATGGCTAAACTGAAATTAATGCAGCTTGCATTACATGTCTAAGGGCTAGGTCACACAAGCGCGTTTTTCAGATGATTGCGATTTTCCAATTGTATTGAAATCGCAGCAACGCTCCAAAAACGTGCAATCGCATGCATTTTCAGAATTAAAATGGACAAATCGCAAATGCATGTAAATGGCGTGCGATTGTTTGTGCCCTAAATGTACATTGCATCAATACACACACTAATATAAATGGTAGCATGCAGAAATAAACACATACAAAGACACACAGGCTCATTTACCCAGAGCCGATATCGCTGTGGGTAAATGTCCTGTTCACGATTCAATATCACATTTGCGAAATATCCCTATCTGTTGGCATTAAAATCCTGCGCTAAAACTAGCGCAAACGTAATATTGAATCGCAAGCATCTAATATGGAGTTTAAGTCGCGCTAACCAGTAGCATGACTTTAACTCTATATGTCTGCCCAGCGAGTCTGGGTAAATGAGCCTGATATTAACAAGGGTTAACAAGTTGCTTCCTAAATACATATGAAAAGGGTTAACACCTTCCCCCACTTTGTTTGAGCAGGAAAATCTGCTAATAATATTCACTGCTATCTCTGATGATTGGCTGGGAGACACTGGCAGGTGGGGACTGAGTTCATCTGTTACATGCAGCTTAGCAGATAAGGGGAGTGGGAAACAAACACACCGTAGCTAGTTAGCATGTGCAGAAGGAGTTTTGGTACCTGGACCACCAGGAAGAGGCAATGCTAGAAGCCAGCCGTGACATCATAGATTGCCAGTACTCAGAAATGTTCTATAAATGATTTCTACACTAAGAGGCTGAATTCAGAGGTGAGAAACAAATGGTTTTAATAAGTGACAGTTATAGAGTCTGTGGAGCTGCCTTTGTATTTTGGGTTTAGTTCTTCTTTCAATACCATAAGCCATATTTGCCCAGAGCAATTTGCAGCTCTGGGTATAGGTTAGCACAAATTTAACCCCTATTATTAGCACAGCACATGTGGGTAAACCAGGCCCTTAGTGTCCAACATCTCCGGGATGGCAGACAATCCATTCTTATGGTAGGTGGACGTGTACAAGGAGCGTACATCCATAGTAACCCATGTATCAGATTTTTTATCATCAATAATTTTTATTGATTTTTTACATCATAAACAACAATTGCTTATACATATATAATCTTTACATGTTGATTTTTTTTATAAACATGTGTATTAATAAATCTTAAATAGTAAACAAAATAATTAAACATAATTGTTAACTTTAACAGGTTCACATGTGAGAATCGGGGGGTGGGGGGATAATATCTTACTATCACTAATATTTTTATGGGACAAAGTTTCCCTTCTTTAAGCTGTTTTTTCACATTGGTAGATCAATAGCATATTGGCTGCTTGTCCACATTATCCAGGTTTTGGAGAAAGCTTTGACTTTGTCTTGTAATATAGGAAATATTTGTTTTATTTTATCATTATGGAGTTGGTTCTGTGTATTACTGTGTCTAAGCTTAAGGATTGTCGTTTCCATCGTGCTCCTATGTGGATTTTAGCTGCCATCATTATATATTGTGTTAAACGGCTTTCTTGTTTATCTAGGTCTTGTATTTCATAACCAAGTAAGGCTACTTGTGGGGTTGGGATTATCTGGAAGTAAAATATTTTAGATAATAGGTCAAATACTTTATTTCAGAATTCTTGTGTTATGGGGCAGGTCCACCAGGTGTGGAAGAAGGTGCCCTGTGAGTTGAATCCTCTGAAGCATAGGGGGATATATATTTGCTAGGACTGTGGGTACTTTGTATGCTCTATATAGAACCTTAAGGGCTGTCTCTCTTAGGGCCACATTCAAGCTTCCTTTGTTGATGTTCAGATATGTGTCTGTCCATTGGGTTGAATCTCTTTGTGTTTGCAGTTCAGTTTCCCACGCTAGTTGTTGTTTGTCTTTGGTTTCTTTGGGTGTTTCAGAAAGAGACATTTATATGTTTGCTAAGTGTCCTTTAGTTGTTGAATGGTTTAGACAAAGGTCTTCAACATCTGAGATGTGTTAATTTGTTCATATTGCTTTGGTTTGTAGACTGTGTATGATTTGTGTATATTGGAATGTCCCTCTTGGTGGGATTGGGTGTTTATTTTTAAGAAAAGATAGGTTTGTGTGTGGAGAAAAATCCAGGGTGTGGGTTATGGATATCATAAGAGAGTTGTTGGTGGTAAGGTTGTATTTTTGTTTTAATCTGTCCCATAGTTTCAAGGTTGTTTTTGTGCAGGGACTGGTGTTTAAGGGTGTAGTTCTTTTTTTGTTTGGGATCCATGCTATTGTATCTATATGGTGGGGAGCTATTAGGTCAGCACGGTGGCTCAGTGGTTAGCACTGATGCCTTGCAGCGCTGAGGTCCTGAGTTCGATTCCACCCTTGGACACATCTGCAAGGAGTTTGTATGTTCTCCCCATGCTTGCGTGGGTTTCTTCCAGGCACTCCGGTTTCCCCCACAATCATAAAGACATACTGATAGGTTGTATATGTACATAAAGTGATTAGATTGTAAGCTCTTCGGGGCAGCTGTGGAATATGTAGCACTATATAAGAAATAAAATTCATACATACATACATTCCAGGGTTACCCATCTTGGAATATGTGTTTGTCGATGCCAAGTTATTAGGTGGGTGAGTTGTGCTGCTATGTAATATTTATATAGGGAGGTAACGTTTAGTCCTCTGCATGTTTTTTGCCATGTCATTATGTGTTTTGCTATTCTCAAACGTTTTCCTGACCAGATGAAGTTCATAATGTGGGTTTGTAATGGGTCAAGGCTAGATTTTGGGAGCCATATGGGGATACATCTAAAAATGTAGAGGAGTCGTGGGAGTAGGTTCATTTTAATAGTTTTAATTCTATCTAGCCATGATATTGTAGTTCTTTTTTGTTTGGGATCCATGCTATTATATCTATATGGTGGGAGCTATTAGGTCTGATTCCAGGGTTACCCATCTTGGAATATCTGTTTGTTAGGTGGGTGAGTTGTGCTGCTATGTAATATTTATATAGAGAGGGAATGTTTAGTCCTCTGTGTGTTTTTTGGCGTGTCATTATGTGTTTTGCTATTCTTAGACGTTTTCCTGACCAGATGAAGTTCATAATCTGGGTTTGTAATGGGTCATGGCTAGATTTTGGGAGCCATATGGGGATACATCTAAAAAGGTAGAGGAGTCGTGGGAGTAGGTTCATTTTAATAGTGTTAACTCTACTTAGCCATTATATTGGTAGCTTGTGCCATTTTTCTAGATCTGCTTTTAGTGTTTTAAAAATTGGTATGTAATTAGTTTGATAGATCTTGTCTCTAGTTGGGGGGATGTGGATCCCTAAATATCGCCTTTATTTTTCCATTGTAAATGGAAGTTAAGTGGGGTTAATTTTTTGGGTGTTTCATCAATGTTATATTTCAGGTTTAGATGACTGACTCTTTAGTTTAAAGTACTTTGCTCAAACAAGCACATGACCTAACTCTGGGTGGAGTACAATTTCCCAGAAGTCTTGGTCAAACCTTCAATGTAACACACAATATATAGAAAATTGTGCTGTTGTTCATCCATATTAAAGTTCAACTAGAGACCAAAAATATAATAAATACAAAAAACAGAATTCTAGTGCACAAACAATTCTAATTGCATATTGGCTACCTCCATATGGTTGCTACTACAAACAGTCTGCTAAACCCTGGATAAATAAAAGCAATTAGTTCAATAAGTTGGCCAAATTATTTTAAGCCCAGTCACCACGTCAAGGTTGCTTTCTTTAACTGGGTCCTAACCTACTGGTACTTGCCTTTTTGGTCTCTAGTTGCACTTTAATATGGATGTACAACAGCCCAATTTTCTATATATTGTGTGTTATTTTCAGTCCTGTTGCTGTTTCAATTGTTTTTAGTACGCTGAAAAAAATTGATAGTGCGATAAGAGGGGATCTGAGTGTTAGGGCTATGTCATCTGCAAACATGCTTATTTTATATTCTTTTTCTGCTATTTGAATTCCTGGGATGCCTGTGTTTGTTCGTAGGATGTGTGCTATGGGTTCCATGGCGAGTATGAATAAAAGAGGGGAGAGGGGACAACCCTGCCTAGTGCCTCTTTCAATAGGTATTGGTGTCCATGAATCTGTAGTTAATTTGAGATATGCCTTTGGCTGGAAATATATGTCTAGTAGATTAATGAAGGGTTGTGGGTAGTTTAATGTGGTTAGTGTTTCTTTCATATATTGCCAGTCTAGGCTATCTTTTCTATGTCTAGTAGCATTATGCAGCCCTTTATGTTATGTGTATTCATGTATGATATTATGTTGCTGAGGCATCTAATATTATCTGATGATTGTCTTTTGGGGGTGAATCCTACTTGGTCCGGGTGTATTAATTCTGCTAAAAAATTGTTTAGTCAGTTGGCCATAATTTGTTAGTATTTTGATATCTTGATCGATTAATGAGATTGGGCACTAACTGCTGGGATTAAGTGGGTCTTTGCCTGGTTTTGGGATTAGAGTTACGTGGGCATGGTTCATTTTGGGGGCATTAGGGTTCCTTGTATGAAGTTATTATATATTGTGGTAAGATGTGGGGATAGTATGTCGGAATTTTTTTGTAGTATATGCCTGAGAAACCGTCAGGGCCTGGGACTTTATGAGGTTTCAATTGTTTGATTGTGTTATGAATCTCCTGTAATCAATTTAGCTAGGTGGTTGGACATGTCAGGGGAAAGTTTGGTTTGTGGTGTGTAGTTTTGTAGGAACTTTTTAATATTTTGTGTGTTGGTCTTGGTGGGTTTAGAGTATAGTGATAGTGTAGAATTAGTGTAGAATTCTTGAAATGTTTGATATATTTTGTTTGGGTCTGTGGAGTTTACACCATTGGGTAGTCTTATTTTTGTTATTGTTCTGGCTAGTGGTGTGTCTGGTTTATTGAGTTTCTGATAGTAAAATTGTTTTGGCCATAGTAGTGACTTTTCTATATCTTTTGATAATATAGCTTGCAGTTGTTATTCAGCATTACATAATTCTAACAGTTGTGCCATCTCCTGTCGCAACGTGTCTGGTCTGTAATTGGTATATACGTCGTTCTAGTGTGCGACGTGTATCATTGTGTAGTTTTTTGTTTCTGGCTGCTAATTGAATTAATATTCCTCTGATGTAGGGTTTGTGAGCAGTCCAGATTAGTGGTGATTGTTTTCAGAGTTTATTGAAAAGTATTCTTTGATATGGTTGGTTATATAGTCTCTGTTGTTGGTCAATTAAAAGCGATTCATTCAAGTCGCCAGCAAAATGTTTTTTGAGTATAACTGATGTTAGGCTTACAGGTCTATAGTTACCAGGTTGGGAACGACTACCTTTTTTAAATATTGGTATTACATTGTCTTTTTTCCAATCCAGCGGCACATCACCAGACAAAAGCGAATCTGAAAAAAAAAAGAAACAGTGGTCTAGATAAAACTGAACTAAGCTCTCTTAAGATCCGAGGATGTATTCCATCAGCTCCTGGGGCTTTATTGATGTTAACTTTGTCTAATTGTTTCCGCACCATATCCTCCTTAGGTTTGGACCTAACAAAAGGAAGTTTTCTGTGAGTAAAACGAACTAGAGTGGAACATATAAGTCCCTTGCTCTTAAGGACCTTGATCTCAAGGACATAGAAAAAGAAGGACATTTAATCATTTGATGGTTGTATGGTGTGTGTGAAAGTTTGAAAATAAGGATTGTTTGTGCTGTGTTAAGGACTGTGTGTGCGGGACTGTGTGTGCAGTAAGCAGATTCATCTTTCTTTCTTCCAGTTAAAGGGGAGCGTTGGGCTTCTATATTCTAGTATTGCACCTGTTGTAATCACAAACAGTAACGTAATGGGTGAGGCGGACTGCTGGTATAAGCATGGGTTTCCATCCACCATCCAGGGGATATTCCAATGGTCCCTTATAAATGTATAGTCCAAAAATAGAGGATGTGGAGAAACCAAAATTGAACACAGGCTGCGCTGTGAAAAGTATTAGTGTTTATTCCCACAGGTATACACATGACCATATATGTATACCTGTGGGAATAAACACTAATAATTTTCACAGCGCAGCCTGTGTTCAATTTTGTAATCACAAACAGGTTGTGAAAGGGTTAATAAGTGTTTTGTTTTTTCCCTCTCTTCCTGACTCTTGCACTAATTGGTGTGGGGGCTGGGGCCTATTAGTTAAATAGGATTCACATTGGTTGGACCTAACAAAAGGAAGTTTCCTGTGAGTGAAACGAACTAGAGTGGAATGTATAAGTTCCTTGCTCTTAAGGACATTGATCTCAAGGACATAGAAAAAGAAGGACATTGAAACAAGAAGTGCAATTAAACAAGGTTTGTGCGTCACTGTGTTGGTGTTGTGTACAGTTTTTTCCATACCATACAATGTGCATCCTGCCACATGTATGGGAACCTGAAGCAGACGTTCCAGGGAACCTATGTCTGTGTCAGGTGTGAGTGGGTTGCCCATTTGGAAGCTGAGGTGGAGTTGAGAGCTTGCAGCATTGCAGGGATTGGCAAATCTGGGGGGGTCAGCAGGCACTGGCTGGGACCAGTATAGAGGTGGTTGGAAGTGGGACAGGGAAGGTTGAGAGGGGAGGTAGTTTTGTTAGGGTTACTAGGGGAAGTGAGGGACGGAAGGGTAGGGTGGCTTCTTTCCAGATTGCCCATCCCAACAGATTTGCCGCCTTAGGTAATGAAGTGGAGGAGGACACCTCGGAATTAGCGTGTATGGAGGGGGCTAGTCCCTTGAGCACCCAGGGAACTGCCATCTCTGATACAAGGGAGGAGGAACTAAGGATCAGGAATGCTAGGCAGGTGGTAGTGTTAGGGGACTCCATTATATGGAAGGTAGATAGGGTAATCTGCCGCCAAGACCCTAAGGTTCGGCATGTGGTAAATCGTGTAGACAGATTATTGGACCCGGCGGTCTTGGTTCACAATGGTGCCAACGACAAAGTTAGAGGAGGAGGTGAGGTCCTTAAACATGATTTTCGAGAGCTAGGGGCCAAGTTAAAAGCAAGGACCTCCAGGGTAGTGTTTTCAGAAATACTACCGCAGCCACATGCTAAGCCAGGGAGACAGCGGGAGTTTAGCAGCATTAATGCATGGCTAAGAGGGTGGTGTAAGGAAGAATGGTTTGGGTTTATTGAGAACTGGGCAGACTTTGCTGTCGGCTACAGGCTCTTTAGTAGTGATGGGTTGCACCTCACTGATGGTGGTGCAGCTGTTTTAGGGGAGAAGATGGCTAGAGGTTTGGAGGAGATTTTAGCCCAGTAGGGGAGCATGGTGTAGATAGGCCAGTGGTGGGCGGAAAGGGGGGTGGGGCTAGCACAATGGATAGGGAGGCATGTGTATTAAAGTGTACAAATAAATTACAGGATCATAATCTAAAATGTATGTTTGCAAATGCGAGACGCCAGGCTGACAAAATGGGTGAACTGGAAATTATGGCATTGAATGAAAAGTATGATGTAATAGGTATAGCAGAAACAGTTCTCACGACTGGGCTGTACATTTAGAAGGATATGCCCTGTTTAGGCAGGACAGAGAAAAAAGGAAAGGGGAAGGAGTATGTGTTTATGTTAAAAAAGAATTGATGCCAAATTTAAAAGAAGTGATAACTGGCGATATGGATGTTAAAGTGGAGGCAATATGGGTGGAATTAGGCAACAGGAAAGGGGGTAATGTCATTGTTGGTGTCTGCTATAAGCCGCCAAATGCTAGCAGAGAGGAGGTGAGTCAACTTCATATGCAATTGGCAAGGGCTGCAAGTTTGGGGAGTGTGCTCATTATGGGGGACTTTAATTACCCTGACATTGATTGGTGTAGTGGAACTGCCATCACAGAAAAAGGCGATGAGTTCCTGAATTTGCTGCAAGATAATTTTCTCTCACAGGTGTTTGAGGTTCCTACTAGAAAAGGAGCTCTGTTGGATCTGGTAATATCTAACATCTAACACCGTGGAGCGCGTTATAGATATAAAGGTAACTGGAGGCTTAGGGAATAGTGACCATGAAATAGTGGCGTTGGGACTTTGTTATCGGAAAAAAAAATGTGCTGGGTTAACAAAGACTTTTAATTTTGGGAAGGCAAATTTTCCCAGGTTAAAAGCAGCTCTTCAGAATGTAAACTGTGATAACGTATTATCAGGTAAAGGTACTGAAGAGAAGTGGACTGTGTTCAAGGGGATTTTAAGCCAGTTCACATCAAATTTATACCCTTGGGAAATAAATGTAAAAAAATAAATCTGCGCCCATGTGGCTGAATTCTGATGTAAAGAGGCAAATGGAAAGGAAGAAAAAGGCATTTAAAACCTTTAAGGCAGAGGGAACGGAAAGGGCCTTTAGGGATTATACAAAACTATAACAAGGAGTGTAAGAAAGCAATCAAACTAGCTAAAATTAATAATGAAGTTAGGATAGCTGAATAAAGCATCACTAAGCCTAAAAAAATGTTTAAGTATATTAATAGTAAGAAGATGAGGAATGAGAATGTGGCACCATTAATTAATGGGGATAAGTTAGTTACGGAGGATGGCGATAAAACAAATGTCTTGAATACTTTTTTTCCCTCTGTATACACTTTCCAATACAGATCCAAGTACAGATATCATAGAGTATAGCAGCAATAATGGTATAAAAGATTTAAGTGCACTTTGGTTAACCGAGGATATGGTACAGAAAGAACTAAATAAGGTTAATATTAATAAATCTCCTGGTCCGGATAAAATACATCCTCGGGTACTTAGGGAGCTAAGTTCAGTTTTATCTAGGCCATTGTTTCTTATTTTTGCAGATTCCCTCATGTCCAGAGGTGTGCCTTTGGATTGGAAAAAGGCTGATGTTATTCCAATATTCAAAAAGGGTAGTCATTCACAGCCAGGTAATTACAGGCCTGTAAGTTTAACTTCAGTGGTGGGGAAAATCCTGGAAAGTTTAATAAGGGAACATGTTCTAGAGTATCTTTCAAGGACTGACATTATAAGTAGTAACCAGCATGGATTTAGGAGGAATAGATCTTGTCGAACTAACTTGCTTGGCTTTTATGAGCAAGTAAGTAGAAATTTAGACTCTGGCATAGCAGTAGATGTAGTTTACTTGGATTTTGCAAAGGCTTTTGATACAGTTCCCCATAGGTGACTAATGTATAAGCTGAGGTCTGTTGGTTTGGGGAGTCACATTTGTACATGGATAGAAAATTGATTAATGAATAGGATGCAGAGTGTAGTTGTAAATGGGGATTCATCATTATGGACTAAAGTGCTAAGTGTGGTGCCACAGGGTTCTGTGTTGGGGCCGCTTCTATTTAATCTATTAATGATTTGGAAGTGGGTATTGTCAGCAAGGTTTCTGTGTTTTCTGATGACACAAAACTTTGTCGACCATTAAAAATTTCAGAGGATGTGCAATCATTGCAGGGGGATCTAGATAGATTGGCACATTGGGCTGCTAAGTGGCAGATGAGATTCAATGTTGATAAATGTAAGGTGATGAATTTTGGACTTAAAAATCCTTGTGCTACTTATACTATAAATGGCTCTGTGTTAAGTGAATCCCTGTTGGAAAGGGATCTTAAAGTTTTGGTGGATAACAAACTTCAAGATAGCAAGCAGTGCCAGGCGGCAACAGCCAGAGGCAGCATGGTATTGTCTTGTATAAAGAGAGGTATGGATTCAAGGGAGGAAAATGTTATTCTCCCTCTTTACAAAGCATTGGAAAGGCCTCATTTGGAATATGCAGTGCAATTTTGGAATCCTGTGTTTACAAAAAGGACATCTTTGAAATGGAAAGGGCAACTAAATTAATAAGGGGATTGAGGGAGCTTGAATATGAAGAGAGACTGGAAAAGTTACAATTATGTATGCTGGAGAAAGGCGCTTGCATGGGGATATGATTACTGTGTATAAATACATTAACGGGCCATACAATAAACTATCTGGGGCATTGTTCACTAATAGAACATGTCAGAGGACACAAGGCCATCCCTTAAGAATTGAAGAACAGTGAGAACAGTAAAGCTGTCTTCCGGTGGACATTGTTATGGCAGGTTCATTAGTCAGTTTTAAAAAAAAAGCTGGATGAGTTTCTGCAAACAAGGAATGTTGCAAGTTACTGGTATTGATTCATAAAGTAGAGTTGATCCAGGGAAATTTCCAATTGCCAATTGGAGTCAGGAAGGAATTTTTTTCACCTTCATAAATTTGGTGGGTTTATTTTGCCTTCCTCTAGATCAACAGTTAGGCAGGAAATGAGGATATTGCTAGATGGGTTGGACTGGATGGACATATTTCTTTATTCAACCTCAAATACTATACTATACTCTGTCAGCCAGAGTGAAAATTCCTCATTTATACCCTACATATTATTACAGTCCCTACTATAAGGATTAGGTTTCTCTAAAGTGAATACAGAGGGGGGGAAATGGTTTAGCACATTAGCCTTCTCGGCATCTTCTATCTATAACCATCTCAGTCCCATTATTTAATCGTCCCACAATCTCAGTTCTTATCTTTTTACTATTGATATATTTAAAAAACATTTTGGGGTTAAGTTTGCTTTGTTCTGATATTCGTATTTCATTTTCTATTTTTGCTAGTTTAATTGCTTTCTTGCACTCATTATTATTACAGCTTTTATACTTCTTGTATGCCTGTTCAGTTCCCTCAGATTTCAAAATTTTAAAAGCCTTTTTATTTTTTTCCATTTCCCTTTTTACCTGGGCATTAAGCCAGGCAGGAGAGGACCTAATTTTTTTACACTTGTTCCCTAAAGGAATAAAGTTAGAAATGTAATGGTTTAACATACCTTTAAAAGCAGTCCACTTACCTAGGAACAAATCCCCCCAGTCTATGAGCAGGAGTGATTCCTTTAACAACATAAAATTAGCTTTCCTAAAGTTTTTGTTAACCCAGTGCACTTTTGTTTTTTGATGCCTATATTAAACGCAGAAATTTAATATAAATTAACACAAAACAATAGCATATATGAATTAGTATAGTATAGTATTTGAGGTTCCAGAGGAAGGCAAAAAAAAAAAATATGAAGGACGAAAAAATTCCTAGCAAGTGGCAATTGGAAATATCTCTGATTTAACTCCAAATTTATGTATCAATACCAGTAACTGTTAGGACGTGGGTTTTGTATCAAAAATAAAACAATGTCTTTCACTCAGTCGTTGGCGTTTGGTGCAAGTTCAGTTTAATAGGAAAAGCAAAATATAAGAAAAGAAACAGCAACTCACACTATGGACAGTGTGTAAACTCCCAAACACAACAAGGTTTGTTTCAAACTGCAGTCAGACTGATCGCTCTGACTTCAGGAGTCCCCCTGAATAATCAGTTACACTAACTTTTACAGCTGGGGTGGATTTCCCAGCACCCTTAGCTTTTAAAGATACATTACATAAATAACAAAATACAGATAGTTCTTGTCTATAAATAAACATTTCTGTACATCACATGTATAAAAGAAATTGTACAATGTTTGTAAGATCAATCAAGACTGTTACAACAGAATATTGTATAAAGTAATAAAACATCTTAAACACTCCTGCTGCAGGTTTTACAAATAACCAATTTCACTCAGACTATGCAATCAGACTCCACATTGTTACTTTACACAGCATAACAGCAGACACATATTTTTAAGGCTACTTGTTTTATTCAACAATATCCTATGGGTAGGAAAGTCTAGTCACCTTGTCTGTAGGAAAAAACAGTAAATAGAAAAAGAGGTTCGCTGGCCAGCAATAGAGGAAAGACAGAGGACACACAGATCACATAAACAGACAAGATCAATATCCACTCCTAACATACCCCCCAGCTTAAGTGAAAGCTTGTTCTTTCACCAAGTCTGTTTGGACGTGGGCCCCAAATCTTTATAGGTAGTCAGCATTTTTATGTTGACTTCCTGGCTTGTATTCTACTGTGAAATTAAAAGGCTGCAGAGCCAGGTACCACCTTGTCAAACGAGCATTATCACATTTCATTTTATGTAACCAATATAAAGAGCGGTGGTCTGAAATTAAGACAAATTTCTTCCCTGTCAAATAATAACGTAAACTTTTTAACGTCAATAGCCCATTTTATAGCCAGACATTCTTTTTCTATGGTAGAGTATTTTTGCTCCCTGGGAAAAAGTTTTCTGCTGATAAACAAAATAGGATGCTCTTCTTGTTTCCCTATTTGGCAAAGTACAGCTCCTATTCCTCTTTCTGATGCATCGACTTGCACTTGGAATGGGAGAGAAAAGTTTGGGTTATTTAGAACTGGGGTAGTACATAGCTTCTCCTTCAAAACACTGAATGCTTGATTACCATTAGGAGTCCATTCAACTATGTTTTTGCCCATTTTTCTAGTACGATCACTAAGAGGAGCTGCTAAATCTGAGAAATTAGGAATAAAGCGGCGGTAATAACCAGCCAGTCCCAAAAAAGATTTAACCTCTTTTTTAGTTTTAGGAATAGGGGCATCCTGTATTGCGGAGATCTTTGAGGCTTCTGGTTTTATTTTTCCTCCACCTATCACATAACCCAGGTATGAAGTTTCTTTTTGGGCCACACTGCATTTAACTGTATTAATTGTTAGCCTAGATTCAGAAATTGCACAAATAACTTTATCTAAATGATTGAGATGAGATTTCCAATCTGCACTAAATATGATAACATCATCAAGATACGATGCACAATATGCCTGGTGGGATTTTAAAATCTTGTCCATTAAATGTTGGAACGTTGCTGGGGCTCCATGTAAACCAAAGGGCATATGGGTAAATTGATATAAACCTTTTGGTGTGGCAAAAGCAGTTTTTGGGCATGATTCTTTCTCTAAAGGGATTTGCCAGTAACCCTTTGTTAAGTCAAATGTGGATATATATTGAGCTTCACCCAACTGGCTAATCATGTCATCAATGCGTGGCATTGGATAATTATCAAATTTCGAGGTTTGATTTATTTTTCTAAAGTCAATGCAAAAGCGATATTGACCATTTTTCTTAGGTACAATAACAATGGGTGAACACCAGGGACTAAAAGAGGGCTCTACAATGCCTAGTTGTAACATGATTTCTAGTTCTGCTTCTATTACTGGTTTTAGTTTAGTAGAGCCTGTGTCAATGATATGTTCAACTATGTTAGTGAACCCCCGGTGTAGATACAAATGTTTTCTTATACTTATAAAGCAAGTCGTCCAATGCTTGGTTCTGATTTGGTGTAAGATCTGTACCTATTTTAATTTCTGAAAGTTCTAAACCCTCAAGTGATACCCTTGAGTAAACTTGTTCAATAACATTTGGGTTATATTCTGAGAGAATAGTACAAGTTTTAGCAGGTTTGTCCACCCACTTTTTTAAAAAATTAGCATGAAAAAAAATTTTTTGACGAGAACTTTCAGACAAAAGGATTTCATAGTCCACCGGACCAGTTTGACGTGTTACTTTAAAGGGCCCTTGCCATTTAGCTAATTTAGTAATAAAACATCTTAAACACCCCATGCTGCAGGTTTTACAAATAACCAATTTCACGCAGACTATGCAATCAGATTCCACATTGTTACTTTACACAGCATAACAGCAGACACGTATTTTTAAGGCTACTTGTTTTATTCAACAATATCCTATGGGTAGGAAAGTCTAGTCACCTTGTCTGTAGGAAAAACAGTAAATAGAAAAAGAGGTTCGCTGACCAGCAATAGAGGAAAGACAGAGGACACACAGATCACATAAACAGACAAGATCAATATCCACTCCTAACAGTAACATGTAAAATTATTTGTTTTTAGAAACTTTCAGGGTTATTCAATAAAAGTTCTTATTGTTAAAAATGGTGCTAATTTTGCCCCAACCAATCAGATGTTAGCTTTCAAATGTTAACTAAGATCTGATTGGTTGGGGCAAAATTAGCACCATTTTTAATGATAAGAACTTTTATTGAATCTCCCTGTTTATTTTTAGAAACAGCTTTAAAAAAAAAAACCTATCCAATGAACCTGCCATCACCACATCCAATGTTCCATAGTTTTACCGGTCTCACACTGAAAAACCCTTTCTAAACTTGGAGACTAAACTTCTTTTCTTCCAGTCTTAAGGGATACCCTCGTGTCCACTGATGAACAATCTCCCAGATGTGCTTTCTGTTCACAGGTTTCCAAAACTGCACAACATATTCCAAATGAGGCCTTACCAGTGTACAGTATTTACAGTCATTTACAGTATAAGCAGCACAAGCATTTTTAGAGGAACTGTGGTCCAAAAATGACTTAAGATAAATTGAGAGGAATAGCTCTCCTGAGAATTTTTGCAATTTATTTCCATTGTTTATTTTGCATAGTTTGAAGATACTTAAATTTTTGTGTGTGATATGGCAACAGCATCGCCAGGCCCCTGCACTTCCTGCTTCCTGCTCTAAAACCATGTTAGTGGATGACAGTCAATCTGCACAGGGTCTACTCCTCCTCTTTCAAGCCCCCCTGGTCCCTCCCACTCATGGACCCCATGGCCCCTACATTTGCAGACCCCCTTGTCCCTTTCCGTTACAGCCTCATGTGGCCCTGCTCACTCGCAGGTGCCTTAGCCTTGCCCACTCATGGGGTGATGTGGCCCCACCCACTCATGGGTGCCATGCCTCCCCCCCACTCACAGGTGCTGTGGGCCACTCAGAACCTCCCTCTTACAGAAAACTGTGAAAACAACTTTTTCAGGCAGAGTGGGAACTCTCTTGAAAAGGCTGTTTTCACATGGTGGGAGGGTAGGGCTGTAGATTTCCTTACTTTCTCTGTGGGGATCTTCACACAGCAGGGAGGGGGAGGGACTTCCTGTCTTCCTCACACACTTAAGTCTGAGCCTTAGGAATGTCACATGTCAGCCTCCCACCCATTAACTTTCTGACAGGTGGTTGATGGCTTGTTTTAAAGGTAGAAAACTGGCCTTCCATTTAAACTCAACTTGTTTAGAGACCACAGTTCCCCTTTAAGGACTGATGCCACAATAATTTAATTAGTTCAGGAAAGTTTGTTGTCTTTATAGCAGTTTGCTGGTGGGAAAATAAGTGATTTACAGTATAAGCAGCACAAGCATTTTTAGCTCAAATGCATCACCTTACATTTATTAAAGAGGAACTGTGGTCCAAAAATGACTTTAGATAAATTGAGAGGAATAGCTCTCCTGAGAATTTTTGCAATTTATTTCCATTGTTTATTTTGCATAGTTTGAAGATACTTAAATTTTTTGTGTGTGATATGGCAGCAGCATCACCCCTGCACTTCCTGCTTCCTGCTCTAAAACCATGTCAGTGGGTGACAGTCAATCTGCACAGGGTCTACTCCTCCTCTTTCAAGCCCCCCTGGTCCCTCCCACTCATGGACCCCATGGCCCCTACATTTGCAGACCCCCTTGTCCCTTTCCGTTACAGCCCCATGTGGCCCTGCTCACTCGCAGGTGCCTTAGCCTTGCCCACTCATGGGGTGACGTAGCCCCACCCACTCATGGGTGCCATGCCTCCCCCCCCCCCACTCACAGGTGCTGTGGGCCACTCAGAACCTCCCTCTTACAGAAAACTGTGAAAACAACTTTTTCAGGCAGAGTGGGAACTCTCTTGAAAAGGCTGTTTTCACATAGTGGGAGGGTAGGGCTGTAGATTTCCTTACTTTCTCTGTGGGGATCTTCACACAGCAGGGAGGGGGAGGGACTTCCTGTCTTCCTACACACTTAAGTCTGAGTCTGTGCTTGCCGGCAGCGAGGTGGAGATGCAGCCTTAGGAATGTCACATGTCAGCCTCCCACCCATTAACTTTCTGACAGGTGGTTGATCGCTTGTTTAAAGGTAGGAAACTGGCCTTCCATTTAAACTCAACTTGTTTAGAGACCACAGTTCCCCTTTAAGGACTGATGCCACATAATTTAATTAGTTCAGGAAAGTTTGTTGTCTTTATAGCAGTTTGCTGGTGGGAAAATAAGTGATTTAATTGCTGGTATGTAAAAAGAATGATGAAGGTAGTTGATGTTTTCTTGATGCGCCCCATCAAAAGGATGGAATTGTCTGTATGGGAGAATTTGAGTGCAATCATAGACCCCCTGTAGCATTTATGGTCTATGTTTTGTGTCATCCACAAACACAGTGACCTTGCTGACAATATCTACTTCCAAATAACAAATAAAAGATTAAATTGAGTTTACCCAAATACAGAAACCTGTGTCACATCAACTAATTTTCTATTTATGTACAAATGTGCCACCCAAGCCCAACAGACCTAGCTTATACATAAGTTGCCTATGGGGACTATCAAAAGCCTGAGCAGAATCAAAGTATACCACGTCAACTGCTCCAAAGTCAAAATTCGTACTCACTTCCTCATAAAAGCCAAGTAAGTTTGTTTGAAAAGATCTGTTTTTCAAAAATCTATGATGAATGCTACTTATAAGATCAGTCCTAAACAGTTCCCGTATCAAAATTTCCAAGTATCTTTCCACCACAGTTAAACTCACAGGTTTGTAATTACCAGGCTCTGAATGGCTACTTTTTTTGAATATTGGAATTAGAACAGCTTTTTCCAATCCAGAGGCATGTTTCTGAACATGAGGATATCTGAGAAAATAAGAAACAATGGCCTGATAAACTGAACTTACTTCCCTAATATGTATTTTATCTGGTCCAGGAGCTTTATTGATATTAACCCTTAGTTACTTGTTTCTGAGCCATATCCTCAGTTACCAAAGTCTCTTGCATCTTTTATACCATTATTGCGACTGTACTCTGTATATCTGTATTTGATATATATATCTGTATTGGATATTCTATATGTGTATACTAAAAATAAATTCAAGTATCTGCATCCTCTGTACTATTTTATCTCCATTACTGAATGGCCCCACAGTTCTCATCTTCTTGCTATTAATATACTTTAAAAAAAAAAATCTTCATAAATGAAGTGTTAAATGTTGCAAACATTGCATTTGATGGCTAATTATGTCTATAGATGAGTTTGCTAAGACCTCTTTCAAAAGGGGATATCCCAGTCGTACAGAAAATCATCTACATCAGAAAAATAACAAGAGACATTCAAGTTCTCTCGTGTGTGTTTCTTCCAAAATGGAGAGATGTGTGTGTGTGTGGTGGGGGGGGTCTTCAATTTAGCATTGGAGAATTTTAATATTTAGTAATTAAAATCTCTGATAGGCTTTAGAAATTGCAGCTAATTTAATTTAATGGAAGATGATTTTCAATTTTATTTGATTACTGGGACCCCTGGCATTGGCATTTATGGGAAAAAATAGAGAGCATGCTGTGTGGGCTGAGATGGCAGAATTGAATTGGGGGTAATCTGATTTTCTCATCATGACGTTTACTATAATTTTCCTATAATTTTCCATTAGATATCTAGTTTACAAATACTCGCCAGGAAACCAAGAGAAAGGAGAATGTCAGCTAACAAAATAATAGAGACAGAGCAGTCAGAGTGCCAAATGCACAAATATGAACATTGACACACCTTACTAAACAAATATATAGCCACATGCAAACCAGTATTGTTCATTCGGAAACAAAGGCAGTACTGTCATGATTTATAACATCATATTTAAAGTAAGTAATACATTTTATAAATTAGCTTTCTCACTCTCCTACCACATACTTGCTGTATATACAGTATTGGATGCATTATTCAAATGTATTTGATCCAGTGGAGTAACTACAATGGAGCAGGGGGACAACCACAGTGGGGCCCCATCATCTTAATTTTTCTATGAGAGATGTCCTCCTCCCAGAAGACCGCTGTGGATGCAGCATGATAGGGGCCCTATCATTGTTTTGCTGGGGGCCCATGGATTCATGGTTATGCCACTAATTTGATTATGTGCAAGTGATTCACCCTGTAGTACTATAAGCTGCATTAAGGCAATGATGAGTATAATGATGTAATGGTCATATAACTCTTCAGTGTCTTCTTATTAGTTATTAGTTATCTGATTCTAGTAAATATTTAAAAAAACACCCGAATAATAACAAGACAATTCTAAAAAATTATCAAAATAAAACATCTAATTACCCAAGCACTAAAGAACCACAGCTGCAGTTGCACCAAAAGATGCATGGATGCAACACATTTTGTACATTTTGAAAATGAAAACTAAAATATAACTTTTTGAGAAGGACCTAGAATTGTTGCCTCAAACTGTCCAATTTTTAATTATCTTTAATAATGCAGCTGTGGTGTGATGTGTGACTGGAGAAATCGAAATGTGCATGTCTCCAAGGCTCCTTGAAAAAGCAATAAAAGTAAGAAGGATCCTGGATTCCTGCCTTATATTCTCCAATAGATAAAGGAGAACTCCTTTATGAAAGCTTTTCTTCCCAGAACACCTATACATTGTAAGATACTTCTCTAGTAAGTTGCATTTACAGTATATACGTACATTATAGTATAGTATTTTGTGAGGTTAAATAAAGACAGGCGTCCACCCAGTCCAACCTACTCAGCAATACCCACTTTTTCTGCCTAACTGTTGATCCAGAGGATGGAAAAAAAAAAAAAAAAAACACACCAGAATTGTGAAGGGGAAAAATTCCTTGCATTCCTTACATGTAAAAAGTAGATTCTGTAACTAAGAAGGCTTACATGTTGTTGCCAATACAACTCACTAACCTGTGTAGTCTTTAAAGCATTGTGACCATGTGCACCTATTGGTCACGCACACTGACCCTAGTATGTCTATGTGCACATATTTTCTATTCATATTTCTCCACACCAATATATAAGTTTCTAAAAAGACGCTTGTTACCCTGCAGTTATTTTCACCAGCATGCATTGCAGCCACCAGGAACATACAAAATAATCAGTGGAATTACTGCCTAAAATAGATTGTATCTGTGCTATAATATTATTGGCTGTCAGCTTCAAGGGGGTAAGGTCACAGCTGTCTTGTTTTGATCTGCTGTGCACCAGGGAGTAGTATTGGACTGGACTGCTGGGACCAGGAACCCACCAGGACGAGTTTAGGGGTCCATCAACATTTCATACTCATTTATCACTCATTACATATCTTCTTATGCCTACTTACTCTTTTGTTTATTATAATGCTTCCTACTTTCCATTGGCTCTGTATTGATATTTTAGAGGTTTCTATGTCTTTCTTGGCTAAATGGACTGGGGAGGTGGATTTTGGACCTGACCCCTAGTACCTACAGGTTTATAGTATAGTATTTAGTTGAATAAAGACATAGGTCCATCCAGTCCAACCCATCTAGCAATATCCTCATTTCCTGCCTAACTGTTGATCCAGAAAGGCAAAAAAAACCGCCAAATTTATGAAGGGAAAAATTCCTTCCGGAAAAAAATTCCAATCGGAAATTTTCCTGGATCAACTCTACTTTATGTATTTATACCAGTAACTGGCTTATTTCATAAATCAATGAACAGACACAGCAAGGGGTAGGTGATAAACGGCTTTTTTTATCTTTGTGTATATGCTTTTCCTATTGGGACAATGTTGCTTGTACATTAGTTCCCCTATTTCAGGTTTTTTGTCCTTTAAAGGCGAAGCCATTAGGGGTCCCATTAGCTATATGAAACCAATCAGTCTTATATATCCATGGCACTGTGGCTTATCACTATCAAAGTATTGCATTTTTATACTATTGCTAGAGACCAAAAAAATGCCTCTGAATCTCTGAAATTTACAGATTTGAAGCATCATTTCATACTTAAAGTAAAAAGAAAGTTTAAATCTTATTGTTTGGGGTAAGATAAGGCAGCAATTCAGCAATCTGTCTACCCCTTAAACGAAAAATTGGTGTAATATAAATAGATTACTGCTTAATCTGCTTAAGGGAAACGGCAGGACAGATCACTGCTATTTCAGCTGACACTGTTGTATAGGGCTACAGCAATCTCTTACACATTTTGCATAGCTATTTATACACCCAAGAAAGACCCTTCAGTTGTGTCGTCCTGGGGTATGAACTATTGGATTCTGCCATTGGCACAGAAGCCCCTTGCTATTATTGTAATTTTTACTTTTTACCCAGTACAGACCACTTGTCTTGTTACTTGTAACATGAATTCCGGTAAGTACTGTGTATTACCCTCAGTAGACAAATACATTGATGCTAGCTCTAGTTATTAAGTATAGTCCAGAAGTACAGTGCTAATAGTTTTACATTTAAATTTAGTGTAAACCAGAATTTTGCTACTAGCTCCTAACATGTTGCCTACAATGAAGTAAGATCAGTAAGTACACTTTCACTTATTATATGTTGCCACCTATCAGGCTTGAAAAAGGTATTTTAAAACTAAATATATCACTACCCCCCTAACTGATCAACATTTCAAAATGGCACAATGGTAACACAATCTCACACTAAGGGTTATGATACAGTTTCTGAGAAGTCTTGTTGCCTGTGTATTTTGCAGTAACTCCAGCTATTAACCTGATTTTTAATTGATGAATTAGAAATAGCTCATATGAAAAGCTTAAGCCCTCCCAAAAAATATAAAATGTACTGGTAAAAAATAGTTTCACTGAAAAAAGATTTGATCTACTTTATAGCCAATCCAAAAATATGTCGCAAATAAAGTAGTGGTGCTGTGAATACCAAATGTAATATCTTGAATGACTTCCATGAGCTTGAAGGACAGCATACATGCACGTTTGGCAAGGATTCAACAATTTATTGATGAAATCATCAGGAAAGCCAAGAAAACAACGTCTTGCATGCCTCCCGTTTGTTGTCTTTATAGCAGTTTGCTGGTGGGAAAATAAGTGATTTACAGTATAAGCAGCACAAGCATTTTTAGCTCAAATGCATCACCTTACATTTATTAAAGAGGAACTGTGGTCCAAAAATGACTTTAGATAAATTGAGAGGAATAGCTCTCCTGAGAATTTTTGCAATTTATTTCCATTGTTTATTTTGCATAGTTTGAAGATACTTAAATTTTTTGTGTGTGATATGGCAGCAGCATCACCCCTGCACTTCCTGCTTCCTGCTCTAAAACCATGTCAGTGGGTGACAGTCAATCTGCACAGGGTCTACTCCTCCTCTTTCAAGCCCCCCTGGTCCCTCCCACTCATGGACCCCATGGCCCCTACATTTGCAGACCCCCTTGTCCCTTTCCGTTACAGCCCCATGTGGCCCTGCTCACTCGCAGGTGCCTTAGCCTTGCCCACTCATGGGGTGACGTAGCCCCACCCACTCATGGGTGCCATGCCTCCCCCCCCACTCACAGGTGCTGTGGGCCACTCAGAACCTCCCTCTTACAGAAAACTGTGAAAACAACTTTTTCAGGCAGAGTGGGAACTCTCTTGAAAAGGCTGTTTTCACATAGTGGGAGGGTAGGGCTGTAGATTTCCTTACTTTCTCTGTGGGGATCTTCACACAGCAGGGAGGGGGAGGGACTTCCTGTCTTCCTCACACACTTAAGTCTGAGTCTGTGCTTGCCGGCAGCGAGGTGGAGATGCAGCCTTAGGAATGTCACATGTCAGCCTCCCACCCATTAACTTTCTGACAGGTGGTTGATCGCTTGTTTTAAAGGTAGGAAACTGGCCTTCCATTTAAACTCAACTTGTTTAGAGACCACAGTTCCCCTTTAAGGACTGATGCCACAATAATTTAATTAGTTCAGGAAAGTTTGTTGTCTTTATAGCAGTTTGCTGGTGGGAAAATAAGTGATTTAATTGCTGGTATGTAAAAAGAATGATGAAGGTAGTTGATGTTTTCTTTGATGCGCCCCATCAAAAGGATGGAATTGTCTGTATGGAGAATTTGAGTGCAATCATAGACCCCCTGTAGCATTTAATGGTCTATGTTTTGTGTCATCCACAAACACAGTGACCTTGCTGACAATATCTACTTCCAAATAACAAATTAAAAGATTAAATTGAGTTTACCCAAATACAGAAACCTGTGTCACATCAACTAATTTTCTATTTATGTACAAATGTGCCACCCAAGCCCAACAGACCTTAGCTTATACATAAGTTGCCTATGGGGACTATCAAAAGCCTGAGCAGAATCAAAGTATACCACGTCAACTGCTCCAAAGTCAAAATTCGTACTCACTTCCTCATAAAAGCCAAGTAAGTTTGTTTGAAAAGATCTGTTTTTCAAAAATCTATGATGAATGCTACTTATAAGATCAGTCCTAAACAGTTCCCGTATCAAAATTTCCAGTATCTTTCCCACCACAAGTTAAACTCACAGGTTTGTAATTACCAGGCTCTGAATGGCTACTTTTTTTGAATATTGGAATTAGAACAGCTTTTTCCAATCCAGAGGCATGTTTCTGAACATGAGGATATCTGAGAAAATAAGAAACAATGGCCTTGATAAAACTGAACTTACTTCCCTAATATGTATTTTATCTGGTCCAGGAGCTTTATTGATATTAACCCTTAGTTACTTGTTTCTGAGCCATATCCTCAGTTAACCAAAGTGCTCTTGCATCTTTTATACCATTATTGCGACTGTACTCTGTATATCTGTATTTGATATATATATCTGTATTTGGATATTCTATAGTGTATACATAGAGAAAAATAAATTCAAGATATCTGCATCCTCTGTAACTATTTTATCTCCATTACTGAATGGCCCCACAGTTCTCATCTTCTTGCTATTAATATACTTTAAAAAAAAAAAATCTTCATAAATGAAGTGTTAAATGTTGCAAACATATGCATTTGATTTGGCTAATTATGTCTATAGATGAGTTTGCTAAGACCTCTTTCAAAAAGGGGAATCCCTTGTCAGTTACAGAAAGAAATGTCCTATCTAGAAAAATAATAACAGAGACATTCAAGATTCACTGTTGTTTCTTCCAAAATGGAGAGATGTGTGTGTGTGTGTGGGGGGGGGGTCTTCAATTTAGCATTGGAGAATTTTATAATTTAGTAATTAAAATCTCTGATAGGCTTTAGAAATTGCAGCTAATTTAATTTAATGGAAGATGATTTTCAATTTTATTTGATTACTGGGACCCCTGGCATTGGCATTTATGGGAAAAAATAGAGAGCATGCTGTGTGGGCTGAGATGGCAGAATTGAATTGGGGGTAATCTGATTTTCTCATCATGACGTTTACTATAATTTTCCTATAATTTTCCATTAGATATCTAGTTTACAAATACTCGCCAGGAAACCAAGAGAAAGGAGAATGTCAGCTAACAAAATAATAGAGACAGAGCAGTCAGAGTGCCAAATGCACAAATATGAACATTCTGACACACCTTACTAAACAAATATATAGCCACATGCAAAAACCAGTATTGTTCATTCGGAAACAAAGGCAGTACTGTCATGATTTATAACATCATATTTAAAGTAAAGTAATACATTTTATAAATTAGCTTTCTCACTCTCCTACCACATTACTTGCTGTATATACAGTATTGGATGCATTATTCAAATGTATTTGATCCAGTGGAGTAACTACCAATGGAGCAGGGGGAACAACCACAGTGGGGCCCCATCATCTTAATTTTTCTATGAGAGATATGTCCTCCTCCCAGAAGACCGCTGTGGATGCAGCATGGATAGGGGCCCTATCATTGTTTTGCTGGGGGGCCCATGGATTCATGGTTATGCCACTAATTTGATTATGTGCAAGTGATTTCACCCTGTAGTACTATAAGCTGCATTAAGGGCAATGATGAGTATAATGAATGTATATGGTCATATAACTCTTCAGTGTCTTCTTATTAGTTATTAGTTATCTGATTCTAGTAAATATTTAAAAAAACACCCGAATAATAACAAGACAATTCTAAAAAATTATCAAAATAAATACATCTGAATTACCCAAGCACTAAAGAACCACAGCTGCAGTTGCACCAAAAGATGCATGGATGCAACACATTTTGTACATTTTGAAAATGAAAACTAAAATAATAACTTTTTGAGAAGGACCTAGAATTGTTGCCTCAAACTGTCCAATTTTTAATTATCTTTAATAATGCAGCTGTGGGGTGTGATGTGTGACTGGAGAACATGAAATGTGCATGTTCTTCCAAGGCTCCTTGAAAAAGCAATAAAAGTAAGAAGGATCCTGGATTCCTGCCTTATATTCTCCAATAGATAAAGGAGAACTCCTTATATGAAAGCTTTTCTTCCCAGAACACCTATACATTGTAAGATACTTCTCTAGTAAGTTGCATTTACAGTATATACGTACATGTATAGTATAGTATTTTGTGAGGTTAAATAAAGACATGCGTCCACCCAGTCCAACCTACTCAGCAATAACCCACTTTTTCTGCCTAACTGTTGATCCAGAGGATGGAAAAAAAAAAAAAAAAAACACACCAGAATTGTGAAGGGGAAAAATTCCTTGCATTCCTTACATGTAAAAAGTAGATTCTGTAACTAAGAAGGCTTACATGTTGTTGCCAATACAACTCACTAACTGTGTAGTCTTTAAAGCATTGTGACCATGTGCACCTATTGGTCACGCACACTGACCCTAGTATGTCTATGTGCACATATTTTCTATTCATATTTCTCCACACCAATATATAAGTTTCTAAAAAGACTGCTTGTTACCCTGCAGTTTATTTTCCAGCCAGCATGCATTGCAGCCACCAGGAACAATACAAAATAATCAGTGGAATTTACTGCCTAAAATAGATTGTATCTGTGCTATAATATTATTGGCTGTCAGCTTCAAGGGGGTAAGGTCACAGCTGTCTTGTTTTGATCTGCTGTGCACCAGGGAGTAGTATTGGACTGGACTGCTGGGACCAGGAACCCACCAGGACGAGTTTAGGGGTCCATCTAACATTTCATATCTCTATTATCACTCATTTACATATCTATCTTATGCCTACTTACTCCTTTTGTTTATTATAATGCATTTCCTACTATTCCATTGGCTCTGTATTGATATTTTAGAGGTTTCTATGTCTTTCTTGGCTAAATGGACTGGGGAGGTGGATTTTGGGACCTGACCCCTAGTACCTACAGGTTTATAGTATAGTATTTGAGGTTGAATAAAGACATAGGTCCATCCAGTCCAACCCATCTAGCAATATCCTCATTTCCTGCCTAACTGTTGATCCAGAGGAAGGCAAAAAAAACCGCCAAATTTATGAAGGGGGAAAAATTCCTTCCGGAAAAAAATTCCAATCGGAAATTTTCCTGGATCAACTCTACTTTATGTATTTATACCAGTAACTGGCTTATTTCATAAATCAATGAACAGACACAGCAAAGGGGTAGGTGATAAACGGCTTTTTGTATCTTTGTGTATATGCTTTTCCTATTGGGACAATGTTGTCTTGTAACTTTAGTTCCCCTATTTCAGGTTTATTTGTCCTTTAAAAAGGCGAAGCCATTAGGGGTCCCATTAGCTATATGAAACCAATCAGTCTTATATATCCATGGCACTGTGGCTTATCACTATCAAAGTATTGCATTTTTATACTATCTTGCTAGAGACCAAAAAAATGCCTCTGAAGTCTCTGAAATTTACAGATTTGAAGCATCATTTCATACTTAAAGTAAAAAGAAAGTTTAAATCTTATTGTTTGGGGTAAGATAAGGCAGCAATTCAGCAATCTGTCTACCCCTTAAACGAAAAATTGTGTAATATAAATAGATTACTGCTTAATCTGCTTAAGGGAAACGGCAGGACAGATCACTGCTATTTCAGCTGACACTGTGTGTATAGGGCTACAGCAATCTCTTACACATTTTGCATAGCTATTTATACACCCAAGAAAGACCCTTCCGATTGTGTCTGTCCTGGGGTATGAACTATTGGATTCTGCCATTGGCACAGAAGCCCCTTGCTATTAATTGTAATTTTTACTTTTTACCCCAGTACAGACCACTTGTCTTGTTACTTGTAACATGAATTCCGGTAAGTACTGTGTATTACCCTCAGTAGACAAATACATTGATGCTAGCTCTAGTTATTAAGTATAGTCCAGAAGTACAGTGCTAATAGTTATACATTTAAATTTAGTGTAAACCAGAATTTTGGCTACTAGCTCCTAGACATGTTGCCTACAATGAAGTAAGATCAGTAAGTACACTTTCACTTATTATATGTTGCCACCCTATCAGGCTTGAAAAAGGTAATTTAAATAACTAAATATATCACTATCAACCCCTAACTGATCAACATTTCAAAGAATGGCACAATGGTACAAACAATCTCACACTAAGGGTTATGATACAGTTTCTGAGAAGTCTTGTTGCCTGTGTATTTTGCAGTAACTCCAGCTATTAACCTGATTTTTAATTGATGAATTAGAAATAGCTCATATGAAAAGCTTAAGCCCTCCCAAAAAATATAAAATGTACTGGTAAAAAATAGTTTCACTGAAAAAAAGATTTGATCTACTTTATAGCCAATCCAAAAATATGTCAGCAAATTAAGTAGTGGTGCTGTGAGATCCAAATGTAATATCTTGAATGACTTCCATGAGCTTGAAGGACAGCATACATGCAGTTTGGCAAGGATTCATACAATTTATTGATGAAATCATCAGGAATAGCCAAGAAAACAACGTCTTGCATGCCTCCCAGAGTTCATGAATATTCTTTG
The DNA here is from genome assembly GCA_019447015.1 of Hymenochirus boettgeri. Classification (NCBI taxonomy): domain Eukaryota; kingdom Metazoa; phylum Chordata; class Amphibia; order Anura; family Pipidae; genus Hymenochirus; species Hymenochirus boettgeri. Next base: position 117,214,174 of record CM033475.1, on the reverse strand, counting down.
GTTTCGTCTTCCATGCTTCTTCTTTCATCCTACCCCACATATGCTCAATGATGTTCATGTCAGGTGACTGGGCTGGCCAATCCTGGAGCATCTTGATCTTCTTCGCCTTAAGGAACTTTGATGTGGAGATGGAAGTATGCGATGGAGCACCATCCTGCTGTAGAATTTGGCCTTTTTTATGCTTGGGAATATATGAGGTAGCTAAGATTTCTTGGTATTTTACACTATTAATGTTGCCTTCCATCCTGCAGATCCCTCGCACACCCCCATACTGGATTTAACCCCAGACCATGCCTCCACCAAACTTCACTGTTCTCTGGGTAAATCTCGGTTCCATGCGGGTACCAGTAGGTCTTCTGCAATATTTGCGGCGACTGTGGTGTAATAGAACAGAAGATTCATCTGAAAAATCCACCTTTTGCCACTTTTCCAGCGTCCATCCTTTTAGCAGGCTGTCGGACTTAGCAAATGCCACATGGTTTTTCAATTGTCTTTTGTTTAGTGCTGGCAACCGACAAACTGTTCTGGTTGACACAGGGATTTCAGGTGACCAGGTCTCCTGGAGCTCTGCTGCAGTTGAAAATGGGCTTGCCTTCGACGGTGTGTGCCACATCAGCAGTGGATCCGTCAAGTCGGCCGCTCAACGATCCCCAAATGAACGACCGTTTCGGGCGATAAAGCAACTACACACGGGGTGATTATCAACCGAAAAGTTCGTTCCTACACAACGTACGTCGTGGGATTGCAAAAAGTGAACTATTCCTTTAATGTATTTAAAGGGACACTATACTGAAAAAATCACTTTGCCTCATCTTAATCTATAATTGAATACATGTAAGTAGCACTTACTCTGATTTGTGCGTGTTGCTGCATCCCTTCACATTTTGTTTAGGAGCAGTATCCCCCCTCACTCTTTTAACCACTCCCACTTCCATCTGACCTGACTTTTTTCCCACAAACCAACTGTCAAGCCTGCACACAGCATTCTTACTGTCAAAACTCTAACCATTCCAGCTACAGTAAAACTACGCACTGAAGAAGTTTTTGACAGCAAGGAACTTGATTGACAGCTGAAATATAAGAAGTTTTCGATTGGATATCTTAAGAAATAGGGAGCATATCATCCAAAAATGATACAGTGGCAGTTGGGAAGAACTATAGTTTCCAGTTATGGTCAATTTAAAATAACCTATTTTTCGGTATAGATGCCCTTGAAGACTGGGAGGTTAAGGAGCTATGCCTTACCTCCCATTCTTCAATCAATTTCCCAGGACCGACAGATGAAGAAAGAAAAAACTTACCTTAATCGCGATCCACCTCAGCAGCAGTGTCAGCTCCCGACTGCTTTCTGGTTTAGAGTAACTATTGAGCACCTTCCAGATAATACGTGCCATAGTTACTCTGAGCAGGAAGCAGCTAGGAATTACCACTGCTGCTGTAGTGGATCGCAAGTAAGGTAAGTTTCTTTGTTCTTCGCTCCTGGGGAATTGATTGATAAACGGGAGGTAAAGCATAGCTCCTTAAGCTCTCGTGTTCAATTAATACATTAAAGAAATAGTTCACTTTTTGAGTCAACTATTCCTTTCAGAACAGAAAGTAAGGCATTTTCCTCACGTTCTTTAATCATTGCATTAAAGTAATAGTTTACTTTTTCAGTGAACTATTCTTTTAATCCTCATTAACATAAGAACCAATGACGAGAGAGTGGGTGGAGTTGGGGTATGTGATACGCTCGCTCTGTGTGTTGTTAAAGTTACGCTTGAAAAAAGAATGAATGTACATCTTGAAACATGTTATAATAAGCAGCGTTAAACACTTTTTGCAGGCAAACATCTGCAAGTACTGCACAATTTTCTGATTGTTTATGTGTGTTCCTATTATTTTACCTTGGTAAATAAGAGCTGGTTCACAATTTGTTGTTAAAAAAGGTATTTATTCAGGTGGTTCAGCAGTAAAAAGCATTAGACAATAATAAAAAAATTGCATATAAAAATGAAAGGGTACTGCAGCCAGTATCTGTGAAGCAGTGTATATTTTGAGATCAACGCTTATTCTGTTGGTTGTGAGTACACAAGCATTCTGCCAACTAATTGTTTGGTACAGTTAAATATGCACCAAACTATTAGCACATTAAATTATCTGCATTTGGCTGCAAATGACTGATAATGTTAAGAATGTCACCTTTTAACTTATCTAAACAAATTCTTGCATTGGGGATCAATCAGGTAAAATCCACCAGACCTTAAAGGGCATGTCCACCCCCAAAACTAAAAATTAACCCCTTACTGGCCACATCAAGTAGTTTAAAACAATCCTTACCTTACATTACAGTCTGTCCCAAATAGTTCCCTGCTGTGCCCCTCCAAAGCCAGGAAACTGCTGTGTAGGAGCAGTGTGTGACTCATGCTGTGCCTGAGACTTCCTCAACCTCATCAAGGTTGAGGCATGCTCAGTGCAGCCTCCCCCGCCTCTCAGCCAATCACGGATGCGGCTGCCGGTCCCGCCCCCTGCTTTCAATTCCATGCAAGCAGAGGGCCTGACATGCAGCGGAGGAGAGAGGGCAGGTAAGTAAGAATCGGGGGACTTTCTAACAATTATATTAATGTGGTTGGGGCTGGGGGAGCATGCCCTAACACATATCAAAAGTTAAATTTCGGGGTGGACATGCCCTTTAATTCTTTGCCAACTAGCCAGGCATCTTTTGTTCTAATAATAAAGGTACTACCGCAGCCATGTGCTACGCTAGGGAGGCAACGGGAGCTCAGGAGTATAAATGCGTGGCTAAGAGAGTGGTGTAAGGAGATGGGGTTTGGGTTTTTAGAGAACTGGGCTGACTTTTCTGTTGGCTACAGGCTCTTTAGTAGTGACGGATTGCACCTCAATGGTGATGGTGCAACTGTTTTGGGGGAGAAGATGGCTAGGGGGTTGGAGGAGATTTTAAACTAGGTATGGGGGGGGAGGGAACGTTTAACTACACAGGGGTAGATAGAGAAGTTAGGGATCTGGGGGCTAGTAACACAACGGAGGGAGGAGAAGGAGGAGGGGGGAGCATAGAGGATAAGGAGGCATGTACGACCATGTATGGAAGTAAATCAATTGATAATCTAAAATGTATGTTTACAAATGCAAGGAGTCTGGCTGGAAAAACCGGCGAACTTGAAATAATAGCGTTAAAGGAAAGGTATGATGTAATTGGTATAGCAGAATCATGGCTTAATGATTCACACGACTGGACAGTAAATATTGAAGGGTACTCCTTATTTAGACATGACCGAGTTAATAAGAAAGGAGGAGGAGTATGTATGTATGTTAAACAGGAATTGAAGCCAAATTTAAAAGATGGAATAGATGGGGGAGCAAACGATGCGGCAGAAACATTATGGGTGGAACTGTGTACAGGAAGCAAGAAGGTAGGTAAATTAATTGTTGGAGTGTGTTATAAGCCGCCAAATGCCGGGGAAGAGGTGGAAATGAATCTCCATATGCAGTTGGCGAAGGCTGCTGGTATGGGGCATGTTCTGGTTATGGGGGATTTTAACTACCCTGAAATAGATTGGAGTAATGGAACTGCCAGCTCCTCAAAAGGTATAAAGTTCTTAAATTTCCTATATGAGCATTTTCTTTCACAGATGGTAGAAGTTCCTACTAGAAAGAATGCGTTGTTGGATCTGGTGATATCTAATAACCCAGAGCTCATTTTGGAGATGAAGGTAATGGGAAGCTTAGGGAATAGTGACCATGATATAGTGTCATTTAATATAGGTTGCAGAAAACTAAAGTGCACTGGCTTAACAAAAACTTTTAACTTTAGGAAAGCTAATTTTATGCTTTTAAAGGAATCGCTCCTGCTCATAGACTGGGGGGAACTGTTTCTAGGTAAAGATACTGAGCAGATGTGGACCACTTTTAAAGGGATATTAAACTATAACATTTCCAAATCGGTACCTTTAGGAAACAAGTGTAAAAAAATTAGGTCCACTCCTGCATGGCTTAATGCTCAGGTAAAAAGGGAAATGGAAAAAAAGAAAAGGGCTTTTAAAATTTTGAAAGCAGAAGGCACAGAACAGGCTTACAGGGACTTCAAAAGTTGTAATAAAGAGTGCAAGAAAGCAATTAAACTAGCTAAAATAGAAAATGAAATACGGATTGCCGAACAAAGCAAGTCCAACCCCAAGATGTTTTTTAAGTATATAAATGGTAAAAAAATGAGGACTGAGAATGTGGGACCATTAAATAATGGAGCTGAGGTGGTTGTAGAGGATGCCGAAAAGGCTAATCTGCTAAACCGTTTTTTTACATCGGTTTTTACTGTTGAGAATCCTTACAGTAGGGATTGTAACAATGTGCAGGGAGGAAATGAAGAGTTTTCACATTGGATAACAGAGGATATGGTACGGAATCAATTAGACAAAGTTAATATCAATAAAGCGCCAGGACCAGATGGATTGCATCCTAGGATTTTAAAAGAGCTTAGTTCAGTTCTAGCAAGACCACTGTGTCTCATCTTTTCAGATTCGCTTTTGTCTGGGGATGTGCCGCTGGATTGGAAAAAAGCCAATGTAATACCAATATTCAAAAAAGGTAGTCGTTCACAGCCTGGTAACTATAGACCTGTAAGCCTAACATCAGTGGTAGGGAAGGTGATGGAAACTTTGTTAAGGGATCATATCCTTGACTTTGTCTCCAGAGATCATCTTATTAGTAGTAGTCAGCATGGATTTATGAGAAATAGATCATGCCAGACAAATTTAATTGGTTTTTATGAAGAAGTGAGTAAGAAGTTAGATTCAGGCACAGCTGTGGATGTGGTATATTTGGATTTTGCAAAAGCCTTTGATACTGTGCCACATAGGCGACTAATGTATAAACTGAGGACTGTTGGCCTTGAAGAAAACATTTGTTCATGGATAGAGAACTGGTTATTGGACCGCAAACAGAGAGTGGTGGTTAATGGAGCTACATCTATGTGGGCTAAAGTTCTAAGCGGAGTTCCTCAGGGTTCTGTACTGGGGCCGCTTCTGTTTAATCTGTTTATAAATGACTTAGAAGGGGGCATTGAGAGCAAGGTCTCTGTGTTTGCTGATGACACTAAATTATGCAGAGCTTTGGAAACTTCCAATGATGTGCAAGTGCTGCAAGCAGACCTAGATAGATTATCAAAATGGGCAGCAGAATGGCAGATGAGATTCAATGTTGATAAATGTAAGGTGATGCATTTGGGATTTAATAATCCCTGTGCCACCTACACCATAAATAACTCTGTGTTAAGTGCATCTGAAATGGAAAAAGATTTGGGGGTTCTGGTAGATAACAGACTTAGCTGTAGCAAACAATGCCAGGTAGCAACAGCTAGAGCTAGCAAGATATTGTCTTGTATAAAGAGGGGAATGGAATCAAGAGAGAAAAATATTATTCTCCCTCTTTACAAGGCACTGGTAAGGCCACATTTGGAATATGCGGTGCAGTTTTGGAATCCCATATACAAAAGGGACATCTTGGAAATTGAGGCAGTTCAGAGAAGGGCAACTAAATTAATAAGGGGAATGGAGGGGCTTGAATATGCAGGCAGATTAGACAAGTTAGGGCTGTTTACATTGGAGAAGCGGCGGTTGCGTGGGGACATGATAACCTTATACAAATATATTAATGGCCCATACAGTGAACTCTCTGGTGCATTGTTTGGTGTATGAATGATGCCATCCTATAGGCATGCCCTATGTGCAAATGATATTATATATGGATCACCACCCCAAAATAGCTGCACTGATAATTAGGCAGCCAATATAATAATAAAATGGGTTGATTTTACCCTAATGTAGCAAGATAAATAAAGTCTTTATTCATGTGGAGCTACACTAAAGTCCACCAACTCGTTATAGATTGCTTCGGTGATAGGGAGGCAATGCACTAAATAGGGAGGCAATGCACTTTCTAAACATGCTGCTACAAACTGTGTTTTATATACTGTGGAACACATCTCTGTATTCAGCTCAGATAAAGTTTGTCCATGGTTATTCTTTTTGTCCTCATACTCAGAAATTCATGTTCCCGCAACACAACTTTAAAAACATGAAAGGAATTAATCAGGACAGGGATATGAAAAGTATCCAAAACAGTAAACATTCCATGGAGCATGGTAAAATATTTCTAACAATGCATATGGCTCAACAATGTCGTTACCAATATTAAGATGCCTTTCCAAGGCGATGAGGAGAAAACTGTCCAAGGAGGCCTACAAAAACTTTAAAGGAACTGCTGTATTTCTTGGCAAGTTGCTCCTTACAAGAGACAACAATCCATTGTACATTTATAAGCCTGAGATTACTGTTGCTCCCTACATGTGACAACAATCCATTGTATTGTTCGTCTAGTTTGTGAGGTAGGGTAGCAAGATGAAAACTTACGAACAAAAACATTCAAGTCTGTCTAAAACTTTTCAAAATGTCTCCTATTACCATGAGCAAATTTGTATAATGTACTGGAGAGACCAAGGCTATTTGGCCCTAATTCTAAAAAGTATCTTTAGTGCAAAAAAGAACATGAAATCATCAAAGGAAAACCATACTGACATACATCACATGTCATTTAACCCCAAGTTGACCATATTAACTCTATAAGCCTTATTTGTAATATCATTGTGTCTGGGAGAGGAACACTGGATATGAGGTATGTATTTCCATGGGATCAATGCGTTTTTTTATATCCGTCACGTTTTTGTTTTTTTTTTTAAATATATACGACAAAGAAATACAAATAGTGTTACATTCCGAAGCTTGTTAATCTTTCATACTATTTATTACAATTTAAGATGTTGACATTGTCAGTACAAACAATGAAACAATCCCCAATCCCATGTTTTTGCCTACAGAAGGCATCTATTGAGTATCTGAGGTGGATACACAATATGTATGCTGTATGTTAATTTTATTTATAATGGCCACTTGGGTATGCAGTGCTGTACATTTAAATATACAAACAAGGGTATAAGTGCAAGCAATTACACGATAATAAAAATTAAATACATTTTAACATTGGTTAAGAACGCATATATGTATAAAATTAGTATAAATTGTGCAGCATGGCTTGACACATTAGGAATGAGATCTCTTCCCCGAAGAGCTTACAATCTAAGTGGTGGGCTAACAATCATTTGTTGTGCTGGTGCTCAGAAAGGGAGAGTAACAGTCTAGATTTGAAAGTATTCATGGATGTCACCTGGCTAAGTGAGAGGGAGAGCATTCCAAAAGGTAGGGAGCAGCAAGAGAGATTGGTATATATATATATATACCAGAGTATAAACCGAGGTACATATTTTACCTTTAAAAAGGTGTAAAAATGATTACTCGAGTATAAACCAAGGGTAGACAACAGGACCACTACTGCCTTCTCATTCTGTATTGTTTTCAGGATTAGTTGCCCTTTAAATGGACAGCAGAAGACCCATACAGTAATAGCCATACGGTATTTGGCTATTACTGTATGGGAATTCTTCGTCCATTTAAAAGGCAATTAAAGCCTCATTACTTGGCACTCCAATGTTTAGAAACACAACTCCCAGCATGCTTTAGTTGCTGAGAGTGTAGTTTCTTATATGCGATCGACATGCGATCACAAATGAATGGGATTTTGCGATCGCATTTCGGTCGTATATAAGATCGGGAGAGTTGGTTCCGGCAGGATCGCAGGAACGTCGCGTGAGCGGTCGTTCGTAGTAAGTAATATCGTGCTGGTGTATGCTACCTTTAGAAGCACTCGTGGAATCATACACTATAATGAAGATATTAGTTAAATAATAATTGTACCAAACAATAAATTTCTTTTTACAAAACGTGTATCTTTTATTGCACAAACACAGGTATAACCAGCACACGCCCTTCTGGGAGATAGATGGGTGCACGCTCTAGATCATCACCTTTTATACTCTTGTTTCAAAATGTCCAGAGCAGCACTTCCTAAAACGTAATCTTTTATTCACAATTCTTTAAAAAAAGCATTTTCTGCCATAACATGGCTTTCTTTTTCACAGACAGCAAAGAAAAAGCAACGTTTCAAACCACACTGGTTCTTTGGCTGGACAAAGAACCAGTGTGGTTCGAAACGTTGCTTTATCTTTTATTGCACCTTTCATAAATATGTGACTAAAAATTACTACTGAGCCCTACACCTCCATACATTGCTGTCTGTGTATCCCACATCTATTGCAACAATTTCATTAAAAAAAATCTAAAATGGCACATGTACAAATGGATACAATATAGCATCATATTATTGTAATAGCATTGCCCTTATAATCTAACGTATAACAAACATTTCTCATTCCCAGTTTACCTAAGAAATGTATTTATCCTTTATATACTCTTATACAGATATAATTGGAAAAAAGTTGCTTCAAGCAATTTTTAGTTACTGATAACTGCTTTTTATTTCAGTTATTACAGTAATCCTTGGTATACCTGCCTGGCTTTACCACAAAGCAAAATGCTAAGGACTTGCAAGCCAGCACCTTTATCCCTACCATTAATAGTGGCTTTAAAAATAGGTTTGGCAATTGGGCCTGGTAGAGCTACACTGACTCTAATGGGGGATTTCATCTGCAGGTACAAGGACAGGAGATTAAAATCAATACTATCAGTAGCAGCCTCCATAGCTTAATACAGAGAACAAATATACAAAGAAAACGGAGAATAAATGGTATTACCACGCCGCTGCCACCAATTTGTATCAGATCACTGCTTTTTGGAAGGATTATGGGTAGCATGCACACAGTGGGTTCTCTTGTGGTCTGGCACAAGCGACAGTGCACATAAGCAGGTTCCCACATAACATGTGCAGTAATCAGGGGTGTCCCTGTCTATGGTGCACCAATTTTATTTGACCAGGCCTGTATATGTGTGTCCTTGCAAGTTGGTGTACACTTATCTGTTACCTCAAAGATTGTATCCAATAAGGTAAATTGTCTGTCCAATAATCTGTCCTCCCAACAGGTGGTAACAGGATCTTATACACAGGGTCTTATACACAGATCTTGTGTTGCAGTCAATATCACCCCAAAGCACACAGCACGATCCACTTTCACTTTCTCTCCTCCTACAATAGAGAGCAGGTATGTCTTGTATTTCATTACTCACTGACCTCCTGCAGGCTGGAGATGTATTAAGGAGCCTTGGTGTATGTGTCCATTACATACACATCATATCCTGTGTAGCAGACAGAAACTTTTTGGATTACACTTCCTTTCATATGGAGCACACACAGGGGTGTGGTTTAAAGGGCATCTATAGTGGAAAATTTAACTTTTTTCCCTTTCTTTCCATGAGTTCTATAATTCCCCCACACCCCCAGTGTTCTTCATTTTGTTCAGATTCCCTCTCTGTCCTGAGATACACAAGTTAGAAAAATACATGATTGTATTCCTCAACTCTACTTGTACTGTCAATCAAATCCCTGTGACGTGACCCTCTTCCCTGCTCAAGTCCCTCCCTCCTCCTGCTCTATTACAAACATAGAGATCTGAGCATAGCAGGGGAGGGAGGGAGCTTTGATGGCACAGATAAGCTGCACTTGACCCCCTTCTTGATAGACTTCACTGATTAATGATGGGTCACAAAGAGAGAGCACGTACACGAGAGATCCGTGTCTCCAAGACAGCTTGCTTTCTATTGGCCACTGTGCGTGGGTGTGTTTTTCAAATGTTTGAACTTTTAACTCTACTCCACTGCACATGATAAGGTTGTCGTTAGCTGGAGTTGAGACATGGAGGAGGTAACAGAGGGGAGGGAGAAGTGGGAGTGCTGACAGAGACACCATGGAAAAACAAGTCAATGACATAGATAGGATAAAGGTAAACAAGAAACATGAATTTAACTTTTCAATGGGCCAATGTGTTTATTGTGTTCACTATAGTTGCCCTTTAAGCTGCCATTTGATCATTCCATTTTAAATAAGGATCTCAGCTCTGTAAGTACGTTTATGTATTTTGTATATTTTGTGTTGTACCTAATATAAGTCAGTGCTAAATTTTATATAAATTTACTGATGGTCATTTAAATGGTAATACTGAGATTACTGAGTGTATATGTACACACTACATATACACCTTTCCTATATGTAATATCCTATAACCCCCCACCACATTGGTAGATCCTAAAAACTCAATAAATCTCCTATGGAGATATAAATATATTTTTATAATATAAGGGATATATATATATATATTCTTTATGCTAACGAAGCACTCCATGGACTTTCAAAACCAATATTTTATTTGTACTTCAGTAGGTCCGTTTGTCTACGTGTTTCAGCTCAATGGCGGCTGTCGTCAGGGTCCGCCATTGGGCCGAAACGTGTAGGCAAACGGACCTACTGAGGTACAAATAAAATATTGATTTGGAAAGTCCATGGTGCTTCGCTTACCATAGAATATATGTTGAAAGCTGCGGTAACACCCGGGCATTCCTCATTTTGATTTATTTATCTTTGCATGTCGGAGGTTTTATAACCACATGGACTTGACCATGCTTCCTAATAGATACTACAATAAAGGACTGTGGAAGCACTCCTTAAGCTTAATTACAAACATTTTGCAGAAGTGCTTACTGATCTGCTTATATATAATATATAGTATATATATGTTTTTTTTTTGAGCAAGGGTGTGTCAGGTGTTTTTTTTCAAAAAACATATCAGCTGCAAATGAAAGTGCCAACACAGGGGATCAAAAATGGGGATTAATTGAAAGGCACCCTTTCAACCACAGGCAGCCCTATAATTTCCCCCCTATTTTTTTATTAGCATGTGTGAACATATATTTGATCTGTGCTGATACAAAATCAAATTTTGTGCACTACATACCGCGTTACCTACATTCACTCATTTTTTTAAGTGCACTCTATTTTAATCTGTGTGCACAGGCCTGGTGAATTGTGGGTGCGCACAGCTTGGAGGGAACAGTGTGCCTGGTAAATCCCATGTAGATTTGAAAAGTGGGTATTAAAATATTCTATTTATTTCTATATTCTAAAATATGGAAATTATAACTTTCTGTTCTGATTCCCTAAGTCTCATCAAGCAGATGTCACACCTATCCTATACATAAGATTCGAAAGAAGCAAAGGAAAGCTCTTGAGACAAATTTTGTTTAAAGTCCAAATGAGAAAGCTTTTCTCCACATTACTCTCTATTAAATTGCATTTATGTACTTAAGAAGTGGAATATGTTTCTAAAGGCTTTCATGTTGTTGCCAATACAACTCACACGCCATGAAGTCTCTAGTCTCTGTAACCCACTGTATTGATGCACATATTTTCTATGCAGGAACCACACCAATGTGGAAGTGCCTTACAAGACTTTGAAAACTGTGTTTTACCCAGGGGTGTTCCTAGGGTTTTTGACACCTGAAACAACTTTTAAATGCTGCCTATCGGTAGACGGGTGGCGCACATGAAGCAGGCATGGCTTTATCAGGGAACAAAGGCGTGGCTTGTGGAGGCGGTGTGGGTGGGCTGACTAACACTGACTGGTGGACTGGTGCTGAAATGCAGTATTGCAGGAAAGGGTTTTTTTTACTGCCGCCTTTTAAGTGTTCTGCAGGGGTGCGTCCTAAGCAAATGTTCCAGTTTGCTTCAGGGAGGGGCACCCCTGATTTTACCCAGAAATTTACTTCCAGACACACACATTGCAGACAGACTACCAGAAACAATACAAATTAGTCAGCTGATTTTACTGTCATTTTTAAAATTAATTTACTTCCATTCTGTTCCTAGCATAAGATCCATTTTCTAGATGGCATATAAAATAAGGTTAGAGAATCTACAAGACTCCCTACCATGACACTTGTAACATAGGAAGTAAAATACACTGCGCCCTATGCACAATGTGTGGTGTAACAGCGATTGTTTAAAAACAAAACAAAACAGTTGTAGTCTTAAATCACTGTTCTGTGGCTAATAGGCAGATCTGCTGTAACATGAGCTATGCCTAACAAAGTTGTGTCTCTGTGCTTCAATTGATTTGCTGTCAGCTTCTAGGGGCAATAAAACATGGGTATTTACAACATTACGCCCATTAAAACATGCCTCGAGAAAAAAAATTGCATTGCCAAGGGCATCACAATCTAGAAAAGTTTGAGAACCGTGACTTTCACCAAAAACAAAGAGGTGGATAATGAGAGCGTCTTCTAGTACTCACAGTTAATTTCATATATCAACCAAATGCCACAGCCAAGGTAGTGGAGACACACCTTGTATCTTTGAGAATGTGTTGTCTATTTGGTGACTTTAGTTCCCATTATTATTTTTTTCATGTTTTGGCAATCCTGTATCTGTAAAACAAATGTCCGATTGTATTTTAAATGAAAAAAAACAACACAACATTATGGGGTGAAACTCAAATGTACCAAGTCATTTCCATCATGCCCTATATCTAGAGACTTAACTACAGGGGAGCAGTGCCAAGGTTTATGGGGCAACCAAAATGATGCTAACAAACTACCCCCATCTGCATCATTGTTGGCCTGCATGGATGGAAGTGTTCCATTGGTCAGTATCGCGCCTTTTAATTAAAATGAGGGAGCCAATACGATCCGAATGTGTATGCACATCTATACAGAGTATGGAAGGTCAGTCCTGGGAGAGTATGCGTATGCTGTCTTATTAAGACAGATTTTAATCAAATCTTAGGGCCTAAAGCAACCATGCAATGAATAGTGGATAGGCACACTCTCTACTTGTTTGTTTTCTCTGGTGCTGCTCCGTTTCCAAAGGAACACATTAGGTATCCCACCTCCTCCTGGCAGTTTGGGGAGTCTCCTGGATTTTGGGGTGGTCTTCCGCCAACCACACACTCTTGCAACACAAGGAACGCCAACGCCTGCAATCCCCTTACGCTGCTGCCTTGCCCCTGGAACACCACCCGTATGCTGCGACCTCGCCCAAATGCCCCAAACTCTGCCTCCACCATGCCCCTATATGACACGTGACACGCCCCCCACTATGCCCCTTCCCACACACTGCCCGGAACCACATTTGGCAGGGTGGGGTGTCTGCAACATTCCCTGTAGAACAGGGGAGTTACCACAAGGGGCAGTGATTCCTAGTTCCGCCACTGCTGTAACAAAATGGAACCAGAACGCTACATGGATGAACAGGTATATAAGGCTGGACGTATCTACCCTTCCTCTGGAATTTGGTAAATGGTGGATATGTTCAAGCCAAAACGTTGGATTGCTTTATGTCTAAATAAGGAAAAGGGATTAGTTCCCTTATATCACCAGTTAGAATTTTGTTGATAGAAACTTAATATAAGATGAATAGAGTTCAGTGTACTCAATCCAGCCATAACCTTCCACAAACACTACATTCAGCAACAGCACATTGCACCAATTTATTTTGTGAGACAAAATACTTTGGGGATAGAGTATTATAATGTAATCGGAGACATTTTTATGCCAGTTTACTGGAAAGTATTTGCACCTGTTCTTTCCATGAGTGAATTAGGCATCTGGAATGTAACATCCTAGCGGTGCTGTCCAAGTTCATACACTTTCATTGTAGAATTGTAAATTATTCTTGTCGTCCAACTGGTGCTGTAGATCCTAGCAGGTTCGCTGTGTGTCTGCTCGGAGCGCTGGCAGGTCAATGCAGTTAGGAGGTGGAAATACTTTGCAGATTGACAGGGAACACAGTGTATGTAAATAATGTGGTTCGTTAAGCCAATCACTCAGTCTTGGTCTATAGTTGGTGTTTGTGATGAATCAGGAAAATGCTTTCAGCTCTTATCACTTACCAGAACCGTGCCGTGTTCTAGTAGCACAGACACGCAGTTTATACGGACGGTCAGTGCAGTAAAGCACTAGGAAAGTTTTCGATCCAAGCCGTTCTGCTTCTGATCATGTCCGTTCCAACGCTCGTTATTCAGGAAGTTCCCGTCGCGCCGTCCATGCCAGGAACCCAGACACTAGGAAATAGGGATGTGAGAAAGAACGGACAGCCCCTTAGAGAGCGACACAGACAGGGCACGCAAAGCGCAGCGGTTGGGGCGGTTTATGTGTGTGTTCTTTCTTCCTAAATAACTACATGGCTGGCTGCTCAGTCACTCCGCATTTTACTTCTGAGCCTCCATGATCCAGTGAGCAAAACATAGGGGATGAAAAGGGCTGGCACATTATGTGATCTTTCACCTGCCCTCTGGTTAGTTGGGAGGCCGGGAAAAGGCGTTCCCTTCGTAGCTCTGCCAATCCCAGGCGGCTCTATTGGCTTGACTCCGACAGCCTAACATAGTGACATCAGTAAGGCAACTTGTGATCCGGGAAGCGAACGGCTTTAATTAGAAATTCATTGAGTATTATGAAAGTTGATTATTTAAGTGAATACTGCTTGGACTGTCTGACTATGGTAAGTATAACCCGCTACCCCCTTTTTTATACCGACTTTAAACAAACATGTAACTTGGCTGTAAGTTTTGACCGGTTTATCTCACTTTCTACTTTGCACCGATCCTAGCATAGTGCAGCCTCCTCTGGTTCGTTCTGTTTCAAAACGAGCACCTTCAACTTCTTCTTCTTCCCTCAGCCGTGCGCTGTCGTTGCTTTGGAAAGTTTTCTGCCGCAGCCTCCGGAGAGGTGACAGTTGGAGCACGCCCAGTTAGATGATAGAGAGGCTGACTGAGGTGACTGTATAAGCGGATGCGATAACTTTGATGTGGCACTAAGCGTGTATGATACGCTTGAGCTGTATGCTCCATGATTGTGCTACTTCTTACATTTATTTTGAGAGATGTTTCTCCTGTTAGTAGTTTGGATGATTATACTTCTCGCTGCCAGTATAACTCGTGGAAAAGTGATTTCCTGACGGTTACCTTTTTATTGAAAGGCAGCGATTTGGCATGTTATACGTTTAAACCGGTAGTGCGGGCACGGTGGTCGCCTTTAGGAGCTAATGTTGCAATTGACTATGATGGACTTGCACTAAACACTCAGCCACTCTCTTAATTAAAGCAACATGGAATTGTCTATAAAATTAAGCATCGGTAAGAGAGCCAGGCTGTGAATATGGGAGAGAAATACGGTGACGGTGCTATAATACTTTTTACTTGATTTCTGCCCTTTGGTACTGGTTCTTCTGGTTTCCCATATAGCACTGTGTAACTTAAAAGGAATTTCATTATTTGGGACAAGGCAGTGGCTGTTGAAAATAAGCAATCATTATAATAATTATTTCTTGGGAGGAACCTTTCCTAGAGCATATCTTGGTTTTTTTTTACGGTATACTTTTTTTTTGTTCAAAAGGCACGATTGGCCCAGGTGCGCTGAGACAGACAGAGAGAAGATCATTGGTTTAAATTTAGGAGTGAGATGTAACCATAAAACGGGGTCGTGGGTGGCAGTTGGATCTTCAAGGCATTGTCTGTAGGACCGTTGCTCTCCTGTCTGTTTACGTTCATGTGCTAGGGGTTTCCGTGGTGACTGGCAATCACACCCCTGGAGATGATCCTATTTCATGTTCCAAAGAAGCATGTTAAATAAAGGCTTGCTTTCTTTTCTTTGTCCCTAGATCGGTTTGTGTCTTGCTTTATGTAATGCCACCTTAAACAATCATTTTTTTCCTTTTTCTTTTCTTTTGTAGACTATTATAACAATATCTAAAATTGTCTTTGGTTTTTAAGAAAACAAAAACATGTAAAGAGACTACATGCATACAGTCTATTTAAATTAAGTAGAGTACTGTGATACTTTGATATTGGACTAATATGGCAAAACAATCATTATTTTTATTTAAATTAATACTGTCCTATGCTTTTGCTTGCTGGCAGTTTCATGGTAATGTTTTTTTTTATGTCAATTTCTGCAGAGGCATCTTTGCAGTGCAAAGTATGTAGTCTTTGATTCACTGCCTCCACACCCCCATCAGCTAGAGATTTTCCTCTGGATCAACCAGAGTCGAACTGGGTGTTTGGGGCCCACAGGAACATCAGATCAAGGGCCCACCAAAACATTAAGGGTCCCAATAAACTTTTCATTTGCATTTTTAAAATCAATTAACATTTTGTTTACTCCTATTTGCTCCTTATGTTTATTCATTTGCATATATAACGGTCCCTTTTCATCTAAATTTGAACTAGTTTCTCTGTTTTCATGGGTAAAAGCGCGTTAGCCTACCAAGGATTTCCCCTGTAAACTGTAGGCCAGTCTGACACTGGGATCAACGTAGTTAGGGTTAAAGAGGAGGGTATAAGGTTGGATTAATGATATTTCTTTTTTCAACCTCAATTACTATGTTTCAATGTTTTTTCAACTTGCCTGATTCCCTTTTGATTGCAAAAATGCTTAGAAACAGCTTTATTTTCATTAGGTTGCTGCTTTTAAAAGCCTGCCCATAACCATGTAATAACGAAAGCAATATGTTTATAAACTGGCCAAATTATTCTAAGCACAGCCAACATGCCAAGGATGCTTTCTTTAATGGGATTTAGTACTGGCCTTTGAATTACTTTCATCCTTCATGCTTAAGGGCAGACATTTTTTTAAGCAGAAGCCTAATGGGAGCGTGTGCGCAATTTGAATTGTATATACACTAGTATTCTATTTTGTATGTATTAGGCTGCGGCCACACTATTCACACACGGTAACGTGTAAAAATCAGAATGAAGTGTGTTTCACTTGTTACTGTGTGTTTGAATCAAATCGAATTTGCCAATAACTTGTTATCGGAGGACGTGTGAAATTAAAATGCACTGGCATGAAATTCTTACACACTGGAGAATCGCATCAGTGAGGCCTACCCTAAACAATATTTGTCACCAGTTGCATGCTAGTGTGGACTACAAAGTTATATGAACAATTATTTTGCCAATACACCATAATTGTCTCTGTGCTAAGTGAATTTTTTTTGGACTTTTTCGAGAGCCCCGGTGATTGCACAACATCCCAGACTTAACTACACTTCCATCCATTTGTGCAGTCCCAAGCAGGGGCATAACAATAGATCTGTTTATAAACAGCTGATAGCGGTATTTAGCAGGCAGATCTATAGTTACAACGCTGCTTGAGACTGCATTAATGGGACTTGCACAAATGGATAGCAGTGTAGAAAGGCTTGGATGCAGACACCGCTGTAACAGCTGATCTCGTATCTAGCCCGCGCTTGGAGGGAAAGTGACAGAGGGCCTTCCGTTGGATTTGGCCATTCCATTACTACGCCAGAAGAATAAAGTTGGTGTTCCACATTAGCACATAATCACTCCATAGGAAGAGGTCCTTGTCTAAAACAGTGTGCTTCACACCCTTTTGCTGAGGAGACCCAGCACTAGGCACAAGCATGACAGAGCCCCAATCCTGTATCTCTAATTATCTTAAGTCTTAATCTTTTTCAGGTTCTAACGGTCCTTCTTCTTCCCAGGATGCACCACATCCTTGGAATGTTCCTAACTGTCATTTCTACTGATTGGCTGTTGCATAGGTCAAAGATGCTCAGTCTCTACTGAGCAACTGAATCAATCCAGGCGCTGGGTCAAGGACAAGACCATAACGGTCTCTACTAGGGGTCCTGCAAACAGGAATTCAGTATTTCTGTTGAATTTATTTATACACAGACAAAATGCTGAATGGGCAGGTTAAGGTCATTAGGATGAAAAAATACTGCTCTTTTTTCTGAAAAGTACATGTGTTTCCACTGAACTTCCCCTTTATAAAAACATTTGGCCCACCACTTAACCTGTCTTTTTGATTTTGTCCACTTATGTGACTGAGTTTGACACCCCTGGCTAAGCAAAATGTAAGGTGATGCATTTGGGATTTAATAATCCCTGTGCCACCTACACCATAAATAACTCTGTGTTAAGTGCATCTGAAATGGAAAAAGATTTGGGGGTTCTGATAGATAACAGACTTAGCTGTAGCAAACAATGCCAGGTAGCAACAGCTAGAGCTAGCAAGATATTGTCTTGTATAAAGAGGGGAATGGAATCAAGAGAGAAAAATTCTCCCTCTTTACAAGGCACTGGTAAGGCCACATTTGGAATATGCGGTGCAGTTTTGGAATCCCATATACAAAAGGGACATCTTGGAAATTGAGGCAGTTCAGAGAAGGGCAACTAAATTAATAAGGGGAATGGAGGGGCTTGAATATGCAGGCAGATTAGATAAGTTAGGGCTGTTTACATTGGAGAAGCGGCGGTTGCGTGGGGACATGATAACCTTATACAAATATATTAATGGCCCATACAGTGAACTCTCTGGTGCATTGTTCACTAATAGGTCATATCAGAGGACTCGTGGACATCCTTTAAGGTTGGAAGAAAAGAAGTTTCATCTTCAAGTTAGGAGAGGTTTCTTTACAGTGAGAACGGTGAAACTGTGGAACTGTCTTCCAGCAGAGGTGGTAATGGCAAGTTCATTGAATAACTTTAAAAAAGGCCTGGATAAGTTTCTAAAACTAAAAAATATTGAGAATTACTGGTATTAATGCATATAGATCTGGTTGATCCAGGGATACTTTCCGATTGCCGTTTGGAGTCAGGAAGGAATTCTTCCCCCCTTTTTTAGCTGGGGTTTTTTGCCTTCCTCTGGATCAACTGTTAGGTAGGGTTAAAAAAAAAAAAATAAAAAAAAAAGGGAATAGGTTGGACTTGATGGACGAATGTCTTTATTCAACCTTAATTACTATGTTACTATGTATGTATGTTACTATGTATGATATCAAAAGAATTCTTGGTACGTTATTAAAAAGATGCCATAGTTGTCTATTTTCTCTACCTGCATTAACAATATTGCACATGTATTTTATTGAATGTTATTATTATTTCAGATTTATATAGCACCAACATCTTCCGTATCGCTTTACAATTACATGTATACATTCACATCAGGCCCTGCCCCAAAGAGCTTACAATCTAAGCACATTTATTTGACACATACATATGGGGGAAACCGGCGTGTCTGGAGGAACCCACACAAGCACAGGGATAATATAAAACCTCCTTGCAAAGGTGATTAGAAGGGTTGATTAGAACTCAAAACTTCACAGAGCCATCATGTTTTCAGTTAGAATTGGCTAAAATCCTCCAATAATAGAACCACCACAAAAGGGGAAGAATATTGATTTATATCAAAATCACAATCTAGCTGCTTGGCAGTATTTGTTTTGGGCAGTCTCTAAAAATTCAACCCACATTATCAACCTTTCCACATATTGTATGTATTGTTCAGGACTGCTGTCAACTCTATGTACATTATATTGAATAGCTCCTGTCTGAATCCATTCTTGGGGGGATAAGGTGAAACTACTATTTCCAATGCAACAGAAGAACTGTTCCCCCAGTCCTCAGGTACATTTTCAAGAGGCCTGCTTTAATATAACCCATCAAGCCTAGTGCTGTAGAGAGCAGTATAAGGGTTTCCCAGGATTTGGTCTATATTTATCTGGTTATATACTTGAAGAATAGTCTTCCACTATGGACAGATATGGTGTAGCATGGTCAGACATTTATAGTTTAGGAGTGTTTAAAAGCTAGTTGTCTGAGCCATGTTTGCTTATGCACATAAGAGGGCAGCATAGGGTGTGCACTGTCGCTAAGTATAAAGCAAATAAAATACTTTTTTGTGTTAGCTTCTGTGAACTTACTGAACAAAGTTGGAAAGTTGGAAACATTGCAGCTGGGTAATTTGGTAGTCTGGCCAGAGAACATGTTGCTTATGAAAGGGCATGTTGCCTTATAATCTAGTCCCATATTTACACAATATATGGTATGTAAAAGGGAATTTTACAAAATGTGGTCTGTCTTTCAGAATGCACGACTGGAGAGTTTTGTAGGAATTCTTCTAAAGTCTAACTTATACCATTACAACCAAATGCCATATGAACAAACAAGATCTATTAAACCATACAAAATTATTTGTTGAACAATATACATTTTATTAATTTAAATAATATACAGACCTCTAACCTCACCCTCTTTTGCATTTATCTTCCTCATGTCTACACCATGTATTTTATTCTTATTATATGCTTTAAATCTCACTGCCTCTCTTTCTAATAAAACTTTCTCCAAACTATTAATATTTTTTTACCCTCTACCCACTTAACACTATACATGTAGCATACATGTAATGTAAGGTTTATTAAAACTAATATCAAAAATAAATTATTGTACAAATGAATAGTTGAAAAAATTAAGTCCATATATGGTTGAGCCCCCACAAAATGTAGATACAGTACCTACATTCAAACTATTTTGCATTGTGTAGTGCATTCTTGGTCATTCATTAAATGGTGGTATGAATGATGCCATCCTATAGGCATGCCCTATGTGCAAATGATATATATATATGGATCACCCCAAAATAGCTGCACTGATAAATTAGGCAGCCAATATAATATAATAAATGGGTTGATTTTACCCTAATGTAGCAAGATAAAATAAAGTCTTATTCATGTGGAGCTACACTAAAGTCCACCAACTCAGTTATAGACTGCTTCGGTGATAGGGAGGCAATGCACTAAATAGGGAGGCAATGCACTTTCTAAAACATGCTGCTACAAACTGTGTTTTATATACTGTGGAACACATCTCTTGTATTCAGCTCAGATAAAGTTTGTCCATGGTTATTCTTTTTGTCCTCATACTCAGAAATTCATGTTCCCGCAAACAAACTTTAAAAACATGAAAGGAATTAATCAGGACAGGGATATGAAAAAGTATCCAAAACAGTAAACATTCCATGGAGCATGGTAAAATATTTCATTAACAAATGCAATATGGCTCAACAATGTCTGTACCAATATTAAGATGCCTTTCCAAGGCTGATGAGGAGAAAACTGTCCAAGGAGGCCTACAAAAACTTT
Source organism: Hymenochirus boettgeri (assembly GCA_019447015.1). NCBI lineage: Eukaryota > Metazoa > Chordata > Amphibia > Anura > Pipidae > Hymenochirus > Hymenochirus boettgeri. The sequence goes on along the minus strand of CM033475.1, from coordinate 117,193,339 downwards.
AAAGGAACTGCTGTATTTCTTGGCAAGTTGCTCCTTACAAGAGACAACAATCCATTGTACTATTTATAAGCCTGAGATTACTTGTTGCTCCCTACATGTGACAACAATCCATTGTATTGTTCGTCTAGTTTGTGAGGTAGGGTAGCAAGATGAAAGACTTACGAACAAAAACATTCAAGTCTGTCTAAAACTTTTCAAAAATGTCTCCTATTACCATGAGCAAATTTGTATAATGTACTGGAGAGACCAAGGCTATTTGGCCCTAATTCTAAAAAGTATCTTTAGTGCAAAAAAGAACATGAAATCATCAAAGGAAAACCATACTGACATGACATCACATGTCATTTAACCCCAGAGTTGACCATGAATTAACTCTATAAGCCTTATTTTGTAATATCATTGTGTCTGGGAGAGGAACACTGGATATGAGGTATGTATTTCCATGGGATCAATGCTGTTTTTTTATATCCGTCACGTTTTTGTTTTTTTTTTTAAATATATACGACAAAGAAATACAAATAGTGTTACATTTCCGAAGCTTGTTAAATCTTTCATACTATTTATTACAATTTAAAGATGTTGACAGTTCAGTACAAACAATGAAACAATCCCCAATCCCATGTTTTTTGCCTACAGAAGGCATCTATTGAGTATCTGAGGTGGATACACATATATGTATGCATGTATGTATAATTTTATTTATAATGGCCACTTGGGTATGCAGTGCTGTACATTTTAAAATATACAAACAAGGGTATAAGTGCAAGCAATTACACAGATAAATAAAAATTAAATACAATTTTATACATTGGTTAAGAACGCATATATGTATAAATTATGTATAAATTGTGCAGCATGGCTTGACACATTAGGAATGAGATCTCTTCCCCGAAGAGCTTACAATCTAAGTGGGTGGGCTAACAATCATTTGTTGTGCTGGTGCTCAGAAAGGGAGGATAACAGTCTAGATTTGAAAGTATTCATGGATGTCACCTGGCTAAGTGAGAGGGAGAGCATTCCAAAAGGTAGGGAGCAGCAAGAGAGATTGGTATATATATATATATACCAGAGTATAAACCGAGGTACATATTTTTACCTTTAAAAAGGTGTAAAAATGATTAACTCGAGTATAAACCAAGGGTAGACAACAGGACCACTACTGCCTTCTCATTCTGTATTGTTTTCAGGATTTAGTTGCCCTTTAAATGGACAGCAGAAGACCCATACAGTAATAGCCATACTGTATTTGGCTATTACTGTATGGGAATTCTTCTGTCCATTTAAAAGGCAATTAAAGCCTCATTACTTGGCACTCCAGATGTTTAGAAACTACAACTCCCAGCATGCTTTAGTTGCTGAGAGTTGTAGTTTCTTATATGCGATCGACATGCGATCACAAAATGAATGGGATTTTGCGATCGCATGTCGGTCGTATATAAGATCGGGAGAGGTGGTTCCGGCAGGATCGCAGGAACGTCGCGTGAGCGGTCGTTCGGGTAAGTAATATCGTGCTGGTGTATGGCTACCTTTAGAAGCACTCGTGGAATCATACACTAATAATGAAGATATTAGTTAAATAATAATTGTACCAACAATAAAATGTCTTTTTACAAAACGTGTATCTTTTATTGCACAAACAACAGGTATAACCAGCACACGCCTTCTGGGAGATAGTATGGGTGCACGCTCGTATATTCACCTTTTATACTCTTGTTTCAAAATAGTCCAGAGCAGCACTTCCTTAAAACGTAATCTTTTATTCACAATTCTTTAAAAAAAGCATTTTCTGCCATAACACATGGCTTTCTTTTTCACAGACAGCAAAGAAAAAGCAACGTTTCAAACCACACTGGTTCTTTGGCTTGACAAAGAACCAGTGTGGTTCGAAACGTTGCTTTATCTTTTATTGCACCTTTCATAAATATGTGACTAAAAATTACTACTGAGCCCTACACCTCCATACATTGCTGTCTGTGTATCCCACATCTATTGCAACAATTTCATTAAAAGAAAATCTAAAATGGCACATGTACAAATGGATACAATATAGCATCATATTATTGTAATAGCATTGCCCTTATAATCTAACGTATAAACAAACATTTCTCATTCCCAGTTTACCTAAAGAAATGTATTTATCCTTTATATACTCTTATACAGATATAATTGGAAAAAAGTTGCTTCAGAGCAATTTTTAGTTACTGATAACTGCTTTTTATTTCAGTATTACAGTAAATCCTTGGTATACCTGCCTGGCTTTACCACAAAGCAAAATGCTAAGGACTTGCAAGCCAGCACCTTTATCCCTACCATTAATAGTGGCTTTAAAAATAGGTTTGGCAATTGGGCCTGGTAGAGCTACTGACTCTAATTGGGGAATTTCATCTGCAGGTACAAGGACAGGAGGATTAAAATCAATACTATCAGTAGCAGCCTCCATAGCTTAATACAGAGAACAAATATACAAAGAAAACGGAGAATAAATGGTATTACCAGCGCCGCTGCCACCAATTTGTATCAGATCACTGCTTTTTGGAAGGATTATGGGTAGCATGGCACACAGTGGGTTACTCTTGTGGTCTGGCACAAAGCAGACAGTGCACATAAGCAGGTTCCCACATAACATGTGCAGTAATCAGGGGTGTCCCTGTCTATGGTGCACCAATTTTAATATTGACCAGGCCTGTATATTGTGTGTCCTTGCAAGTTGGTGTACACTTATCTGTTACCTCAAAGATTGTATCCAATAAGGTAAATTGTCTGTCCAATAATCTGTCCTCCCAACAGGTGGTAACAGGATCTTATACACAGGGTCTTATACACAAGATCTTGTGTTGCAGTCAATATCACCCCAAAGCACACAGCACGATCCACTTTCACTTTCTCTCCTCCTACAATAGAGAGCAGGTATGTCTTGTATTTCATTACTCACTGACCTCCTGCAGGCTGGAGATGGTATATAAGGAGCCTTGGTGTATGTGTCCATTACAATACACATCATATCCTGTGTAGCAGACAGAAACTTTTTTGGATTACACTTCCTTTCATATGGAGCACACACAGGGGTGTGGTTTAAAGGGCATCTATAGTGGGAAAATTTAACTTTTTTCCCTTTCTTTCCATGAGTTCTATAATTCCCCCCAACCCCCAGAGTGTCTTCATTTTGTTCAGATTCCCTCTCTGTCCTGAGATACACAAGTTAGAAAAATACATGATTGTATTCCTCAACTCTTACTTGTACTGTCAATCAAATCCCTGTGACGTGACCCTCTTCCCTGCTCAAGTCCCTCCCTCCTCCCTGCTCTATTACAAACATAGAGATCTGAGCATTAGCAGGGGAAGGGAGGGAGCTTTGATGGCACAGATAAGGCTGCACTTGACCCCCCTTCTTGATAAGACTTCACTGATTAATGATGGGTCACAAAGAGAGAGCAGCAGTACACGGAGAGATCCGTGTCTCCAAGACAGCTTGCTTTCTATTGGCCACTGTGCGTGGGTGTGTTTTTCAGAATGTTGAACTTTTAACTCCTACTGCACATGATAAGGTTGTCGGTTAGCTGGAGTTGAGACATGGAGGAGGTAACAGAGGGGAGGGAGAAGTGGGGAGTGCTGACAGAGACACCATGGAAAAACAAAGTCAATGACATAGATAGGATAAAGGTAACACAGAGAACATGAATTTAACTTTTCAATGGGCCAATGTGTTTATTGTGTTCACTATAGTTGCCCTTTAAGCTGCCATTTGATCATTCCATTTTAAAATAAGGATCTCAGCTCTGTAAGTACGTTTATGTATTTTGTATATTTTGTGTTGTACCTAATATAAGTCAGTGCTAAATTTTATATAAATTTACTGATGGTCATTTAAATGGTAATACTGAGATTACTGAGTGTATATGTACACACATACATATACACCTTTCCTATATGTAATATCCTATACCCCCCACCACATTGGTAGATCCTAAAAACTCAATAAATCTCCTATGGAGATATAAATATATTTTTATAATATAAGGGATATATATATATATATTCTTTATGCTAAGCGAAGCACTCCATGGACTTTCAAAACCAATATTTTATTTGTACTTCAGTAGGTCCGTTTGTCTACGTGTTTCAGCTCAATGGCGGCTGTCGTCAGGGTCCGCCATTGGGCCGAAACGTGTAGGCAAACGGACCTACTGAGGTACAAATAAAATATTGATTTGGAAAGTCCATGGAGTGCTTCGCTTACCATAAAGAATATATGTTGAAAGCTGCGGTAACACCCGGGCATTCCATCATTTTGATTTATTTATCTTTGCATGTCGGAGGTTTTATAACCACATGGAAGCTTGACCATGCTTCCTAATAGATACATACAATAGAAGGACTGTGGAAGCACTCCTTAAGCTTAATTACAACAACATTTTGCAGAAGTGCTTACTGATCTGCTTATATATATAAATATATAGTATATATATGTTTTTTAATTTGAGCAAGGGTGTGTCAGGTGTTTTTTTCAAAAAACATATCAGCTGCAAATGAAAGTGCCAACAGCAGGGGATCAAAAATGGGGATTAATTGAAAGGCACCCTTTCAACCACAGGCAGCCCTATAATTTCCCCCCTATTTTTTTATTAAGCATGTGTGAACATATATTTGATCTGTGCTGATACAAAATCAAATTTTGTGCACTACATACCGCGTTACCTACATTCACTCATTTTTTTAAGTGCACTCTATTTTAATCTGTGTGCACAGGCCTGGTGAATTGTGGGTGCGCACAGCTTGGAGGGAACAGTGTGCCTGGTAAATCCCATGTAGATTTGAAAAGTGGGTATTAAAATATTCTATTTATTTCTATATTCTAAAATATGGAAATTAATAACTTTCTGTTCTGATTCACCTAAGTCTCATCAAGCAGATGTCACACCTATCCTATACATAAGATTCGAAAGAAGCAAAGAGGAAAGGCTCTTGAGACAAATATTTGTTTAAAGTCCAAATGAGAAAGCTTTTCTCCACATATACTTCTCTATTAAATTGCATTTATGTACATGTAAGAAGTGGAATATGTTTCTAAGAAGGCTTTCATGTTGTTGCCAATACAACTCACAGCCCATGAAGTCTCTAGTCTCTGTAGACCCACTGTATTGATGCACATATTTTCTATGCAGGAACCACACCAATGTGGAAGTGCCTTACAAGACTTTGAAAACTGTGTTTTACCCAGGGGTGTTCCTAGGGTTTTTGACACCTGAAACAACTTTTAAATGCTGCCTATCGGTAGACGGGTGGCGCACATGAAGCAGGCATGGCTTTATCAGGGAACAAAGGCGTGGCTTGTGGAGGCGGGTGTGGTGGGCTGACTAACACTGACTGGTGGACTGGTGCTGAAATGCAGTATTGCAGGAAAGGGTTTTTTTTACTGCCGCCTTTTAAGTGTTCTGCAGGGGTGCGTCCTAAGCAAATGTTCCAGTTTGCTTCATGGTAGGGGCACCCCTGATTTTACCCAGAAATTTACTTCCAGACAGCACACATTGCAGACAGACTACCAGAAACAATACAAATTAGTCAGCTGATTTTACTGTCATTTTTAAAATTAATTTACTTCCATTCTGTTCCTAGCATAAGATCCATTTTCTAGATGGCATATAAAATAAGGTTAGAGAATCTACAAGACTCCCTACCATGACACTTGTAACATAGGAAGTAAAATACACTGCAGCCCTAGTGCACAATGTGTGGTGTAACAGCGATTGTTTAAAAAACAAAACAAAACAGTTGTAGTCTATTAAATCACTGTTCTGTGGCTAATAGGCAGGATCTGCTGTAACATGAGCTATGCCTAACAAAGTTGTGTCTCTGTGCTTCAATATGATTTGCTGTCAGCTTCTAGGGGCAATAAAACATGGGTATTTACAACATTACGCCCATTAAAAACATGCCTCGAGAAAAAAAATTGCATTGCCAAGGGCATCACAATCTAGAAAAGTTTGAGAACCAGTGACTTTCACCAAAACAAAGAGGTGGATAATGAGAGCTGACTTCTAGTACTCACAGGTTAATTTCATATATCAACCAAATGCCACAGCCAAGGTGAGGTGAGACACACCTTGTATCTTTGAGAATGTGTTCTGTCTATTTGGTGACTTTAGTTCCCATTATTATTTTTTTCATGTTTTGGCAATCCTGTATCTGTAAAACAAATGTCCGATTGTATTTTAAATGAAAAAAAAAACAACAAACATTATGGGGTGAAACTCAAATGTACCAAGTCATTTCCATCATGCCCTATATCTAGAGACTTAACTACAAGGGGAGCAGTGCCAAGGTTTATGGGGCAACCAAGAATGATGCTAACAAACTACCCCCATCTGCATCATTGTTGGCCTGCATGGATGGAAGTGTTCCATTGGTCAGTATCGGCGCCTTTTAATTAAAATAGAGGGAGCCAATACGATCCGAATGTGTATGCACATCTATACAGAGTATGGAAGGTCAGTCCTGGGAGAGTATGCGTATGCTGTCTTATTATAGACAGATTTTAATCAAATCTTATGGGCCTAAAGCAACCATGCAATGAATAGTGGATAGGCACACTCATCTACTTGTTTGTTTTCTCTGGTGCTGCTCCGTTTCCAAAGGAACAACATTAGGTATCCCATCCCTCCTGGCAGTTTTGGGAGTCTCCTGGATTTTGGGGTGGTCTTCCGCCAGACCACCCCAAACTCTTGCAAACACAAGGAACGCCAACGCCTGCAATTCCCCTTACGCTGCTGCCTTGCCCCTGGAACACCCCGTATGCTGCGACCTCGCCCAAATGCCCCAAACTCTGCCTCCACCATGCCCCTATATGACACGTGACACGCCCCCCACTATGCCCCTTCCCACACACTGCCCGGAAACCACATTTGGCAGGGTGGGGTGTCTGCAACATTCCCTGTAGAACAGGGGAGTTACCACAAGGGGCAGTGATTCCTAGTTCCGCCACTGCTGTAGAACAAAATGGAACCAGAACGCTACATGGATGAACAGGTAATATAAGGCTGGACGTATCTACCCTTCCTCTGGGATAATTTGGTAAATGGTGGATATGTTCAAGCCAAAACGTTGGATTGCTTTATGTCTAAATAAAGGAAAAGGGATTAGTTCCCTTATATCACCAGTTAGAATTTTGTTGATAGAAACTTAATAATAAGATGAATAGAGTTCAGTGTACTCAATCCAGCCATACACTTCCACAAACACTACATTCAGCAACAGCACATTGCACCAATTTATTTGTGAGACAAAATACTTTGGGGATAGAGTATTATAATGTAATCGGAGACATTTTTATGCCAGTTTACTGGAAAGTATTTGCACCTGTTCTTTCCATGAGTGAATTAGGCATCTGGAATGTAACATCCTAGCGGTGCTGTCCAAGTTCATACACTTTCATTTGTAGAATTGTAAATTATTTCTTGTCGTCCAACTGGTGCTGTAGATCCTAGCAGGTTCGCTGTGTGTCTGCTCGGAGCGCTGGCAGGTCAATGCAGTTAGGAGGTGGAAATACTTTGCAGATATGACAGGGAACACAGTGATTGTAAATAATTGTGGTTCGTTAAGCCAATCACTCAGTCTTGGTCTATAGTTGGTGTTTGTGATGAATCAGGAAAATGCTTTCAGCTCTTATCACTTACCAGAACCGTGCCGTGTTCTAGTAGCACAGACACAGCAGTTTATACGGACGGTCAGTGCAGTAAAGGCACTAGGAAAGTTTTCGATCCAAGCCGTTCTGCTTCTGATCATGTCCGTTCCAACGCTCGTTATTCAGGAAGTTCTCCGTCGCGCCGTCCATGCCAGGAACCCAGACACTAGGAAATAGGGATGTGAGAAAGGACGGACAGCCCCTTAGAGAGCGACACAGACAGGGCACGCTGAAGCGCAGCGGTTGGGGCGGTTTATGTGTGTGTTCTTTCTTCCTAAATAACTACATGGCTGGCTGCTCAGTCACTCCGCATTTTACTTCTGAGCCTCCATGATCCAGTGAGCAAAACATAGGGGATGAAAAGGGCTGGCACATTATGTGATCTTTCACCTGCCCTCTGGTTAGTTGGGAAGGCCGGGAAAAGGCGTTCCCTTCGTAGCTCTGCCAATCCCAGGCGGCTCTATTGGCTTGACTCCGACAGCCTTACATAGTGACATCAGTAAGGCAACTTGTGATCCGGGAAGCGAAACGGCTTTAATTAGAAATTCATTGAGTATTATGAAAGTTGATTATTTAAGTGAATACTGCTTTGGACTGTCTGACTATGGTAAGTATAACCCGCTACCCCCTTTTTTATACCGACTTTAAACAAACATGTAACTTGGCTGTAAGTTTTGACCGGTTTATCTCACTTTCTACTTTGCACCGATCCTAGCATAGTGCAGCCTCCTCTGGTTCGTTCTGTTTACAAACGAGCACCTTCAACTTCTTCCTTCCCTCAGCCGTGCGCTGTCGTTGCTTTGGAAAGTTTTCTGCCGCAGCCTCCGGAGAGGTGACAGTTGGAGCACGCCCAGTTAGATGATAGAGAGGCTATGACTGAGGGTGACTGTATAAGCGGATGCGATAACTTTGATGTGGCACTAAGCGTGTATGATACGCTTGAGCTGTATGCTCCATGATTGTGCTACTTCTTACATTTATTTTGAGAGATGTTTCTCCTGTTAGTAGTTTGGATGATTATACTTCTCGCTGCCAGTATAACTCGTGGAAAAGTGATTTCCTGACGGTTACCTTTTTATTGAAAGGCAGCGATTTGGCATGTTATACGTTTAAACCGGTAGTGCAGGGCACGGTGGTCGCCTTTAGGAGCTAATGTTGCAATTGGAACTATGATGGACTTGCACTAAACACTCAGCCACTCTCTTAATTAAAGCAACATGGAAGTTGTCATAAAATTAAGCATCGGTAAGAGAGCCAGGCTGTGAATATGGGGAGAGAAATACGGTAGACGGTGCTAAATACTTTTTACTTGATTTCTGCCCTTTGGTACTGGTTCTTCTGGTTTCCCATATAGCACTGTGTAACTTAAAAGGAATTTCATTAATTTGGGACAAGGCAGTGGCTGTTGAAAATAAGCAATCATTATAAATAAATTATTTCTTGGGAGGAACCTTTCCTAGAGCATATCTTGGTTTTTTTTTACGGTATACTTTTTTTTTGTTCAAAAGGCACGATTGGCCCAGGTGCGCTGAGACAGACAAGAGAGAAGATCATTGGTTTAAATTTAGGAGTGAGATGTAACCATAAAACGGGGTCGTGGGTGGCAGTTGGATCTTCAAGGCATTGTCTGTAAGGACCGTTGCTCTCCTGTCTGTTTACAGTTCATGTGCTAAGGGGTTTCCGTGGTGACTGGCAATCACACCCTGGAGATGATCCTATTTCATGTTCCAAAGAAGCATGTTAAATAAAGGCTTGCTTTCTTTTCTTTGTCCCTAGATCGGTTTGTGTCTTGCTTTTATGTAATGCCACCTTAAACAATCATTTTTTTCCTTTTTCTTTTCTTTTTGTAGACTATTATAACAATATCTAAAATTTGTCTTTGGTTTTTAAGAAACAAAAAACATGTAAAGAGACTACATGCATACAGTCTATTTAAATTAAGTAGAGTACTGTGATACTTTAGATATTGGACTAATATGGCAAAACAATCATTATTTTTATTTAAATTAATACTGTCCTATGCTTTTGGCTTGCTGGCAGTTTCATGGTAATGTTTTTTTTTATGTCAAATTTCTGCAGAGGCATACTTTGCAGTGCAAAGTATGTAGTCTTTGATTCACTGCCTCCACACCCCCATCAGCTAGAGATTTTCCTCTGGATCAACCAGAGTCGAACTGGGGTGTTGGGGCCCACAAGGAAACATCAGATCAAGGGCCCACCAGGAAACATTAAGGGTCCCAATAAACTTTTCATTTGCATTTTTAAAATCAATTAACATATTTGTTTACTCCTATTTGCTCCTTATGTTTATTCATTTGCATATATAACGGTCCCTTTTCATCTAAATTTGAACTAGTTTCTCTGTTTTCATGGGTAAAAGCGCTGTTAGCCTACCAAGGATTTCCCCTGTAAACATGTAGGCCAGTCTGACACTGGGATCAACTGTTAGGTAGGGTTAAAGAGGAGGGTATAAAGGTTGGATTATATGAATGTATTTCTTTTTTCAACCTCAATTACTATGTTTCAATGTTTTTCAACTTGCCTGATATCCCTTTTGATTGCAAAAATGCTTAGAAACATGCTTTATTTTCATTAGGTTGCTGCTTTTAAAAGCCTGCCCATAACCATGTATAAACGAAAGCAATATGTTTAATAAACTGGCCAAATTATTCTAAGCACAGCCAACATGCCAAGGATGCTTTCTTTAATGGGATTTTAGTACTGGCCTTTGAATTACTTTCATCCATTCATGCTTAAGGGCAGACATTTTTTAAGCAGAAGCCTAATGGGAGCGTGTGCGCAATTTGAATTGTATATACACTAGTATTCTATTTTGTATGTATTAGGCTGCGGCCACACTATTCACACACGGTAACGTGTAAAAATCAGAATGAAGTGTGTTTCACTTGTTACTGTGTGTTTGAATCAAATCGAATTTGCCAATAACTTGTTATCGGAGGACGTGTGAAATTAAAATGCACTGGCATGAAATTCTTACACACTGGAGAATCGCATCAGTGAGGCCTAGCCCTTAAACAATATTTTGTCACCAGTTGCATGCTAGTGTGGACATACAAAGTTATATGAACAATTATTTTGCCAAATACACCATAAGTGTCTCTGTGCTAAGTGAATTTTTTTTGGACTTTTTCGAGAGCCCCGGTGATTGCACAACATCCCAGACTTAACTACACTTCCATCCATTTGTGCAGTCCCAAGCAGGGGCATAACAATAGATCTGTTTATAAACAGCTGATAGCGGTATTTAGCAGGCAGATCTATAGTTACAACGCTGCTTGAGACTGCATTAATGGGACTTGCACAAATGGATAGCAGTGTAGAAAGGCTTGGATGCAGACACCGCTGTAACAGCTGATCTCGTATCTAGCCCGGCGCTTGGGAGGGAAATGTGACAGAGGGCCTTCCGTTGGATTTGGCCATTCCATTACTACGCCAGAAGAATAAAGTTGGTGTTCCACATTAGCACATAATCACTCCATAGGAAGAGGTCCTTGTCTAAAACAGTGTGCTTCACACCCTTTTGCTGAGGAGACCCAGCACTAGGCACAAGCATGACAGAGCCCCAATCCTGTATCTGCTAATTATCTTAAGTCTTAAATCTTTTTCAGGTTCTAACGGTCCTTCTTCTTCCCAGGATGCACCACATCCTTGGAATGTTCCTAACTGTCATTTCTACTGATTGGCTGTTGCATAGGTCAAAGATGCTCAGATCTCTACTGAGCAACTGAATCAATCCAGGCGCTGGGTCAAGGACAAGACCATAACGGTCTCTACTAGGGGTCCTGCAAACAGGAATTCAGTATTTCTGTTGAATTTATTTATACACAGACAAAATGCTGAATGGGCAGGTTAAGGTCATTAGGATGAAAAAATACTGCTCTTTTTTCTGAAAAGTACATGTGTTTCCACTGAACTTCCCCTTTAATAAAAACATTTGGCCCACCACTTAACCTGTCTTTTTGATTTTGTCCACTTATGTGACTGAGTTTGACACCCCTGGCTAGCAATATTGTCTTGTATAAAAATAATATATATTAAAGGGAGAAAAATACAATTTGTCCTCTTTACAAAGCTGGTAAGGCCTCATTTGGAAAATGTGGTGCAGTTTTGGAATCCCATATATAAAAGGGACATATTGGAAATGGAAGCAGTTCAGAGAAGGGCAGCTAAATAAATAAGGAGAATGGAGGGTCTTGAATATGCAGACAAATTAAACAAGTTAGGGCTTGTTTACGCTAGAGAAGTGGCGATTGCATGGAGATATTATCACTTTATACTTGTTTATTAATAGGCTATATAATAAACTCTCTGGTGCATTGTTCATCGTCTTTTCAGGGGACTTGTGAGCATTCTTTCAAGGGTATGTCCAGCTTTTTTTAAGTTTGCGTTATTCAGTTTAACTGAAGAACGGGAGGTAAAAGCGCTATTTCTTACCTCCCATTGGTTTGTAAAACTTACAGGAGAAACTTACCAGCATATGGTCCAGTGCCGGCTTCTCTGACATTCTCTGACCCATCCACGCTCCCTTGCACTGTGCGCATGCGCACGCACAATGTAAGGGACTGTGGATGCATTGCAGATTTCAGTGGCATCGGAGTCTGGCAGCACCTTCCCTCCTCTTTTTCTGTCCATGCTTCTCCTCTTCTTCAGTCCTCACCCCTGGTTTTGCTTGACTTGAGCCATACACTGCTCCGGTAGACTCCGCCCCCTCCTTACCGTCGGCAATGAGACCAACATTCACATAACCGAACGTTTTGGGATCTTAGGGGAAAAAATTGCATGCCCTTAAATGTCTGTTCGCACTAAGATATGTCAGTCAACCAGAGGCGTGACCATTTTAAAGGGATTTTTTTTTACTAATGCTTAGCGTAACTTACATAATAACAGAACTTTTTTAGATATGTGAAAAAAAATGTGTTCAGAGCTGATCAAATATTAAGGATTGAAAAAGGTCTTGCTATGTTGAAGATTCTGTTAATTAAGTTAAGTTGTTCAACAAAATAATATTGAATTATTGCTATGCAGGTAACACTTAAATATCCATGACATCCATGTCCATTCATTTTTATGAAACAATAATGTGCTATTAATTAGATATATGAGAAGGGTTAATATTATATGTAATCACACAACTGGTTTGACTTGATTTGTAACCTATTGAAAGGAGAACTAAACTTAAAGGGCAAGTCCAGCCCTAAAATGAAAACTTACAGGTAAATCATCCCCCAAAACCCTAAATGGTAATAGTTTGAAATCTGAAATACATGAGTCTAACCTGAAATCCTGCACAATTGTCCTGTTTCCCTTGTTTCTGCTTCCTGGTTCTTCCAGTTAGCAACTGTCAGTTATGGATTTGACAATTGACATCACAGACAATGACTGAAAGTTAATCCCTTGTCTGCCCCTTCTGAGCATGCTCAGGCTCAGTACAGGTTTCTAAATTGCTCAGTTTCAATGAGGCATCCAGAAGCATAGCAGGCATACAGTAATGAATTCATAGGACAAACTATGATATATCAACATATTTTAAAGAGGCCATTCTTTCTAAAAGATGTTATTATGAGGGTGGAGTTGTCCTTTAAAGTTTTAAAATCCTAATGTGAACGCTTTTCTCCCCAGAACACCTCTACATTGAAAGAGTCTTGCATTTAGTATATGTAAGTAATAGATTTGGTAACTACGAAGGCTTTGATGTTGTCGTCAGTACAACTCATAGCCCATGTTGGCTTCAAAGAGCCATGCCCCCTGACCCCAAGATTTAGTCTCTATGCACAGAGGGGGAGATTCATTATGGCCCAAATCCATCAAAAACCGATGTTAACCCGAAGAAATTTCTGGTTAATGTGGGTTTTAGATGCATTTTAGAGCACAGCGCCATTTCCAAATGTTTTTGGATATAGCACTGTGCTATCGATCCAAAACCCCTACTGTTAAGTTTCGCGCTACTTAGTACGGTCGGTCTGGTCTTAGGACGGTCTCTGGAGCTTTAAAATCACGATACTTACCTTAGCCCAATCCCACAATGCAATACCTGACGTAATCTCGTTTACGCACAAAAAAGGAAAAGTATGATGCACAATCTTCCAAAAGGTGAAAGGTGGAGGATAAATGGGGATAATGAGATACACAATAAATCAAAAGAAACAAAGTATCCCCCTATGAATTATCCCAACCACAGTAGATATACCAAGGTGAATGGAGATTAAAATTTCATAAAATATTAGGTATACATTAAAAGTTACAAAATACACAAAATCACAATATAAAAATATGAATTGGAGCACCAATGTAGTGTAGGGTATAAATAGGGGTAAATATGAGTATGGACTATCAAATTATATATTTGTCCTTAAAACACAAGAGGGATGGGAGAGATCTCTCCACCACAATAACCCTAAGTATAGAGGGCACCCCTAGAAGCACTCGGTGCTACTACCTAGTCAAATAAATAAGATTACCTAGACTAGGACCCTAATCTAAGTGGTGGTACAAATGCCTGCCCAATTTTGGGGACAGGCCCTTTAATGAGTAAGTGTACCCGTTACATTTGTACTTTTCATATTTAGGCATATTACTTTTTTTAAAATACCACATTTTTGTTAGAATATACAGATATACCATGACCTGGATGAATGAGAACCTTCACAAGTTAGAATAGCAACAAAATATTTTTGACAGTATACGTAAATTAGAAAACGTTATAGAAGCTTCTTGTTCAAGCAGTGTCACTGAGATTCCCAGAGTGGGCATGCTGTGTGCAGTCAGCTAACAGGTTTGGAATACATAATGTTCATATAGCTTGCCTTCTTATGGGGGTTCCCAAAATGTTACTGCCATAAATGGTAACAAAGATAAATTGCTTTCATAGTGCAAACTTTTTTAGACCGTGGCAAACTACGAATGCACATTTTTCTTATTAGACTTATTAATCTAATAAGCCATATTTATGCACTTTACAGTGTACATGTTAATATATATATATATATATTTCTGGGTCTTAACAGAAAAAGTTTATTTAGACACACACAACATCAACGCGTTTCAACCCATTAGGGCTGAAACGTGTTGACGTTGTGTGTTTTTAAATAAACTTTTTTCATAAAGACCCAGGAGTGCACCTTCATCTATCTTATATGGTTCTCCTTGAATTAGCAAGGCGTGAGTGTGACACTTCCTTATACCTGTTTCTAAATAATTTCTATATATGTGATGTTTACGCACACCTCTGGTTCTCTGGAGGCACACCAGTGTGCCCAACACCTGTGAAACCCTGGTGCATGGGCATGGGAAATTAGTTAAATCATTAGCTCATAACCTCTCAATGCATTATCCTGTTAACATATTTTTTTGTAGCAGCATAGTGTCAGATCACTTTCTAGATAAATCACAGACTTACATACTCTCATTCAGTTTGATATATTTAATAGTAACAAAAGAAACATGGCATTTGATGTGAAATCAGATTAGTAGAAGAACCTTTTTGTAATAATAATCACAGAAAAACAGCTGTCAGTGGAAGCTCATTGGGAAGGGGGGCTGGCTGACTTTGTTCTGTGACATGATTTTAGGGAACAGTGACACTTGATCAGCCATGGGTGGCTGCAAGACACCTGTTAGCTGAGCTAAGAAAGTAGAGTGCTTGTTAGATCTGGACAGTGTTTTCTTGGAAGGGTGGGGGTGGGGGAGTTCTTAATTATGTGTTAGTGTTCACAGTTTTTAGCTAGCTGAAGGTCAGCTGGCAAACTTATGTTATGTAAAGATATTCTCAGGAATAGTGCTGCATTAAAAAAAAAAAAGCTTACTTTCACATGCTTTCACAAGTTTTTCATGGTGGTTACAGATGTTTGCTGCTAGCGAAATGCTACAAGTAGTGATTCTGTAGCAGCAATTGTTGGCTGGACCGTTCAGAAAACAGAATGGGGACCTACCATCCATGTAAAAGTAGCCTTGGGGATTTGTGAAAACTAATTTATGCATTGTTTTAAGTTTATATTACAGACAATAATGTTGATAGTTGTTACCTGGATCCTAAAGGTTAACTGTGGTCTCCATACAATTGTTCTCTTTTGAAAAAAGTTGTCTCACACCTTTTAAACAAGCCTAGGGTTATCTCTAGCTTCACTGGGTCTTATAATAAAGTTATTCTTCCTAGACTGCCCTGCTTTTAATGTCTCTGTGAGAGGCACAAGATGAGATGCTTAAAAAGCCCACTCCCCAAGAGAAATGATCTTTCCTATCTTTTCTGAAGCTAGTTACAGACATGTAGCCATTTCCTTTCCTTTACTCTACCTATGGACACCTTAGGGAGATAATATAATCTCTTCAGTCAGGGCCAGTTCCAGCTATTTTGGTAACATAAACAAGTCAACCCTGGTTCCCCCTCCTAATAGAAACTTCCCTTGAACAACCTTGTGAATTAGTCTTCGCATGGATTGGAAAAATTAGCCAAGATAATTATATAGTATGAAAAAAGAGGGTACAGGAAACTAGACTTGTAAGATTACCGTATATACTTGAATATAAGTCGATCCGAGTGTAAGCGGAAGTACCTATTTTTACCTTAAAAAAACTGTAAAAGCTGATTGACTCGAGTTTAAGTCAAGGGTAGAAAATATGACCACTGCTGCCTGCTGATTCTGTATTGTTTTGAGGCTTTAGTTGCCCTTTAAATGGACAGTAGCATTCACATACAATAGTACCATACAGTAATAGCTAAATCCAGTATGGCTATTACTGTATGTGACTACTGTATGGGAATTTTGCTGTCCATTTAAAGGGCAACTAAAGCCTCAAAACAATACAGAATTAGAATCTATTTAAAAATAGGTACAATCCTCCTGATTAAGTATTGTTTTCAGGCATTAGTTGCCCTTTAAATTAACAGTAATCCCCAATTCCTTGGCACTCCAGATGTTTGTAAACTGCTTTATGCTTTATTTGCTGGGAGTTGTAGTTTACAAACATCTGCAATGGAACTGCACACACCCTCCCCCCCCTCCCTGCCAGGATGAGCAGTGTCACTCCTGGTCAGCACACCAAGAGCCACAAATGAGCACACCAAGAGCCACACACCAAGAGCCACAGATGAGAGTAAGGGGCATTCAGCAACTTGTCTGGGTCAGCCACTAACTTGAAACAAGGAATCCGGCTGCCGCATCCACTGATCCCCCGCCTGACATCACTACTCGGCGCCAGGAAGTGAGACAGACGCAGAGTAGTGACGTCAGTGGATGCGACGATCAGTGGATGCGGCAGCCGGATTCCTCATTTCAAGTTAGTGACTAACATGAGTATAAGTCGAGGTTCAGTTCTCAGGCTGATTTTTTAAAAAAGAGGGTACAGGAAACTAGATTTGTAACAGATGACTTGTTGCTCTATAGCATTCCTGTCTTTTAAAAGAAAAAAATTTTTGAAAAGCCCCCTCTTTTTTTTTTTGTGCTAGGAGGAAGGAATAATATATGCAACCTCCCTGCCCCAGTTTGTAAAAAACACATAGGCAGTATAGTTTGCTTTTAAAATATACAGGGGACATGGGAAAAAACTAAGGAATTTGAAATTTGGTAGCAAAACTACCAACTAACCTAGTCTCCCAACTATCCATGGTGGCAGATCCTAGGCAGTGGGATCTGCCACCATGGAAAGTTAAATGATAGCAGCTGTACAAAAATTTGTAATGTGCACGAGGATGAATAGTATTTGTTCTGAGAACTTTTATTTAGGCATGAACTGATAAATGAAATATGGATTCATTCTTGTATATGTACAACGTTTTGTTTTTTTGCATTTTAGCTAGTTTGAATACATTTTGGTTGCAGCAGTACAGGTGAAACAGAAGTTATTATTTCTGCCTGGGTGGATCTTTTTTGATACACTTTCCTGTTGTCCTGTTTTGATGTGTAAGTCATGTGCTTAATTTTTTATGCCTCCAGATGGGAAAATATTTTAATACAAGTTAATATTTTTAAGCTTTTTTTTGTTAAACTTTTAAGTTTGTTTAATATTTAAAAAAAACAAGTGAAAAACTATTTGACATAGATCAAAAGCAAAGAATCTCTAGGTGTATTGGATTTTCATGCTACTCTGATTACAGGTCAATTGGACAAAATTAAGACAGGTGTTTCTCTTTAGGAACAAGTGTTCATCAATAGATTACATGCTATATCCTTCAACTATTGTCTCCTAAATGATGTTACACTCTCCTCCCTGTGTATTGTCATTGTAAACGATGCCCCCTGTGGATTGTAAACGATGCCACGATATAACGCGCGCAAAACATGCAAACGCAATGTTGTGCCTCTTTTCGGTTCTGCTGCAATTCCGCTAAAGTTCCGTTATCGGAGCGCAAAAAAATGGTGATCGCATGTGCTTCAAAAAGCAGATCGCAGCACAGTGCACCGTGTGTTACCAGACCTTTTGGCCTACACTACTCTTTTTAAAGCGTGGTTGAATCCCGATCGCATCACACATTAAAACTCTCTAGGGCGACCAAGCCCTTACTCTTTATTTATATGCATGCTCTTTAAAAAGTGAACAATATCCAATAAATGCTGTTAACTCCAGGGATTAACAATCTCTATTGCTTTTGCAGTTGATAATTCTTGATGATACACATTCCTAGAATAGAAATTCAGTATGATGCAACTTTGTTCTAAATAATGCTCAAAGGCACTACAATTTATAACCATCTAGGACTATTGTTGGATGTTTCAAGCTCAAAATTGCAGATGGTTGTATGTATGTATGTATAATTTTATTTCTAAATCGCCACTTGGGTACGCAGCTGTCTACATTAAAGGAACACTAAATCCATAAAAATAACTATTTGCCATTCGTTTTTTATTATTCACAGGGAGGTGAGAACGCTTATTCTCACCTCCCTGTGAATAATAGGACGCTCGGGGGACCTGGAACTTACCTTCCGCGCTCCACGCGCAAGCCGCTCCTATCACTGAACAGCTGTTCTCTCCCGATCGTGCGCCCTATCTTTTGTATTGGCGCGCATGCGCCTAAGATAGGGCGCACGGTCGGGACAGAGCGGCTTTCAGTGAAGGAGCAGCTTGCAGTGGAGCGGCGGTAAGGTAAGTTCCAGGTCCCACGAGCGTCCTATTATTCACAGGGAGGTGAGAATAAGCGTTCTCACCTCCCTGTGAATAATAGAAACAAATGGCAAATAGTTATTTTTATGGATTATGGGAGTGTACTGTCCCTTTAAAAAATACAGAGTTATACAAACAAGGGGATAGGTGCAAGCCATTATACAGATAGATAAAAATTAAATTAAATGGTTGCAATCGCTTCCTCTGCTACCTGATATTGTTCCAGGTATTGTAGGGGCATTTAAATTACTGATTTTGTTATAAAGTTATGAGGTTTGTTGTATGTGTATGCACAAAATGTTCACAAATTCCATTGGAATCTGCTGTGTAATCAACTACAAAATTGTATATGTTTGACCACCTTTTCTTAAAAGTAGATCATAATCTGCAGAATTCTGCAAAGAAGAACTAACGTGTGTACATTTGTAAACTGTTGTTAGGAATTATAGGTGTTAATTTTCTTTCTCTCACAAACAACATGTATATTAAAGGTGCACAGTGCTCAGGTGCAAAGGATGCACCTTTTAAAGTATGGTTGTTCCTCTTTGTAATGTCCTCACTTATTTTGTTTGCAAGGGCAACCAGTTTAATTATTTTATTCTCTAGTGACTGTATTCATTTGGTTTCCGTGGTTACAGAACCATTAAGGAAAAGTGAGAAATAAGGCAGACAAATCAAACTGGAATTAAAATAAACAAGTTTAATTCAGGCAGGACATACAGTGAAATGTGACGGACCACAGAGTAAGACATGAGCATCATGTTTAAAACTTACAGAATGATTTACTGTAAATAAAAGTAAAAGATAAGGATATTAGCATGTCATGTATGCATGCATTATTTATTTAACACGTGTGTATTATTTTAACAAAGAAAGCTCACTTGAAAATAATCTGTTTGTCCAATATTTGTTGATTCTATTATATAGAATAATAAAATAGGTATTCTGGTTCTATGTTTCAGTGACAGCAGTTTGGTCAATTTATCTGAGTGCAGAATCAGTATCAAACAAGCAGAGGAATGGTGACAGACACAGTTCACTTATTAATGTAATGGGGTGCTTCTGTTTTATTCTGCTACACAATAAAACATGACGTTTCATATACAAAGCAAGGGTGTGTTATCCCAATGCTGCTTAAGTGACCACAATTCCGCAATGTATTAAATGTAGTGAATGTTTCTATGTTTCAGTGACAGCTCTTTGGGTAAATTATCCGAGTGCAGAATCAGTCAAATCAATCAAACAAGCAAAGAAATGGATATGAGGCACTGTTACAGTAACTTATTAATGGGGTGCTTCTGTTTTATTGTGCTAGACGGTAAAACATGTAATTTTAGCTATAGCAGACTTTGTCAAGTGGTATGAGTACTGCTATATCCAAAATGCTGTGTTTTACTGTATAAAATAAAAATAAACTGAAGCACACCATTGATAAGAAAACTGTCTCTTGGTATCAATTCATTTGATTGGTTAACATAGTAAGGCCATAGAGGTGGCTCTCTGATGATTTTGCACCCCTGGTATTGTCAAGTCCTTTAGGGAGATGCAATATAAATCCTTATTGTAAAAGGACCCCATGTAATATTGGGTTAGTGTGGTTTTACACTGACTTTTTTGACTTTGCACAGCACACCCATTGCAATATATATTTAAGTGAAGTTTTGCACTACCTAGTAGCGTGAAACTTAGGGTGAGATGCAATAAATTTCCCTATCGCAAATTACCTGCACTTGTTCCTCTCTTTTACATCGGTTAGCATGGGTTTTTCAGTTATTTTTCCCCTTTAGCACAGAATATTGCATCACCATGTTAATGTGTTAAGCACTGTAATCATGCAATGTGCTTGTTTAGTCTCATCAGTACAGAGCAGGCAAGCTTTTCTTTCTACTATTAATTTACTTAAAATAACTTTTTGAGGTTGATTTTTCTTTGTTCAGCTTTTTTTTAGGCTATATTCACATGGCTAATATTTTGACCAACTGCTGTGACGTGAGGTCAAAATATTGTCTGAAATATTCTCTACAATGAACATTTTTTGGCTGATTTCTTGTCAAAATTGGGTCAAAAATGGGTTAGACATGTCAGAAATTTATTGGCTGTACCACTGTAATTCCCATCTGACTATCAATCAGTAAACCCAATCAACCCAATGGAAATTACAGTGGTACAGCCACTGCCTGTCTCAAGGGAATATTAATCTGGTGTATGTAACCATAGCTAATTTAATTACAGTTTACAAAATTTTTAGGGCTATGCACAAAGAGCCGGTATCGCACTTTATTGCCTCCTCTAGGCAATGCAATGAGCCGATAGCGCCTTTCAGTGCATAGCGAATGGGGTTTACCCATTTCAAATCT
Source organism: Hymenochirus boettgeri (assembly GCA_019447015.1). Taxonomy (NCBI): domain Eukaryota; kingdom Metazoa; phylum Chordata; class Amphibia; order Anura; family Pipidae; genus Hymenochirus; species Hymenochirus boettgeri. The sequence goes on along the minus strand of CM033475.1, from coordinate 117,172,187 downwards.
TTAATGCCAGCTATCTGCTGGCTTTAAAGATTCTGTCTAAAAGAGCCGTCATCTACTTGGTACATACCTTGTGGCAGTTGCTTGACGCGGTTTTGGCATACCGCCGCAACTGCCATAAGTTATGTCTTAATGTCACGTTAACCCTTGGTACATAGGTTACTCAGAGTCGCTAATTTTGAAAGCAGTCTGTTTCTGATTGTCTGTGAAAACACATTCTTGTGGTGAAAACGTTATTTGTTATTAATAAAGAAACATTTGATTTCCCCAAGGTATGTGTTTTGGTTGCAAGAGGAGCCCCAAAGCCTAAGATTGTAATACTTACCTTTCCCCCTAATATTCATGAACAGAGATATCCATCACAAACTCTGCCGGCCCATCTTCTTTCACGTTCCTTCCGTGGTGATGTTGCAATACTATAGACTTATGGCTGCTTTCCAAGCCGTCTTCTTTGTGGCAGTTTTGTAAAGCCACCAGAGGAGGCAGGTACCTTTCAAAAATGGAGCAGCAATTTTCAAAACGGCAGGTCTTGTTGTTTGGGGTGTCCTTCTGCTGTATATTGATTTTACTTTGTCAAGACTTATTGACTTGTTTTCAAGGCATTGACAAATTTAACTGAAAATGTGGACAGTTTATAAATGCTCTATGAAACAGTGTTTCTAAAATATTTTAATCACAGAGTACCAAAGAATTGCTACTAGCAACAAGTGAATAAATAAATAAAATAATATGAAGATTGGTTTACATTTTCACGTATCACCAATCCACATTTACTTGCAATATTATTATTATTGCAATATAAGATTTACTGTAAGAAAAGGCCAGTGTCAGTTGTATTCCTGCAAACAGGTGTTATAGGACATTTTTTACTTTGATGGTTTAATGACATTTATGGTACTCTTAAAACCTCTTGTTTTGGGATTGTGTAGGTCATTTTGCATGCAAGCATGTATGTATGAGAAGGGCAACAGTTGTTCAAAGTGAGAAATGCTGGAACAACTGTGGATTTTACTTATGTTGGTGTAATCTTAGTGAGGACATTTGGAGGATACAGTACAGCAGTTCCTCATTTGCCTTTTTGAAAATCAACAGTCTTTAGGAGGAAACTTATTTTCATGTGTTTATTATTATTTAATGTGTCTAATACTGTATATGTTTACGTATATGAATATTATTTCAAAAGTCCTAGGGCTTGCTCACACTAGATCTAAAAACACTTTTTTTTAAAGAACATATGCATTCCAAAAAACAGTGGCAGAATTTGAATGGGGAATGCATAATAGTTTTATATATGAAGTGCAATACGCAGCTGGAATTTATTGTTGGTGGCTGCATCTTACCTTTTACTTGCGGATTGTGATTTAAACAACAGGTATATGTTCTAAAAGTAATTTTTCATAGCTGATTAGACTGTGTGTGACGTGCAGGGTCAGGAGAATGATTGATAGAAGGAGGAAGGGGGGGAGCAGTTAACTGGAGATAGAACTTGCACTTAAAATCTTTTTTTTTCTCCCTACCATGCATTTAGGATCAGTAACGTAGGCAGAACCCTATGTTAAAAAAGATTTTTGGGGTGGACATGCCCTTTAAAACAACACCAGGATCATGCTTCTACCTGCATTCTACCCAAAACTATAGCAGAAAAAAGGGTGGTGTTTCAGCTAGCACTGTAAGCTGTGACATCACCAGTACCATTTCTCTGGCCCCCTTGCCACAGGCACTGAGCATTTCCAGTTGTATCCTACTGCTGTAACTGTCTTTAAATAGCTTCAGAACAGATTTTTGGGGAATGTGGCTTCTTACACAGCACATGATGTGACTGTTACACACTTCCTGGATTATCCTAACCATCTGAGTGTACCTTTAAAAGCCTATAACTAAGATAGAGAAGCTAGATACATCAAACTGGGCTTGTTTGAAAGGTATAAGAGAGCTCTTTTAAATAGAAGACACGTTTACCCTTTAAGCATGCATCCAACCTCCCAACAATGGGAACACCCTGTTCATGTCCTGGAACACCTCAGCATGACCCTGCGGGGACAAAGCTGATATTTTGGGGATACCGGACAGACTGTTCATATCGGGTCCCAGGAAAACCGATACAATTAGGGGCTATGTGACAACACCCAATCATTTTGTGACCAAGACTATAGGGGGCGGAGTGTTACTGTTGACCATCCTGTTAGAGCAGTGAGAAAGGCAGTATTCAACTGGCACCAGCCATAACCAAACAGGCAATTACCTCTGGAAAACATAGGCCCCCAAAAGACTCAAAACAAATTGTCACGGGTTCACCTTCACGGACTCCCACATCAGAGATAGATCATACTCCATGTCCTAAGCAGGACTGAAACCTTTCAATTGGATTGCATACATAAGACCCAAGAGCAGCAGTGAGAGAGAGGGACCCCCAGAGATATAATTCTTTGCCTACACTACTACCGGACAAAGGAAAAGAATTACAGAATGTACTTTGCATTGCTGGACATCTGGAGACTTCAACACCCCATTGACCATGGTTATACATTTTATTCAAACCCCCACAAAACATTCACTATGATAGATAATATATGTATCTCCCACACGTTTACCAAATATCTACGCTTCTAAGATATCTAAATTATATTAGATCCCCCTCTACACAATATATCTGGAGACTTAACGAAAATAATTTTAACAAACCAACACTGAAAGATCTTACAACTGATACTACTTCCAAGAAAATACCCAACCCAAACTCCCCATAGGAGTTTAGGAAGCACACAAGACTGTGATTAGGGGTAGATTAATCTAAATTTTCTTTACTTTCTTTAAACAATGCAATATGAGTGACACTGTACTAGCTCGGAAGCTGTCCACTAACATCTTAGGTTTCCCAGGATATTTCTCTGATTCAATCCCGACCAGTAATTGGTTTAGGCAAAGGTGCCCACTATCATTACTACTTTTTGCAGTAGTGGTAAATAACAGTAGTTCTGGAGGACTATAAAATAGCCCTCTTTGTGGATGATACACTTCTGTCCTTAATTAAACCACTAACTTTATTACTAAATTATTAGAATTATTTGGCACCGTCTCTGGATTTAAATCAAACAAAACCATAGCATACTCTTAAAACATATCTCCCCTCAACCTTAAACATTTAACACTGGACTTCCAATTAAAATGGGCCAAGAAAAACCTTTAAATACCAGGGGATCCAGATGTCCAGCAGTGTAGAAAGCCTTTATACCTATATTTACCTGCCCCTCTTTAAGGTGCACAAAAAGATTTTAAGGGACTTTCCACCCCTCTGGACAAAAATCAGTATATTGTGCAAAACCCCCCAAAACCTGGACGTTTTGTTTTTAACATTAAATCTGCTTCCAGCAAGATATTTTATACTTACAAGCTCCGCAGTCCACTGCCACGGCTCTGCAAACTGCTCTCCATTTTCGGGTAAGGCAGTCAGTGTGGGCCGTGACAGTGACATCACGGCCAATCACTGACTGCCATTCCCAGAGCAGTTTCCACTGTGGAGAGACCAGAAGCGGCAGTGGAGCTTGTTAGTATCTCTTGCTGACAGTAATGATTAGAAACAAAACAAAGTCCAGGTTTTGGGGGGGTTTGCACAACATACTGATTTTTGCCCAGAGGGGGGGACATCGCATCAGTTACTGCATTCTAAGTGCTTTTGCGGACCTTAGAAGAGCCCTTGCTGCCCTGACAAGGGCCCTTTGGGGCTTAAGGGGTCCAGCAGCTCGAACCAGGCCCCCCCCTTCCCTTGCACTTATAAGTGCCTTTGTGGCCCTTGGAAGGGCCCTTGTGTCCTGGACAAGGGCCCTTTGGGGCTTAGGGGGTCCCACAGCTCAAACCGGGACATTCCTTTCTCGGCCCTTGGAAGAGTCCTAGCAGCACTTAAAAGGTGCCCTTGTGGCCCTGACAAGGGCCGTTTGGGGATTAAAATAGCTACGGGGATTCTGAAATAGCTACGTTGATGTCGCCAGCACCGGACGTGTCACTGATGGCTGCAGTGACACCACCCGGTATTGGGGACATCAGTAGTTGGTGTCGTCGGATAGAAGAAAGAAGACATGCCCAAGGGGGTCCTGTTTCAAGCTGCAGGACCCCCAACAAAGGCACTTGTCAGTGCTGGGGAGGGGGGTCCCGGTACGAGCTGCGGGACCCTTTAAGCCCCAAAGGACCCTTATCAAAGGGCACTTCTAAGTGCCGCAAGGGCCGGGGAAGGGGGGTTCCGGTTCGAGCTGCGGGACCCCCTAAGCCCCAATAGGCACTTCTCAGTGCCCCTGCTGGCGGACCCCCCCCAGCAGGCCCCTCCCCCCCACAAGCACAAGGGGCTGCTGAGGAGGGGTTGTGTGGTGATTGCCTTTATAAATTTGACGATAGTAACGATTTTTCCGTGGCGATGTGCGGCGGTAATTTAAGTACAAAAATAACAGACTTTTATAAATATGCCCCTAATTTGTGAAGCTGGACCACAAGCTGTTTGTGGGGGTACAAATAGAAAGTGCATTTGCTGCTCCCTGCTGGACCAACATGAAAAATAGGCCAGAGGGTCTATGGAAATCTAACTCTTTGATATTGAATACCTATGACATTTGGGATAAACATATACTGTATGCTCACATGGCTATCTTAAAACCCCACTGAAATATAATTGAAATATATATTCCACTTTAGGTCAACCTGCTTTTCTCTCCAGGTATCTGTGAAATATATAGCTCGTCCTGGAAAAAAGCTGGTAAATTGCGAACAGGGGATTTTATGGAAGCAGGAGAACCAATGACATAAGACAAAGCTAAAAAATAAACATAAACTGCACCTTAGATTGTGGTTTCACTTTATAAAAATAAATTTCCCTAAACAGGGACAAAACGCCTGCACGCTGCTTGATTTATATAGACTCTTAGAAAAAGCTATTTAGATTCTGAGTATACCCCAAAAAGTGGAGTTGGACTAAGGGCTAGGCCACACTACCGCGTTTTTCGCATGCTTGCGCATGCGTTTTCTCTCACGGTTGCGCCCACGATTTTCACTGAAATGGAAATTGTGGGAACATAAACATTCCTGCGATTTCCTATGCGCATGTGATTGCGCGTCCATTCAAGTTTTGCGTTCAAGCACTTTTTCGTGCAATCGCATGCCTTTTCTCTTTAAAAATTGCACGCGAAGGCAAAGAAATAGCGCACGTGATAACGCTCACGATTTGGTGCACAATTTGGTGCGTTTTAGTGTGTCCTCAGCCTTAAGCTGGATTTAATCATTTTATGAACTTTTCTACTATTTTTGCTGATTGGAGAAAAAAAAACTGGAAACAGAATGTGTTTTATATTTATTTATTTATGGAATGTATAAGATAGCAACTGATCTAACTAAATCACTATATTTTCTCTTTTTATATATTTTTAATCACATCAAAATACATACGGGAGTAGGATCACGCAGCCACAAACAGAAAAAGAAGGTATAGAATCTCTAAATAAGATGGTAACACACATCCTGCCTGTATGCTTTAGACAATGTAGCGACAAAACGTACAGTCTACACTGTTGGTGGACATGCAATAGGTCAGTCCTGGTTGTCTAAATTGCGACATGTGAATATAACCCTAAATCCATGTAAAGCTCTAATTAATGTACTAAAGGAGGACCTCTCCAAAAATGCCAGGGTGTTTGAGACATACTTTCACAGGAAAGGTCCGTTCTCATCTTTTAGTGTGTTGATAAATCACATATGGTGTTTTTACAGAAATTAACATTTAACTGCTAAATTAAGAGATGAGCTCTTAAAATTTCTGCAGTCTGATCATCCTGGATGTATTTATGTAATAATGGCTATCTATATAATGGCAATCCCCCCTATTTTCTTTGTTTCTATTTCATACTATACCACTTTTCTCTCCTTTCTTTCTTCTCTTACTTCCCCCCTAACTTCTTATAGCATAACGATTGACAACCAGCATAAGTGTGTGGTAATATTTCCAGACAATGTACACCAATCAAAAAAAGTATGCTGAATTTACGGTTAAAAGACTTTCGGGCTCAGTTACCCAGAGCCACTGGACAACCGGATACGGCAGCCACGAACAATTTAATATTGTGTTTGCGTTACAGTCAGATAATAGCTGGCATTAAAATCACGATGTGAGTAAATCCCTTTTGGGATATTGAATTTGAGTGATCGTAGCTCTGGATAAATCTCCGCGTTTATGGTATGCATTTTTTTCAACAAAATCATTTAATATATATATGAACATTGAACAAAAAAAGGCTACAGCCAAATTTTCGTTACCAAAACCAGGAAACGGTAAGGACGTCAGGTAAAATCACAGATGCAACATCAATTTTACTGTCATTATGGACCCAAATTGGGGTAACACCTAATCAAGGTACGGCCAGCACAATAATCCTTTAGAAAACGTGGAAATTAGATGTACACATGAGACATGGGGCCCTCTCCTGCATGTTTTATGTTATGTACCTGCTTTATTTCTTTTTATTATGGAAAGGTGTATGATTCCCATTTTTCACACTTTTTTAGTTACTCTGATAGTAGGCTAAACTTACCTAGCAGCCCTGGTGTTCCCCTTATTGGCACACCATTGATTGCAGTTCATATCTCTGTTGCCTGGGGATATAAAAAATGCTTTTTTAAAGGGTATGTCCACCCTTTTTAACATCTTTCAGCCACTAATAGAATAGGTTCCCCCAGCCCCAACCGCCATAAAAACAATTTAAGAAAGTGACCAGATCTTTACTTACCTTCCCTCTCTCCTCCGACGCCCGGCCCAGCCTTCTGCTTGCAAGACACTGCAAGCAGGGGGCCGGACCGGCAGCTGCGTCCGCGATTGGCTGAGAGGCAGCCAATCACGGACACGGCTGCCGGCTTTTCAGAATGCCGGTGGAGAGAGGGAAGGTAAGTAGAGGTCTGGTCACTTTCTTGAAATTATGTTTTTGCTGTTGGGGCTGGGGGAACCTATTCTATTACATGGGCAAGGGGTTTTATGCTAGGGGGAGGGATAGCAAAACGGGAGGGGGAGAACAGCTGCAGTACGCATGCCAAACTTCTCCCGGAGGCCAGGTAGGAGGCAGAGTCCTATATGGACTCTGCTATCCTCCTGGTGGGCAGTTTTTGGGACTTTGGGGGGGACTACAGGAGAACCAGATGGAGCTAGGATGTGAGGTATGGATTAAACTACACTACATGATGGGGCCAGTAGTGGGGGGAGTATAGTTTTGGGGGTGGACATGCCCTTTCACTTTCCCCATAAATGTGATCAACACATCAAAGAAGTTCAGGTTATAACATTCCAGTTTAAAAATTGTTCATTGAAATATTTAAAGATCTTTTAACAACAGCAAGCTGTTAACCCTTTATTCTCCTCTGTGCTGATGAACTAAGGCATGCAATGTATGCTTCATTGTGGTAAAGAGAAGTTAGAAAGAGAAGGGAGGAGCTTTTCCTTGAATATGTGTTTATGTATCTGACTAAAAAAAACTGATACATCTACTTACTAATAAGAAAAACAAATCATTATGCATGTTCCAGACGCTCTCTAGTATACTCTCTAGTACCCTCTCATATCCGTGTTAGAGTGATAGTGCTGATGATTCCTGAGAGGAGGGGATGGGTTTAGAGAACTAGCTGAACATGTGCAACAATGAATATGGCTCTGGCACCTACTTTGGAAATGCCAGGATCCTGCAGAACGAAACAGATGTTAGAGGCTGCTTAGTTCAGTGGTGAGAGATAAAATTATTTGTTTGTTAGCAATAATACAATGCATGCTAGTTCATGAAAATATATTAGCTTTACTTCTCATATAAAGTTTCAATTATTTAGTATTCTTAATTTTTGCTAATATCTACCTGTTCATATAGTTGGATGTAAAAAATATGCATCTATAAAGGAAATATGCAAACATATATTAGGCTTTAAGATTAAAGGTTCGTACATGTGCGATTGTGGGTGCCGACCCGATGTGTATGAATGGCCGCTCGTTTGAAGATCTGCCTGGTTGGGAAACGATCCCTGACGGAACGGCCATTTTGGGCGAGAAAGTGCCCATACACTGCACGATTATCGGCTGTTCATACACCCGCAATCACACGTTTGTATGAACCTTTACTAGGAAACTCTAAAAAAGGTAAGCAATAGAAAATCTTAATTAGCATTTTTGAGTTGTAAACTTGGAAGATTTGTTTTATCCTGAGTATGTGTATAGGTGTAACCATGGCAATACTGGTCAGACGTGAATTCAGCATGGGCTATGTTGGGCACCCCTGTTGTAGAGGTGAAAGCATTTTTTGATGTTAAGAATGTGATCCTGGTGGGTTCTCATTGAGCTAATTTGTAGGGGTTGTCCTGTGGCGTCAGTGTTATGCTGCTTATTTGTCACCACGCAAGCTTGGATACTGTGGCCACATGATGGTTTCACATGCCTCTGATATTAAAAAAGTCTTGCCACACCCTCTTTATAATGCTTTTATTGCCAATGTTTATATATCAATCATCAAGCCTTGAATATACTAGAGTATATTATTATAGATTACTTTGTGTTTATCTGCTAAACAGTAGGGGTCTCTACCAGTATATTTTTCCATGCCAGCAGGTAATGCATACATATTTGATCCTTTCTAAGCATGCTCTAAATGTCCCGTGTGCAGTAAAACAATGGTCTTACAGTCATTTTTTTTAACTTCAGTATACCAGAAGGACAAGGTCTCCATTAACGTTCTTAATCCATAACTCTCAAGAGGGTGATCAACATTCCTCAGGCCTCTGGGTAACTAAGGCCTCCAAGGAGTAAGGGAGTATATTCAAGTGTGATCTGCATAGATGAATTCTGTATGGAAATGAAGAATTTAGGCTAATGGAGCTCAACCATTTCTAATTTTGTGATGGCAGGAGGATTTTGATTGAAAGTAATTAAGCAAGCTAGCTGTAAAATTAATTAAAGCAGGGGGGGGGAATTTTATTGGATTGGATGGCAATATAGCTGCTGTCAGATGAGGGACGGATGGGGGTGACCTGAATTCTCTGCCCTCCCTCCTCCCACTTGGGACATTTATGTCACTTTAATCTCCTTACAGTGGCTGGTGTGCATTTGTTTGAAATAATCAAGGAAATATGGTCAGAAATTGTCATCTTTCAGATCTAATTTACCTGACAGCTTCACGCTAGAGAAGGAAAATTTGTTTCTTGGTTTGTGTTTACATTTGATTGTGTATGTGGCAGTGGATTAACTGCCCAGACTTTTTTATTAAGTGTATCTGTGTGTTAATGTACAACATGCCATGTGCATGGTTAATTCATCATGTGATCTGGTCAGCAGCCTTTTTGGAAAGGTTGTTTTATATAACTGTGTTTAGTTTAAATTATTATGAGGTTTTCTCGGCATTGACATGATTCATGAGAATATTTCAGTACATCTCATTTTCTGCTTCTCCTAGCCTTATCTTAATTAATGTGTATGCATGAAATAAAAAGGGAGACAATCATTTTCTACAAGCATTCAGTATATGCATTATAATAAATGTTTTTTGAGTGTTCACCAAAAGAAAAACAACTTCAGATTTATTTATAGACAATAAAGAGTTAAATTATCGCTCACATTTCTGTGAGGTCAAGTTCCTGAGATATTTCTAGATAAATCACAAGAGAACTAAATCCCTTTATTTTCATATATGGGGATAGGATAAGGTCAAATCATAAAAAAACAACAATGCCTACACAGTCAAAATGTACATACAGTGATTTTAAATATGAAACTGTATAAGTAAAAGAAGCATTCAAACTTGTAAGTAAATTCTAGCTTGAGTATAAGTATTAAAACTCCTCTAAAAGAGTGCACAGTACAGAAACTCAGAGGCAATCAGAGCAAGTAGCATAAACTGTGCTGCTATGTGGCTGTGAGGAATCAAAATACCGGAGCCAGTAGCTGAAGGCATTTCTCCTACCTCCCATTTTGAGGTAGGCGTAGTAAAGTTCTTTACAGCATGAGTATAATTCTCCTTTAACTTGTTAAAATTAATACCAATGATGACCATGCCACACCTTGATCCACCACATAAAGCGACCTGTATTTGCATTGATAGTGAGTAACTAAGTAAGATTTTCTTTCTGGTGTACTATTTGCTTTAATTAACATTCAGCTAATTTCCATCACTTGTTCAAGGGGGACTCTGGTCTCAAAAGGGGGCTTTTATTAAAAAGGGCACACTCCAAACTTGACTCCAAGATCATGCTTCTAGCTTCAGTCTATCCAAAGTTACAACAGTAAAAAAGAACCAGAGAAGCTAGAGATATCATCCCAGGTTTGTTTGAAAGGCATTAGAAACGGCAGCTAGAAAGTTTAGGGAGAGGGGGCCAAAAGGAGCAAAAAGCCCTCCACTGAGCATAAAAATGGAGAAACACCTTCTTATAACAGAAGGCATCTTGCAGTCTCATGCTATATGAATAGCATTGCCCACAAAATCTAAGAAACAATAAGTAATTTCTTACTCCTTCCCCAGAGTAAAGGGCGGAGATATGCAAATTACTCTGGGGAACCTGGGAGTGTTTCTTAGATTTTGTGGGCAATGCTATTCATATAGCATGAGACTGCAATATGCCTTCTGTTATAAAAGGTGTTTCTCCATTTGAAAAGCATGAAAGAGCACTTTTATGGAGACCACAGTTACCCTTTCACTTAGGAATAACAACATATACTGTTCTGTTTTCTGCAATACATACCTTTGCAATATACCTTAGTGCTTGTCTTACCAGTTAAAGGTGCCAGACACTTGAAATGATACAGAAACTATAATTATTTGCGAAACAATACAGTTCCCTTTTCAAGCTGAATGTCTTGCATATCAATTGTCCCCTTATTCCTTTAATAACGGTTTCTTTACAGTAGTATTTGTTCCAGCCTCTCTAGCAAGTATCTTTTGCCAGCACGGGGCATTGCAAAATGCAGGGGTTGCCAAAAACCTAGGGTGTAATACAGCTCCCTAAACATCCTTTTATTTTTATTGTTCTGTTAATTACTGTTTAAACTTTAATGTCAGTCCATCATAAGGGGGCTACTAGTCAAAGATCTTTGCAAACACAGTACACAGAGGAAACCAATTTAAAGCATAGTTTTTTTACTCTTGTGTGGGAATGTTTGTTTAGGAAGAAAAACTGTTATTTTAGAGAGATTTACAGAGTTAACAGAGATTTACAGAATTTAAGAAGAAATGTGTCAGTTGATGATTTATCTAGGATGTGAAGCAGTCTGTTCATAGACCTGTCTCAAATGCGAAGTGTTTATCAACCAAAGGTATGTCGTAATGCAGAGTATTATAAATATACTATTTTTTCCAGTAGATTTAAAACACAATAAACCATATTTTTAAATTAAATTAAACACAATAGCAAGAGTAGAAACAGAAATATAATTTTTTGAGTGATTTGTTACATTTTACAAAACTAGATGCAAATAGAATAAAATCTTCCATTCCATAAGTCACCTATTATCAGAAATGTATGCTAAAACTAAAATAATTATACAGTTATTCAAATTGGTGTGTGGAGTATCATCATAAAGGCAAAGTCACATTTAGGAATATTGTTAAAGAATAAATAACTGTAAATCTAAAATTAATTTAAACCACTAACACAACAAAGAGGGAAGGGTTCCTAAACTTGCTACATGAACATGTGATATAATTGGATTTTGCTAAGGCTTTTGATACATTCCCCTATAGGTAACAGATGTATAAGCTAAGGTCTGTTCGGCTTCGATTGCACATGGATAGATAGGTGTTGATGGTGCTTCATCAATATGGACTAAAGTTCTAAGTGGGGTGCCACAGGGTTCTGTTTTGGGTATACTTCTAATCTGTTAAAGGGCATGTCCACCCTTGTAATAAACTTTTTATCTTATGTACTGCTCCTTCCCCCATCCCCAACCGCATAACTATTATTCATAGAAAGTGCCCCAATCTTTACTTACCGTGCCTTTGTCTTTCTCCGCACTGCCCCGGCCCTCTGCTTGCACGGAAATGCAAGCAGGGGGCGGGACCGGCAGCCGTGTCCGTGATTGGCTGAGAGGCAGCCAATCACGGACGTGGCTGCCGGGAGTTCAGACCAGCGAAGTAGAGAGGAATGGTAAGTAAAGATAGGGGCACTTTCTGTGAATAATAGTTATGCGGTTGGGGCTGGGGGAAGGAGCAGTACATAATGTAAAAAGGGTTTTATGGCAGGGGGAGGGAGACAAAATTGGGAGGGAGGGGGAGAATTGGTGCAGTGCACATGCCAAACTTCTCCCGGAGGGGAGACAGGAGGCAGAGTCCTATATGGACTCTGCTATCCTGCTGGCCAGTTTTTGGGACTTTGGGGCGGACTACAGGATAACCATATGGAGCTGGGATGTGAGGTAAGGATTTTTACACACTACATAGTGGGGCCAGTAGTGGGTTAAATTATAGTTTGAGGGGTGTACATGCCCTTTAATGATTTAAAAGTAGGTATTGTCTCTGTGTTTGCAGACAACAAAAATTTCTTGATCATTAAAAGCTGCAGAGGATGTGCAATTGTTGCAGGCAGATCTAGATAGGTTGTCACATTGGATTGCTAAGTGGCAGATGAGATTCAATGTTGGTAAATGTAAGGTAATGCATTTAGGGCTTGAAAAGGTGCTTGCGTGGGGATATGATTACTGTGTATAAATACATCAATGGGCCATACAATAAAATATCTGATGCATTGTTCACCAATAGAACTTGTCACCAATAGAACTTGGATCTGTCTTCCATTGGACGTTCTGATGGCAGGTTCATTGGACAGTTTAAAAAAAATCTGGATAAGTTTCTAAAAATAAAGAAAGTTGCATGTTACTGGTATTGATACATAGAGTTGGAGTTGATCCAGGGATATTTCTGATTGCCACTTGGAGTCAGGAAGGAATTATTCCCCTTCATACTGTTTTCTTATTTTTTGCCTTCTTCTGGATCAATTGTTAGGCAGGAAATGTGGGTATTATTGAGTAGGTTGGACTAGATGGAGATGTCTTTATTCAACCTCAAATACTATACTATTTCATCTTAAAATTTTTAATTTTACTTCTGAAATAAATTCTCTTCTAAACATACAGATATTGCAGACTGTAGTTGGGTATCTGGAACAATACTCACAAAGGAACACCCCTGGTATATCACCACTGTAAATAAGTAAATATTCTTTTGGTTCTTTGTATATGCAATATTGATAATATGAAAATACTGTGTTTACTTGAATGTAAGCTAACCCAAGTATAAGCTGAGGTACTTATTTTTATCTGAAAAACAAATAACTTATTGACCCTAGTATAAGCTGAGGGTAGAAATTATGACCACTACTGCCCTCTGATTCAGTATCGTTTTTAGGCTTTTAAATTGACCCTTGTATAATATATTGCAGAATTACCATACAGTAGTAGTGCCAGTACAGTGCCAATATTATAAGCCAAATCCACTAACCCCCAATTCCTTGTAGTTTGGAAACTACAACTCCCAGCATGCTTTATTTGCTAGGAGTTGTAGTTTCTAAAAATCTGGAGTGGCAAGGTTCAACAAACCTTTTAGTAGCAAGGTTCAACAAGCTGCCCACCTCTTAACCCCTCCATAGAAAAGAGGCACTTGGTCTTACCAGCTCCACTGACAGGAGAACTAGTCCTTGCTTGCTCTCCATTATGGTATGTCTGGTGAAAGGAGAAGGAGGTGCATAACTCAATTTATACTCGAGTATATATAGTAATTGAGTTTTGCCAGAACTCCCAAACATTAATAGTAATGGTTTAAAAAGACAATTTAGCTTGTAAGTAGCACACCTTCTGCCATCTTTATTAATTTTGGGATTTGGATGGTGAGCAACATATTTATTTTGTGTGCAGCTGATGACTTCAAATAATGGTAGCAGCGTGGCCAATGTTTTTTTTTTTAAAACAGAAACTAGATAGTCACAAGTTATTGAAGTATTATACTTGTACTTAAAGGGTAACTGTGGTCTCAAATTACTCAGTTACTCTTTTCTTGCCTCCTACAACAACAGGGGAACGAGGAGCAAGTGCTCCTGTCTCCCACAGAGTTATATAATGGATAAAGACAATAAGAGAAAATTTGATTACCCTTTAATACAAATAAATTAATTAACAAACCTGAGCCAATCAAAAGCAGCACTATTAGTAAGCCTCATATTCAGGTTTTATAATTGTGCTCAGAAATACATTTTGAAGGACAGGCAACAATATATAGAAAAAATAGATTTGGGGTTTTAGGCATTTTCAGTTGTCAAGTTCTGTGTCCCTACTTTGCCACTTTCATTAGTTCTGATTGGCCAGCAGGAGGATACGTTGTGCTGTTGGAGTCCCTGCTTGCCCTCAGACTGTATTTAGCACATGTCTGTGTTAAACCCTCTTTTCTATTGTTCCACACACAGCTCAAAATGCCATCAAGAGGCTTTAATGTATCCTTGTCCTTCCTGAAGTTGCCATCTTTGCCACCATGTTGTAAATTATGTCTGGTATCGCAGATGTGTGTTTCCGTCCTTTACCTTGCACACTTCCTCAGTACATGCTCAAGTTGGTAAAGAATATGTACTTCATTGAGGAGACAGCAATACTGCACAATACATAATAGCATTTTAATACGGTTTAGAAAGCTGCGAATGGGGATGGTTTAACAGAACAAAAAGGTGGGTGCACTATTTTTATCTTAGTTTTTGTCTTGGGGGATGACAAATATAAAGGAGATTATACCATTTTTAATTGTCCATGAAGTCTAGCACCTGCAAATGTATAGACATATTAAAATATATATAAACATATGAGATAATAGCGCACTCCTGGGACTTAACCATGAAAGTTAGTGTTTATTCAAGTAGAATCAATGCATTTCTGTACACGTGGGACTGTTGTCAGGATTAATATATATAAATATATACATATATTAAAATAATTTAAGAATTAATTTTATTAAAAATTGGTTCTGTGTCCAAATTAATATATTCACATGTACACATAAATACATAGATATAACAACATGTATAAACATACAAGATTGCAGGAACACATGTAGTTTACAAGTAATATATCTCCCAAGTTGGTATAGAAATAATTTTTTTCTTTAAAAAAAATGTTTTCCATATTTCCATAAACTGCTTTGAAAGCATTTTATCTTGTCATAAAATGTGAGAGTGCTGTGCAAGTTATCTTGGTCTGAGATGATTGGACAGCAGAGCACAGGCGGCTAATGGCCATTTTGCTCCAGGGTGGCTTATTAAAAAATTTATACACAAATGCTTAAAATTGCATAAATTATTTAAAAAAAAAAAAAAAAAACAAGTAAGCACTTTAATCACTTGTGTCTCCTATTTTTGCTGTCCATAGAAAATGACAGTGGAGCAGATGAAACTGACAGTATTTCTGTATGTACCTGTTTATTCTGTTAACAAAAGTTTCACCAGTTTCTCACAAAACAAAAAGTGCCTTTAATGTAAATTAATTTATACATTCCAAAGGCTTCTAAACTGGAAATGTGTGTTTTTTTCTATTGCCCATTTCAGAAACTATAATTCTATCACTGTATCAATTTATTTCACTATATATCCAATCTGCAGCATTTTACATTTCAGCTAGCAATCAAATGCCTTATTATCATAAATTCTTCTGGAGTTTTGACCGTTGGTATGTGTGAATTGCATGGTGGTAAATACCCTCTTTTCGTGCTGCCTCATAGTAATTGCTGAGCATGCTTACTTACCCTCACAGATTAGTCAGAATTTTCAGTTTAGTCAGGGAGGCTTGATATTAGCCTTGGCAAAACAAAAATTGTATTAAAGACATGCTGCAACACATACACCTTGGAGAAAGTTCTACTTACATATATTCAGTTATAGATTAAAATAAGGCAAAGTAATTTTTTTCAGTTTACATATCGTTTAAATGTATTACCTTAAGTTTTTTTCTTAAGTACATGCAATGAAGAATATACATTTTTTCCATGCTGAAGACATTCTGTTACATACACTTTTAATGTGTATTATGTTTTCTGTGTATTTAAAATATATGTTACAAGGTTTAGTTCTTCCCATGTATAATAATACATGCCTTTACAAGTTTATGCTTAAACAGAGCTCTGTAAATAAAACAACAAAGGACATGTTTTTGGCACTTCTCTACTTTTTACTAATTACCTTTATAAGTTGTGATACTTATGTTTAATAAAAAGGTACACAAATGTTTACTTTGCCACTTAAAGTGTGGTTGTATTAGGTGTGTTTTTTAATGTGCAGAAATATTCATTTTAAGCAACATTATGACACAGTAGAGAAAGTTAAAAAGTAGAGATGTGCCAAAAACATGTCCTGTTAAAAATGTTATCTTTCAAATGTTAAGTAAGATCTGATTGGTTGGGGCAAAATTAACAACATTTTAAACAATAAGAACTTTTATTGAATCTCCCCATATGTTTATTAAAAAGGTATACAAATGTTTACTTTTCCACATAAAGTGTGGTTGCATTAGGTGTGTTGGGTATTTTTTAATGTGTAAAACTGGCTAAATTTGTGCCTTGTAAAATAAAGGGGTGGCCACTTACAATATAGTAATTGATATATATAAACAATAAACTCCTTTTGTTACTTTCTATTACCATCCTTTTAATTTATTGAGGTAGGTATTTGAAGCTTATGGTTAATTGTGTAATGTGTTCCATGTATTAATATGGAAACAAGGAGCCATAGTGAATTCTATGCAGAGAAGATATAAAATATGTGTTATACAGTATATGCTGTTTAATAAGAGGCCTGTTGATGAAGGCCTGGTTTCATTTGTATGTGGCTCTTTAGTAGGGTATATGGATGTTGGAGGTGATCTTAGCAGGAACCTAGTTCCCAAGGTGTAGGTTCTACAAAGCTTGTCTGTTTTAAGAATAATGATACATAAAAATATGTCCACCAGCCTTAAAGGACATTTATTTCTTTCATTAATAAAGATTTTAGTGATTCAGATAACGCTGCATATAATATATTTAATACATGCAATGTACTGTAGTGTAACTAAAAACAATGAGTTATATTTTTATAAAAACAAGTGTGTATTTCAAACCTAAAGACTGAAGTAGTGTGTGTATTAAAATATTTTTTAGGCTTTTATTCAGCTTGTGATTTTATTAGTTTGAAATTCTGAATTTGTGTGCATTTCTGTGTTTTTCTGTATTAGTTAGTGCCTGAGGTGCCCTAGTATGCTGGCTTGAGCAGGCTGCAGTGAGTTGGCTGTACATTGATTTGTGTCCATGGTGCAGCTGCCGACCTCTATTGAGGAACAAACATAATCAGCACTGACGCAAATTAGATGGTTATTCGTTTTGAAAATTGACAGAAAAACAATAAAAAAGATGAAATGCTCCCAAATCAATAGATATAATGAAATTCAAATAATCCGAGAGATGAGGTCTCCATGGCAACTGATAATGTGGAAAAGAAAACAATTTAATAAAGGACAGACACACTTTGCAAACAGATTGGTAAGGGGGGGGTTACTGTGTCTTCGTGAAGGATCACTGTCCATCCCAAGGACGGCTGCAATAATTAAGAGAGCCTTTCAGTCCAGAAAGTGCAGATTCAGGTTTTAATACACAAAATTATTTCAGGAGCAGTGAATCGGAAAGTCGTTTGTTGTGACCTTCCAGTGAGGCCTGCAGCAGGGCATGGCAGAGACGCCAGGGCTGGAAGGGTTGAGTTATGGCATATTTGTGTTTTTATAGAGCTGAGAGGAGGGGGAGAGGTTAAACAGTATTTACAGCTCACTTGTTTTCAGACAGAGTGAAATCGAGTTTATGGGGGGGGGGGGGGTTGAAGCATGTGGAGGATTGATTATTTCCTCTTTTTTCCATGGCAGGGAAATAATAAGGGATACTCCAAGGGCTCATTCTGGGGATTTTGGAGATAAACCTTTTTTACACACTGAGCACAACAAATGTTTAAGGGAAAAAAGAAACATTAAACCTATATAACCTATATTAGCCTGTACATTGTATTTATGATAGTATGTCACTATATATATATATATATATATATATATATATATAATTCTGAAAGTCATTTAACAATCATCCAATAGGGACAGTGACAGTGTAAGAGCTAAAATAATAGTTATTATTAAGTAATATTAATAGTCTCAAAAATTCATTGTCTATCTTATAGGCTATTAATGTCCTACCTGTTGACACCAAATAAATTGCAACACCTAAAATTTAAAAAAAATATCACCATTACTTATTTGGGAAATCTACAGGGAGATTCAATAAAAGTTTTTATCGTTTAAAATGGTGCTAATTTTGCCCCCACCAATCAGATCTTATTTAACATTGTAAGCTTACATCTGATTGGTGGGGGCAAAATTAGCACCATTTTAAACGATAAGAACTTTTATTGAATAACCCTGTTAGTATTTACAGATAAAGACAGACTTAATTTGTGTTTTAGCGAAGGTTATATTTCTTCTTCACAACAGGCCAAAATGCCAAATAATGTCCTTATAGAGTATAATAATCCCTCCAATTAAGTGACCGATTTTACTTTATGTACCGTAAGCAATTCAAGATATCATTAATTTAGTTAGCTTACATGTTGTAACATCCTGCTGTTTAAAGACAACAAACTCTAAGAATAACACTAAATCAGAAGCCAGAGCACCTTGATATAAATGCAGCAATCTGTGCCTTGCCTCTCCTTTTGTTATAATTGCTGGTTTTAGCATACTAACACATTGTTTGTGCCTTATTTCAGTATCCGTTTGGTCACTGACCAAACAAAACATTTTCACGTTAATATAGTAAATTTTATGGTAATCTTTTCTTGTTATACTTCAAACCACTATACATATATGTCAGTGTGAAATTAGCAGAAAATAGAAAGCCTTTTCCTACCTTACAGGGTGGTGAGCTATCAAAATTTCACTTTTGTAGAGGCTGACAGCTCACCACTAGCGTATGCATGACTTCCTATCGTAACGTTATTAGAGAAAGTCACACCTGCAAATTGCATTCAGTAGTGAACTGTCATCTGCTTAGCAATCTTACCGCTTGTATCAGCGGCCACCCAGAGATGTAGGAATAGGCTTTCTGAAAATCTTTGGGGGAATCTATTTAAAAGTAAATTCTTGGAGTATAGTTGCCCTTCAAAAGACATGACCCTCCCTACCTTCCCATGTGCTTTAATTTAGATGTTTCCCAGTTGGATTATTGTTTCTTATGGATAATACAATTGTTGTGTTGATCATATAATGATTGGGACAGACAGTTTTTTTAGACATGGTAATGTTGGAATGTATGTCAACTATCGATTAATGTTATTGCCGGCTTGCATGTTCCATGTTTGAATAAGAATGTAAAGACTCTTGAGTACTATAAATGTTTCTACTGGAAACATTTATAGTATGTAAAAAATATTTGATAGTTTGGAAGCATTAGGGCAATTTGTAAAACAGAGGGAAATGCCTACATCTGTAAATATATAGATGCAGAGAGGGGGTTCTATCCTGACATCAAATCTTAATCATAAAAGATTCCTGCATCAACAAAAGCTAATAAGCAGTGGATCATTTTTCTTATAGGGGTGAGCAAAAAGTCCGAAAGTCCATTACAGCATAAGCAACATAAATGGTTCTTCACTGAAGGGTAGTAAAGGTGCCCATATATAAGAACTCACCTACCAACCGATCCACAGCATTCAATCAGTTCTTCAGGAACTGCCTTTCCTGTTCTTTTTCTCGACTAATATACGGCCGCAATGGTCCCGTCTGACCCATTCATTTTGCGATCATATGTCGGCTGCGAAAAAAGAACGGGAAAGGCAGTTCCTCAAGAATTGATTAAAAGATATCTAAACTGCTTAAAAATGTTTTTGCTATTCAGCTTTATTGAATTTATCTTACCTTCTTTTCTTCAATAAAACCTGCAGGAGCTGGGTGAGAAGGTAAGGAAATTAACCGATCGCTTGCTCCTCTGCCACGTAGTCTGACAGTTCCCGATGGACTCTGTACTCTAATACTGAGTCCATCGGGGCTTGTCAGACTACGCAGTGGAGGAGCAAGCGATCAGGTAAGTTCCTTACCTTCTCGCCTGACTCCTGCAGGTTTTATTGAAGAACAGGAGGTAAGACACAGCTCCTCTACCTCTTATTCTTCAATAAAACTGAATAGAAAAAATATTTTTAAGCAGTTTAGATACCCTTTAAATGTTGTGGCATCAATCGGGAGGTGAATTCTAATGTATGGGCACTTTAAGGCTGGAAAGATTTTTTGCACTGACTGCATAGTCAAGCCCCTACTCACATTCTGTACATTCAAAATGATAAAATACATTGCACATGGTGATCTCTGTCTAATCTGGGAATCTACTAATTGTCCCTACTTGTGCAGAACAAAGTAGACATATGGTTACGTATATGACCTAAACTTTTATAGATAGGTCTTGTGGCAACTAGCAATTAAAACTAATTTATCACTTTGTAAGAAAAAGTAAAGATGGATGAAGACTGTTGCATCTTGAATTGCTATAATTACAACACTGTATAGTATGCTATACTATAATTACATGTTGTCCACAATATTTAGCACTTCACCTCTACTCATAAAATGTTTGAGTTTAATATAAGAAAAATGCAAGTGACAGCAGCAACTTAAATACATTGCTGCACTTTTTGTTTGGGAAATCCCCAGACATTGTGGGTTAAAATAGGTATAATTACAACATTAAGTCCAAAACTAGGAACACAGGTATGCCGGAGGAATAATCTGGATTTCACAGCCTGAAAAAGTTTAAGAACTGACAAAGAGAGAATTGATTTACTGTTTTATCAGCAGATTCTGAAATATAAGAGTCTTATCACGAGCATAAACTCCTTCAATTTTAAGAAGAGCCATGTGCACCCGTTGTTTCCTGAGGCCTCGCTTGTAGCCAGCAAAAGTAGCTTTACACCATAATCTTCCAGGCATTTTTGTTTCCTATTTGCCAGATGCAGGCAAGACCTCACCGGGATCCAAAATGGAGGAAAAGGGGGAAAAGTCAGGTCAAATATGGGTTTCAGGGTAGACTTCAAAATCAAAGAACTGTATACATCCTTTACAAAATGTAAGACCTAGTTTTTATTAAACATTGCTCAAAAGAGATGTTTACAGGTCTCACAAAGGGGTAATTTTATTTCCTTCCAGGGTGTTCAGATTTGTGCAGCCAGATATAAAGTGAGCTGACAGGTAGTCTTGCATTAGAAAACCTATAACTCATGACGGATGCCAGACTGCCTTCTCCTCACACTGCATGATTTACAGATACTTAAAGGGTATGTCCATCAAAAATGTAAGTTTGTTTCTAACTGATTTACTGAAGAACAGGAGGTGCACTCCCATTCTTCAGTAAATCTTACAGGAGAGGAGGAGACACTTACCCGCGGACCCGCTCCAGCGCCGATGTCCTCGCTCCTTCACACTGTGTGCGCATGCACACACAGTTGTATAAAATTTACCTATCAAATTTTAAAAAAAGTTTAAAATCAGCCCACAGAAAACTTATCTCAAATGTCCAGATCCTAACAATCTCTTGATCTATGTATATTTTTTAGACCAAATGTGTAAATACCTTTAAAAGTTAATGTGGGTTGACAGAAAAAAAAGTGTTTGATGCATGGTACAAACAGGGTAGTAATACATTTTTGTGAGTCAATGTTTCTTTATTGCAGCTAAAGTTTCTAAAAATCAGTACAGAATGTGTGAAGGACGTATTGTAGCAATTACCTTAAAACATGATGGTTTTTCAGTAGTTCCGCCAAAGATTTAATATTTGTTTGAAATATGAAACTATTCTCTAATGAATTTGGAAACTGGAATAAATGTCACCTCCCTTTCATTTTCTAAGGCTTCCTGATTTGAATATTTATAAATATCAGTAAATTATTTATTGGGACAATCTGCTATAGTGTTCAGGATCGCTTTTAACACATTGGTTTCTGTATGTGAAACATTTCTAAAGGCTTCTTATATACAAATATTGATAACTTTTCCTTATAGATAAGGGTATGCATAACTAAATCAAAAGCATTGTAACCATGTAACTTATGTAAAATGATTTCAGATTTAAATGTGTTGTTGGCTGACTAGTTATGTGAAAGAGATAGAGAAGCACAATGTTTTAAATATATAAATCTGAATAAATCTTGATCTTTGTATATCTAAAATATTTTTTTTATTATGGATGTTATGTTATGTTATTTGCAGCAATAAAAATGAGGAAGACTTATTATATACAAGTAAACACAAGGTCCTACTCCAGGATAATGTATGTGCATAATTAACTTGGAGTGGCTATGTAGGTCTATATGATAGAATCTTTGCATAGACAAGAGTGTATTAAACATATTTTTTTATTTGTTTTAATCATGTGTAAAAAAAAAAAGGTTGGGGGGGAGTAGTTATGATTCAATGTGAGTGTGATAAAATTGCTAATTTTTATAGATCCACCATTTTTTGCCATAAATTCAATCGGTGGGCATTCAGTAAAGCCCCATGACCAGATAAAATATATGCTCGGATCTTAAGAGAGCTTAGTCCAGTTTTATCTAGACCACTGTTTCTTATCTTTTGAGATTCACTTTTGTCTGGTGATATGCCACTGGATTGGAAAAAAGCCAATGTAATACCAATATTCAAAAAAGGTAGTCGTTCCCATACTGGTAACTATAGACCTGAAAAAGCCTAACATCAGTGGTAGGAAAGGTGCTTGGAAACTTTGTATTGGGATCATATTCTTGGTGTTTATGAAAAAGTGAGTAAGAATTTAGATTCAGACACAGCAGTGGATATAGTATACGTTGATTTTGATAAAGCTTTCGATACTGTGCCACATAGGTGACTAATGTATAAACTGAGGACTGCTGACTTAGAAAAAAAGATTTGTATATGGATATAATGGCAGATGAGGTTCAATGTTGATAAATGTAAGGTAATGCATTTGGGATTTAACAATCCTTTTGCCACCTACACCATACATAACTCTTTGCTAAGTGAATCTCTAACAGAAAAATATTTGGGGGTTCTGGTAGATAACAGACTTAGCTGTAGCAAACAATGCCAGACAGCAATAGCTAGAGGAAGCAAGATATTGTCTTGAATAAAGAGAGAAATAGATTCAAGAGAGAAAAATATTATTCTCCCTCTTTACAAGGCACTGGTAAGGCCTCATTTGAAATATGCAGTGCAGTTTTGGAATCCCCAAAGGGACATCTTGGAAATGGAGGCAATTCAGAGAAGGGCAACTAAAATAATAAGGGGAATGGAGGGGCTTGACTATGCAGGAAGATTAAACAAGTTAGGATTGTGTACATAGGTGAAGTGACATTTGCGTGGGGATACAATCACTATATACAAATATAATAATGGGCCATACAATAAACTCTCTGGTGCATTGTTCACTAATATACATCCTTTAAGATTAGAAGAAAAGAAGTTTTATCTTCAGGTTAGGAAATGTTACTTTACAGTGAGAACTGTAAAACTATCTTCCAGCAGATGTAATAGCAGGTAATAGCAAGTTCATTGTATAGCTTGAAAAGTTTCTAAAACTAATAAATATTGAGAATTACTCGTATCAATACATCTATTGTAGTTCTGATTGATCCATTTGGAGTCGGGAAGGATTTATTTCCCCCCAATTTTTAGCTTTTTTTTTTTTTGCCTTCCTCTGAATTAACTGTTAGGGTTAAAAAGGAGGGTCAAAAGGTTGGACCTGATGGATGTATCTCTTTATTCAACCTCAATTACTATGTTACTATGTATCCTTCCAGTGGTAGGCTAAAGTACTACTCTAAAATGAAGCGCTGAATAAACCTAAATTATTGATTGTAATAAACAAAGCAACTATTCATGAATCTAAAGCTGGTCATACACATTACCAATACGGGGGCAATTTCATTAGTACTGTTGGGATTGGCCCTTTATCGGTAATGTGTGTACTGCAATTCTGAGCCTTCTCAAGGATGTTGAAGGTTCACTGTCGGCCTCGGGATTGTTCGAGTCTCCTCAAAAATTTCCCTCAGCTACTGTTGTCTCTCAAAAATTTCCCTCAGCTACGGTACTAAAGTATATGGAGTCAGCCGCAGCTGCATGAAAATGTGCTGTCCCGATCTTTCTCCCTATGCTTTACCTACAACTAGAAGTAGAGGGTTGTACTGCATTAGCCAAGAAACAATTTTGTAATATCATACCTTTATTGGCTACCAAAAAAATTTCAAGCTTTTGAGAATCTCCTCTCTTTTTATACCACCTAAATGATTCTCAACACTTTCAATTTCTAAATTTGTTTACTTAGCCAATAAAAAAGGTGTTACTTTGCTAAACATTTTCTTATTACCTGCAGGAGGATCATTGATATTTGCAATCGGATCATCATAGAGGTAAATAGTAGCTTTTTTTAGATAGTAATGTAGGCCATACATATGCAACTTCTGACTCAAATTCTGATGCTGACAGCAGTAGTTTGTCAGCAATGGGAATTATCGTTTTTATTCTATCTACATGTCCATTATTCAGAAAATTCTATTGGATCTGACAGGATTTGCTGAATATAATCCATGCACATGGCTGGTCTGTTCATCAGTGGTGGGTTTTGGACATAATCATTCTATTATATAAAACAGAAGTAGTAGAGAAACAGGAGGTTAACATGTGTTTCCAGGGGTATTACAAAAAAGATTCATTGATTTCAACAAGAACCAAAAACAAAAATATTTAAAATAATCTCAAAAATCCTTATACTTTGCCCCCTATTTTGTGTTTTTTACCAAACCATTTTTTGTGCTATTTTCTATGAACATGTCCTTGAAAACATGCATTGTTTGAAAGAGGTGTGAATTAGAAGTCCTTTCGCGGAGGCATCACCCAATCAAAAATTATATGGAATGGAAAAATTAAGTTAAAATGTTTTAGCATGAAGACTCATTGTCCTTCTTCAATAAGCCGGAATAACATTTTTAGTTGCTCTTATGTAAACATAGGTTTTCTGGTGCACTATATAAAATGTCAGACCTTAGTGAAGAATACAAAATGTACTCACAGTAATATTTTCAGTATTTTTTCTGCTGTAGCTTGTAATTACAATGGAAAAGATGACAGAGAGTATGCTTGTGAAGGTTCTCATTCATCCAGGTCATGGTATATCTGTTGTATTCAATTAGATCAACTGGACTTGAAATGTAGTTCTTGAAGACGTTTCGCTAGTCATCCGACTGGCTTTCTCAATTCAGAATGACTTGTAATTGGGATTTTCCATGGTACATAATAGCCACAGATTCTTGTACAAGTCATTCTGAATTGAGAAAGCCAGTCGGATGACTAGCGAAACGTCTTCAAGAACTACATTTCAAGTCCAGTTGATCTAATTGAATACAACAGATATGACAGAGAGCTTAATTATAGTAGATTTTATTTTATGCTTCTAAAAGTAAAAAGAGCTTTTTGACTATGGCAAATTTTTTTGGACCTTTTTTTATCCAGTAGACTCCGATACTGGGATTGTACCTTGCATGTTTGGACAACTTAAATTGATTCACTAGGTTACTATGTCATGTAGACCAACTACCCCGAAATTGCTGGAACATCCCTGCCAATTACACACGGCACATTATACACTATTAAATTTATAGGCAAAGAGCTCCAAAGAGCTACTGCATACGCATAGAAGACAGAGTCCGTAGGGACCTGTCAGACTACGTGGCGGAGGAGCAAGCGATCGGGAAAGTATCTTACCTTCTCTCCTGACTCCTGCAGGTTTTATTGAAGAACGGGAGGTAAGGCACAGCTCCTTTACTTCCCGTTCTTCAATAAAACTAAATGTCAATTTTTTTTCCAGTGGAGATACCATTTAAGACCACTACTATATCTTATGCCTGTTGAATACACACTGCCCTAGAGGTGGCTTTATCCCTGGATAGAAAAGCCTGCAATTCTCTATACCAGCCATTGTGCCACACCCTCTAGTTTGTGGTTAGATGAAATAGCCCAGATTTGTGCTTGTAGCCAATGAGATAACCTTTTGTAATAGTTCTGATTCCTCCATATCCCTACCTCCCACATTTGCCATGAGACAGACTTATGCTAAAAAGCTTCAACTGTCTGCAAACATCTGTGTAGTTAGTCAAATGACAGGTTGGCTGGCACAGTGGGGAAATTTGGGGGTAAGAAGGGCCCAGGCTGCGAGTTGAAAATTAACTAATTTTAATAGTCTGCAAGTTCAATTTTAATATCTGCATTGTTTTTACATGAAAACTTTTTAGCCAGAAAAAGTGTGGTAAATTACAGCTCATTCTTAAAATGGAACTGTTGTCTCAATTCAAGTGCCCTCAATACAAGAGCCATTAAAAAAAACCCTATCATACCTTTGAATCAAGCCTAAGATCAAGCTGCTGTGAAGTTGCACTTCCTTGTTTGCACCTTTACAATAACAGACACATAATCAGTTGTGTGTCAAGCCCTGCTAGCAATTATTCTCTAGGCTTTCTATTCACACCTTAAGGAGAGAAACATTTGTTTTTTTTAGGTTTGTGTCTAGCTTTAAAAATGATGACGAATTTCAGGTGCGGGGTTTATGATGCAGATGAGGATGAGACTTCTTCTCACTGTTCCAACAGTGTGAACACGCTCAAGCCACCACAGAGGGGATAGAGCAATGGGTGCTGGTGATGTCAGAATTTACAGTGTAATCAGGAAGCACTACACTATACTGCTGCAAGTTTGGATATATTGCAGCTAGAAGCATGATCCTGGAATAAGAGTGTGTTTTTTTTAAAGGGTATCTCCACTCCTAAAAACAACATAGCTTGAACGGATTCCTACAAGTATGAGACACCTGTTCCTGCAAAATGAAGCAATTCTGTGCAGTCTTGTAGAAGTAATAGCTGCTACTTTGTTGTGATCGCTCAGGCAGTTAAACTCAGCCCCGGTTGTCATGCCTGCCTGTGGGTGCACTGTCTGACGTGTGTTTATCCTTAGCACATGTGCAGGATCTGTCGGGAAGGTCAGACTCGGCTACTGCTGTGCTGGCCTCTATACATACATACACAAACACACATAATTCTTTCCTGCATGTCTTTATCTAATTACGCACCCCTCCCCCCTCCCACATGATCAAGTGAGCATGCCAGCATCATGATGATGCACATAAATTGACAGCCTGTCCAGCACAGGAGGAGACATGCCCCAGAAACTAGCACAACTTTCCCAGGCTGCTGGCAAAGGGACAGATGAGATTTTTTGGGGGGAAAAGTAGGAGGAGGGTTGTCGAAACATGCACTTTCAAATACCAAAAAACAAACAAACAGTTTTTCCATCAGTGGGGATACCCTTTAATACAGGGCACTTGTTTGGGACCACAGTTTCCCCTTTAACATTGTTACTGTGACATTTGAAAAAATACTGTGACATACTTATTTGTTGCTGAATTGCTTCTAAAAAGAGATGCAAGCAAGAAGTAAAACCACATTACCTCTGTGACTTGCCATCATTATTTTTATCTTACACCTAATCAGCAACTTAAGAAGCATGTCTGTCTTTTCTCATCATCACTCGATTTTTTTGTCCCTTAAGTGAGCTAATCGTAAGAATGAAAAGTGGTTGTTCCATCTGCTAGGAGATTGGAATGCTATACCAGTGTCCCCTTTCCTTTTGCCTCAGCATAGTCCTCACCTTTGTTCTGCAGAAATAGTGATTTTAGCTATTAGTTCATAATGCATATTCTAAATGTTGGATTTTGTCTCACATAGTATGTTAATTTTTTTCTTTACACAAGAAATTTTGTGACATTAAAGGGCATGTCCAGCCTAAAAATTAAGCTGACCCCTGCCCACCCCCAACCGCCAAAATATTTCTATTAAAAAATGCTCAGATCGATACTTACAGCCCCTTATCTCCTGCGTCCTCTCTGATGTGGCTCCCTGCTTGCCGAATTTGCAAGCAGGGGCTGGACTGGCATACATGTCTGTGATTGTCTAAGACGTGGCCGATCAGTAGAGATATGAGCATCTTTGACCCATTCAACAGCCAATCAGTAGAAATAACTGTTAGCAACATCCCAAGGATGTGGTGCATCCTGGGAAGAAGAAGGACTGTTAGAACCTCAGCTCACTAATGTCAACAGTAGGGAACAGCAAAGTGTATGAAATCAACTGATCAAAATAGAAGAGAATATGTAGAATAAGTAAGTATGTATTACACAAACTAGCAATTTAACAAATATTGATCATTTCCACTGAACTGTCCCTCTAAAGTACACAGTGGGGTCAGTATGTGGTTAAATTTTAGTTTTGGGGATGGACATGCCCTTTAATAAATTCTATTAACTCTTGTCTATGTTTTCTGACAAAATTTGAAACTTAAAAAAGGTTCCTGTGATTCCCTAAAATATTAGATTAATTAAAGCTACAATTTAACTAGAAATCTTTGTTCTGCAGGGACATGAAATATAAAGTCAACAACTTCACAATCTTGAAAAGCAAATTCAAACAAAATTTATTACAAAGATTTAAGGCTGTATTGTTTAGCACTAAATATATATAAATATAATATTTCCAGTTCCCATAAATTAGGGGATCACCTGGACTAGTTTTGATTATATTCCTTCAATAATGACATGTTAGAGTGGCTTTATAATCAAACTATTTAAATAACACCATTACTTTTTTGTTATTACTCTTAGCTGAAAGAAGAATTTGCACTGATTCATCCTCAGGAAAACAGAAAATGGCTGCCAAACGGAAAGGCGGCCTGAAACTAAATGCAATCTGTGCCAAACTAAGCCGGCAAGTGGTGTCAGAAAAAATATCTGACTTGGGAGATGGGGAAATAGGAGCACTAAATATCAGGAAAAAAGAAAAGGAACACATTCAAAGTGAAGATCAAATAGAAAGTGTAAACTTGACACAGAGAAATGCAGAGGAGGATAAACGACGCAGGGAGGTTATAGAGAAATGGGTGAATGGAGAATATGCTGATGACCCACCTGCAAGAATAATCAAGGACTGCAAAAAGTTAGGAGTAGCAGAGGTTCCACCTGAAGGTGTCTACATGGTACAACCAAAGGGATGCAGTGATGAAGAAGACAACACAGAGGAATCCCAAATTGCTCAAAGCAGCAAATACCCAGAGGAGAGAGATTTAGAGAAAATTATTTTAAAGGATTCTACAGAGGGAGCTATTAGGCAGACATCAGGTTCATCATCAGGTAAGTGTATCCTTGTTTTATATATAGTAAAACATCTTCTGCCAATATGTGAAACTATTTTTTCAAAAACACAGGAATTAACACCATTTTATAACTGAAGGTAATGTCTACTTTTTTTGCCTTAATTCAGTTTAACTGAAGAACGGGATGTAAAGGAGCTATGTCTCCCATTTTTCAATTAAAAGATCAGGAGACAGAAAAGAAACCAGCATACTTACCCATGAAAGCTCTCCACTGCTTCCTCTGACATTTCCCAACACGCCTTTACAATGTACGCCCATATGCATATCATTTACTTGTAGAATGGGAGGTAAGCCATAGCTTCTTTACCTCCCGTTATTAAAGGGCAACTGTGGTCTAAAACAAGTTAGGGTTGAATGAAAGCCTGTAGTATTTCCTTTAAAATGAGCTGACAGTCACATCTCTGGCTGGAGCCTGTGAGAAACATTGGGGTGAATGTTCAAACTTCCTACTTCCAGTAGGTTGAGTGACATCGCCAGACCTGGGGCAGAAGCATGCTCAGTTAAGACTTAATGCTGGGGAAATCAGGAAGTACCTGGGTAGAAAATTGACAGTTGAGAAGAGGAGCCTATTAATGCAGGCAAAGGCTGGTCACATGACTACAAACTGGTCATATGTCTGAAAACAGGAAGTGTTCAAGCAGGAAGTAATATTGCTGTACCTTTCCATCTATAACCTCTCACAAGTTTTATCTAGAGATGTGATTTTAGGTTTTATTTTAAAGGTATGATGGAAGGCTTTTTATATAATTCTTACTAGTTTGGAAGAATTTGAGACCACAGTTACACTTTAAACTGAATTAAGGCAAGTCAGTTTTTTGAGTGGACATTCCCTTTAAAGTTATGTTTTAATTTACACAGGACACATCCTATGGACTGTTTATGACCAGTATTGGGAGGTGCTTATAAAAGTGTTTCTACTGTGGGACTTCATTCTTTTTATTCTCCTTGAATTATTAATCTCAGAGTACTGGGAGGAAAGTCCATTATTACTGTATATACTCTGTTATAAGCAAACCTGAGTATAAGCCAAGGTGCTTATTTTTACCTAAAAAATGAGTAAAACTGATTGATTCGAGTATAAGCCGAGGGTACAAATTATGACCCCTCATGCCCCTATGACCACATACGTATAGCTTTATTGTAGGGGGAAAAGGTGCGTGTATCACTTTGAGATTTTTTTTGTATGTGCATTACACGTTTTTTTCCTTTTCAGGCAGAGTTCTCAATTTGCCTGAAAAGGATGTTTTCACAAAGTTTTCTGTAGGGGGGGGTATGACTGAGTGGGGAAGGGGCCACGGCACCTCCAAGTGAATGATTTCAGAGCAGGAAGCAGGAGTGCAGTGGATCTGGTGATGCTCCTACTATATCACACACAAAAATGTAAATATTTTCAAAACAATGTGAAAAAAAAAGTAAATTGCAAAAATACTAACAAGCAAAAGCAATTCCTGTCAATTTACCTAAAGTCATTTTTGGACCACAGTTCCACTTTAAACAAGTACACATAAAAAACTACCATAAAGGCTCAAATACAAATGGTTTCTTATTTGTAACATACTATTCCAGGCATGATTCTGCTTCAGTGTTTTTGTTATAGATTATTTAATTTTTGTGGAACGCATGTATTTTTAATTCTGTCATCTTTAGAAGTGTACTGCAAAAGTTTGTCTAAACAACATATTTTCTGTTGTGGTACAAAATAGAGTATTTTATTTACTTTATTAAACAATAAAGGGGGAGATTCAATATAGGGCTTTTCCGTCTAAAACCCACGTTAACCCGAAGAAATTTCGGGAATAGCCCGATCCCGCGATGTAATAACTGATGTAATCTCGTTTACGTCAGTTATTGTATCGCGGGATCGGGCTAAGGTAAGTAACGTGACTACAAATTGAATCTCCCCGACAGTGCTTATTACTTCAAAGCTGGCACTGATTTTAAAATATTTTTGAAACAAAAGAAATATAATATACAAATTCTTTTGCACTTTTAGTGTTTAAAAGTTCAAAACACTAAAAGTTACTCCAAACAGATACATACATTTACCGATATATACAACAGGGCTGGACAAATCGTGGTGGCTGAACAATGTTTCTGGGCGACCAGGTGTGCTGAACATTGTTCAGTAACAATGTTGGAGATGGAAGAAGCTGAACATACAGTTTAGCTCAGCTAAAACGAACAGGAGAGCAGTTCTAAACAGGTAAATTAAAGCTGCTGCCTGATTTTTAACATAACAAGCAACCTCAATGATAGGCAGCCCTGAGATCCCTATCCCTGTGACTTTCTTCTGCTGGCGCGGTAATGGGAAAGTCTGCTGGCACCAGGGACATCTCTAGAGTCTCATAAGATATGGGGCATTCTTGGCCACTATATGTGCTGTGTGTAGAGTGGCACAAACTTTTAGGCGACATCGCTTTCCTGACCCTTTCTCTGCACCCAATTAAATTCCACCCATTATAAATTTGATAGAGCCAGAGGTAAAAAGGAAAATGAGTGATAGATTAAAGGACATGTAAACGGAGGCAAATCATTTTTTAACTAATCACACAGTAATTAGGATTAATTACCACCAATTTTAAATCTGCTTTTTATTTTTCTTCTCTGACCTTCCTATCCTTTGTTTTTTAGCTCTGGGAGTTTTACTTTTTAAAGAGGGCGGGACACAGCTAGTCAGTAAAGAACTATCAATCACCCGGCCCCTCCCCCTGGCACACTACATGTAAAACTATCCATTCTATAAAAGTAAAGCTTATTTCTCTGTCACTACATGGCTAATTGATTCAGCATTGAGATCAGGAAAAGGAATAAACATTATATGTTTCTCTGTGCAGATAAACCCAATGATGCAGTTAGCTGCTTTCTGTGTTAGTTAAGTCCCAATGTAGCACTGTACCTAAAGAAATCAATTACAAAGCCCCCCCCCCCCACCACACACACACACACACACACACACACACACACACACACCTTCAAACTCCTGCAGCTTAAAGAAAATCTTACTTGATTCAAGCAGTGATTACATCTCCTAGTGCTGCTTATCTTCCTAATGCAAAGCAGTTTTACTTTCACTTTCACTATATCACTGGGTGAATGCTATCGGCTGTAGCAGGGCACAGATCATCTTCACTGCACATGCTTCACACTCCATTTGTGCCTCAGTTTTGGGAGGAGGTGGATACATAGAGAGGAGACATGCATACTAACTAGGAGTGAGCTGAACACGACATGAGGAGATCTAGTGACAGGGAGCACTGAGACCAAAAAGGGATCAAGTTCCTGGCAGCACTAATAATATAGAAAAGGATAAAGGCAAGTAATTTTTTTCAGTTTAGTGTCCCTTTAAAACTGGTCACTGGTGCAGTAACTGTCAAGACTGGTGAAATATAGGTGAAAAGTATTTTAATATTGGATATCTAAAGAAACTGGTCAGCATAAAAAAGTGGTGATAGTGGTGGTTTGAAAGAATTACAGTTTCCAAAAATGGAGAATTAATATAAACAAAAACAATTTAGCCTGTAGAGATATCAAATTAAAACAAGTCTGATCAAAGCCACCGTGAAGGTAGGAAATGTGTGTGTCTGCCTGTTCACCTGTCAGTAGTAGAGTGCACATTATTTAACCCTGCCTCTGATTCGTATAGGTAATTAAGGCTAATATCAATGGGTATGTAGCACACATAAAACAAACACTGATGGACAGGCAGACACAGACACACAGGTGGTTGCTGGGATTTGTAGTCGGATATTCAACTTGTCCAACGTTTACAAATAAGAACAAGTCAGCACAAAGCAATGGTTAAAGGGCAAGTCCAGCCACAAAATGAAAACTTACATACAGGTAAATAACCCCCCAAAACCCTAAATGGTAATAGTTTGAAATCTGAAATCCTTCACAATGTCCTGTTTCCCCTGTTCCTGCTTCCTTGTTCTTCCAGTTAGTAACTGTCAGTTAGGGGATTAACATTCAGTCATTGACTGTGATGTCAACTCAACTGTCAAATCCATGTCTGCCTCTTCTGAGCATGCCCAGGCTCAGTACAGGTTTCTAAATTGCTCAGTTTCCATGAGGCATCCAAAAGCATAGCAAGCATACAGTAATGAATTCAGAAGGCAAAGTAGAATATATATCAACATATTTTAAAGAGCCCATTCTTTCTAAAAGATGTTCTTATGAGGGTGGAGTTGCCCTTTAAGGTAGGAAAATATTATGAGACTACAACTCCCAGCAACCACCAGTGTGTGTCTGCCATGCCACCTGTGTGTTTTGTGTATTTGCCAAATACCAATTGGTATTAGCCTCAATTACCTGTACAATAACTGTTTGTGTCAATATTGAAGCCTTAAATTTTAGAATCAGTAGGACTCATTCATTTAAAGGCACATTATCAAACACTGCCTGTGCCTGCCCTGTGCTTTGGATTTCTAATTGAGGCTAATTATAGTTCAATATTAATAAATAATTGCAGTGCACATGACCAAATGCTGCCTGGGACTACTAGCCCTACTCTTACTATTAAGTGGATTGATATATACGTAGTAACAATTGAGCTAATACTACACACATTACCATGTGCCAGAGTGCCTGTCTGCCCCTGTAATTGGATATTATTTTGGTAATTAGGTAAATGGACGGGTAAATATGATGCCCCCATGCCCAGCACACGTAGACTGGTACATGGTACATAAAAGATGCCCCCATGCCAGCCCACAAAGACTGGTAAGTATAAAATTCCCCCACTCCCAGTACACAGACTGTGGGCTAGGCATGGGGGCATCTTATACTTACCAGACTGTGTACTGGGAATGGGTTTATTTTATACATCCAGTCTTTGTGGGCTGGTATCTTATACGTACCAAAGACTGGTAAGTATAAAATGCCCCCATACAAAGCACACACAGACTGGTAAATATAAGATGCCCCCATGTCCAGCAAGAGACTGGTACTTATAAGATGCCCTCATGTCCAGCACACAGATTGGTGTTTCTCATCTTTTCAGATTCACTATGGGGGATGTGGGATGTGTCGCTGGATTGGAAAAAAGCCAATGTAATACCAATATTCAAAAAAGGTAGTCGTTCACAGCCTGATAACTATAGACCTGTAAGCCTAACATCAGTGGTAGGGAAGGTGCTGGAAACAATGTTACGGGATTATATCCTTGACTTTGTCTCCAGAACTGAACTTATTGTAGTAGTCAGCATATTTATGAGAAATAGATCATGCCAGACAAATGTAATTGGTTTTTATGAGGAAGTGAGTAAATTTAGATTCAGGCACGGCAGTGGATGAGTATACTTGGATTTTGAGAAAGCTTTTGATACTGTGCCACATAGGCGACTAATGTATAAACTGAGGACTGTTGGCCTAGAAGAAAACATTTGTTCATGGATAGAGAATGGTAATTGGATCGCAACAAGAGAGTGGTGTAAATGGAGCTACATCCATGTGGGCTAAAGTTCTAAGTGGAGTGCCTCAGGGTTCTGTACTGGTGCTGTTTCTTTTTAATCTGTTTATAAATGACTTAGAAGGGGGCATTGAGAGCAAAGTCTCTGTTTGCTGATGAACTAAACTATGCAGAGCTTTGGAAACTTCAAATGATGTGCAAGTGCTGCAAGCAGACCTATATAGATTATCAAAATGGGCAGCAGAAAGGCAGATGAGATTCAATGTTGATAAATGTAAGGTGCTGCATTTGGGATTTATAATCCCTGTGCCACCTACACCATAAATTACTCTGTGTAAAGTGAATCTGTAATGGAAAAAGATTTGGGGGTTCTGTAGAAAACAGACTGAGCTGTGCAAAAAATGCCAGACAGCAACGCTAGAGCTAGCAAGCATTGTCTGTATAAAGTGAGGAATGATTCAAGAGAGAAAAATATTATTCTCCCTCTTTACAAGCACTGGTAGCCTCATTTGGAATAATGCGGTGCAGTTTTGGAATCCCATATACAAAAGGACATCTTGGAAATGGAAGCAGTTCAGAGAAGGGCAACTAAATTAATAAGGGGAATGGAGGGTCTTAAATATGCAGGCAGATTAGACAAGTTAGGGATGTTTACATTGGAGAACTGTTTGCATGGGGATATAATCACTTATACAAATATATTAATGAGCCATACAATGGTGCATTGTTCACGATAGGTCATAAAAGACTTGTGGACATCCTTTAAGATTGGAAAAAGAAGTTTCATCTTCAGGTTAGGAAAGGTTTCTTTACAGTGAGATTGGTGAAACTGTGGAACTGTCTTCCAGCTGATGCGGTAATGGCAAGTTCACTGAATAGCTTTAAAAATGGCCTGATTGTTTCTAAAACTAAAATAAAATTGAGAATTACTGGTATTAATACATATACTGTAGATCCGGTTGATCCAGGGATACTTTGCCATTTGGAGTCAGGAAGGAATTCTCACCCCCCACCCCCCCTCCTTTTAGCCTTCCTCTGGATCAACTGTTAAGAAGGGTTATATAAAAAAAGTGAATAGGTTGGACTTGATGACGATGTCTTTATTCAACCTCAATTACTATGTTACTATATAAGATGCTCCTATGCCCAGCATACAGACTGGTAAATATAAGATACCCCCAAACCTGCACATAGACTGGTGCATATAAGATGCCCCCATGCCCCCACATAAAATGGCAAATATCTCTATGATGTCATTAGTTCCCACTCCCCAAAATTCTCAAATATTTTACAGACATATCACCTTTAAAATGGCGATCTGCAAATATAAGGTTTTCACACTGAACATAGGCCCAATAAAAGAGTTGCAACAATGAATCTAACTGTGGAAGCACAAAAGAGAACCGGTCACATGACTTCAAGCTACTCAAAGCAGGATGTGTTAATTTGTGCAGCACTGTATTTCCTAACAGGCTACACTTGTTTTAAAGGTAAAGGCTCATACAAACGTGCGTTCATGGTGACCAACCTGTGCCGCACAATTTGTATAATGTGCATTTTGGGTGATGATGGGGGATTTGTCGGACAAATGGCTTGTGGTCAGGGCTCTAATAATCAACTGGCATCTGTCATGAGACCCGATCAAACACCCGTTTTGCCCATTCATATCATCATGCAACGCAGGTCTGCACCGTAAGACGTATGGGTGCCCAATGCCCAGGTTCAAAAGTGCAAATAACCTGGGTGCTTCCCAATGATATTCAAAGAATATAGAGAATATGGGAGCACTCCAGGAATGTTAATCAATTTATTGTAAACAACACATACTCTATGTGGCAATGTTTCAGCCCTGTGCTTAGGGCCTTTATCAAGGCATGTGAACACACACAATAAATGCAACTTAAAGTGTATGTATAGATGAAAAATGACTTTGCATCATCTTAATATACAAATAAATATGTGTAAGTAGCACTTACTCCAAAGTGTGTGTGTTGCTGCATGCCTGTAATACAATACTTGTTTTGCTCAGGTTCTGACCACTGACCTGACTATTTTCCCCCATACCAACTGTCCATATTGCATATAGTATAGGGCACACCAACTGTCAAACCATTCCAGATACAGCAAAACTGCTTACAGAAATGCTGAAATGTAAGGAGTTTCAGATTGGATACTAAAGAAATGGAGGCAGACAAAAAACAAAACAAAATTATAAAGTTGTAGTTGGGTTTGAATTATAGTTTCCACTAATGGGTAATTTAAAAAAACAAATTTCCCAGTGTACATACCCTTTAAATAGAGGAAGCTCCTCCCAGTGAATGTGACATCATAATGATTACAACATTAAACCCACATAATAAAGTGCCTAAAAGTGCATAATAACGACATAAAGGTAACATGGGTACTTTATATTAAAGGACAATTATACTCACCTTCCCTCCGCTCCTCTTCTTAGGTCAGTACCTTTTACCCAGGGTGAGGACCTGAACCGCTAGGTCCTCACCCCTGGGTTCGCGTATCTTGAAGCTCAGCATTACTGAAACGCTGCTCTGTAGGCCCAGAGCAGCGTCTCATTGCAGAGCGTGCCTTCCTATTGGCCTCGTCGCCGACAAGAGAGGGGGCGGAGCCTACCAAGCAGCGTTTCAGTAATGCTGAGCTTCAAGATACGCGAACCCAGGGGTGAGGACCTAGCGGTTCAGGTCCTCACCCTGGGTAAAAGGTACTGACCTAAGAAGAGGAGCGGAGGGAAGGTGAGTATAATTGTCCTTTAAGCACATTAGCTTTATGCCCTTTATTACACACTATGTTTAGCACTTTATCAAAACAGGTTACAGGGTTATATCAAGGATTGGATATGCACTCTGTGTGGTTAATGTAATTATTTTAATCATTATGAAATCATCCACTGGGAGGCACTTCCTCTATTTCAGTGGCACCTATTGTGTGTGTTCTCATGGCTTGATAAAGCCCTAAGCACAGGGCCGAAACGTTGCCATTAGGTGTTGTTTACAATAAATTATTAAATCCTGTTGTGCTCCCATATTTCTCTATTCCCTATGCACTATACTGTATATATACACTCTCAGGGTCATTGAAAGCATCTTATTTAACATTTTTAAACATGTTTTAAAAATGTTGGAATAAAGATGCTTTTTAATGAAAAAATCCTGAGTGCTATAGTTAAAAACAGGGATTATATAGAAGATTTGATGTGCACCCGGCTGATTGAAGCGTGAGTCCCATGTGGAAGATAATATATATATATATATATATATATATATATTATTATAATATAGTAGAAAAAGCTATACTTGTTGTAGAAATAATAATACAACGTTTAGTATAGTAATTGAGGTTGAATAAAGACATATGTCCATCCAGTCCAACCCAGCAATACAATATCCTCTTTCCTGCCTAACTGTTGATCCAGAGGAGCAAAAAAAACACCAAAGGGGAAAAAATTCCTTCCTTCTCCAAGTGCAATCGGAAATTTCCCTGGATCAACTCTACTTTATGAATCAATACCATAACTTGCACATTCCTTGCAGACAGAACTCATCCGCTTTTTTTTTAAACTGACCAATGAACCTCCCTAACAACGTCCACTGGAAGACAGTTCCATAGCTTTACTGTTCTCACAGTGAAAAACCCTTTCCGAACTTGAAGCCTAAACTTTTTTTCTTCAAGTCTTAAGGGATGTCCTCTGTCCTCTGGCTTGTTCTGTTGGTGAACAATGCCCTAGATAGTTTATTGTATGGCCCGTTAATGTATTTATACACAGTAATCATATCCCCACGCAATTGCCTTTTCTCAGCGTACATAATTGTAACTTTTCCAGTCTCTCTTCATATTCAAGCTCCCCCAATCCCCTTATTAATTTAGTTGCCCTTCTCTGAACCCTTTCCATTTCAAAGATGTCCTTTTGTACACAGGATTCCAAAATTGCACTGCATATTCCAAATTAAATTAGTTGCCCTTCTCTGAACCCTTTCCATTTCATAGATGTCCTTTTTGTACACAGGATTTCAAAATTGCACTGCATATTCCAAATGATGCCTTACCTATGCTTTGTAAAGAGGGAAATACATTTTTTTCCCTTGATTCCATACTCTCTTTACAAGACAATACCATGCTGGCTCTAGCTGTTGCTGCCTGGCACTGCTGCTACTTTTAAGTTTGTTATCCACCAAAACGCCAAGATCCTTTTCCAACAGGGATTCACTTAAAATCCGTGTGCTACTTATACTTTAAATGGCTCTGTTTTAAGTCCAAAATGCATCACCTTACATTTATCACATTGAATCTCATCTAACACTTAAAGGGCAAGTACAGCCCCAAAATAAAAACTTACATACAGGTAAATCACCCCATAAAACCCTAAATGGCAATAGTTTGAAATCTGAAATATATAAGTCTAACCTGAAATCCTGCCAATGTCCTGTTTCCCGTTTCTGCTTCCTGGCCCTTCCAGTTAGCAACTGTCAGTTATGGATTTACAGTTGACATCACAGACATGACTGAATGTTAATCCCCTGTCTGCCTCTTCTGAGCATGCCCAGCTCAGTGTAGGTTTCTAAATTGCTCAGTTTCCATGAGGCATCCAGAAGCATGCAGGCATACAGTAATTAATTCATAGGACAAACTATAATATATCAACATATTTTAAAGAGGCCATTCTTTCTAAAAGATGTTTGGGGTGGAGTTGTCCTTAAACAGCCCATGTTGTCTATCTAGATCCACCTGCAAGGATTGCACATCCTCTGAAGTTTTTAATGGTTGACAAAGTTTGGTGTCGTCAGCAATCACAGAAACCTTGCTGACAATGCCCATATCCAAATCATTAAAGGCATGTCCACCCCCAAAACTATAATCCCCCCCACTGCTGGCCCCATTGTGTAGTGTAGTTTAATCCTTACTTCACATCCCAGCTCCATAAGGTTCTCCTGTAGTCCCCCCACAAAGTCCAAAAAAACTGCCCACCAGGAGGATAGCAAAGTCCATATAGGACTCTGCCTCCTATCTGGCCCCCGGGAGAAGTTTGGCATTGTCGCTGGATTGGAAAAAAGCCAATGTAATACCAATATTCAAAAAAGGTAGTCGTTCACAGCCTGATAACTATAGACCTGTAAGCCTAACATCAGTGGTAGGGAAGGTGCTGGAAACAATGTTACGGGATTATATCCTTGACTTTGTCTCCAGAACTGAACTTATTAGTAGTAGTCAGCATGGATTTATGAGAAATAGATCATGCCAGACAAATGTAATTGGTTTTTATGAGGAAGTGAGTAAATTTAGATTCAGGCACGGCAGTGGATGAGGTATACTTGGATTTTGAGAAAGCTTTTGATACTGTGCCACATAGGCGACTAATGTATAAACTGAGGACTGTTGGCCTAGAAGAAAACATTTGTTCATGGATAGAGAATTGGTAATTGGATCGCAAACAGAGAGTGGTGGTAAATGGAGCTACATCCATGTGGGCTAAAGTTCTAAGTGGAGTGCCTCAGGGTTCTGTACTGGTGCTGTTTCTTTTTAATCTGTTTATAAATGACTTAGAAGGGGGCATTGAGAGCAAAGTCTCTGTTTGCTGATGACACTAAACTATGCAGAGCTTTGGAAACTTCAAATGATGTGCAAGTGCTGCAAGCAGACCTATATAGATTATCAAAATGGGCAGCAGAAAGGCAGATGAGATTCAATGTTGATAAATGTAAGGTGCTGCATTTGGGATTTAATAATCCCTGTGCCACCTACACCATAAATTACTCTGTGTAAAGTGAATCTGTAATGGAAAAAGATTTGGGGGTTCTGGTAGAAAACAGACTGAGCTGTAGCAAAAAATGCCAGACAGCAACAGCTAGAGCTAGCAAGACATTGTCTTGTATAAAGTGAGGAATAGATTCAAGAGAGAAAAATATTATTCTCCCTCTTTACAAGGCACTGGTAAGGCCTCATTTGGAATATGCGGTGCAGTTTTGGAATCCCATATACAAAAGGGACATCTTGGAAATGGAAGCAGTTCAGAGAAGGGCAACTAAATTAATAAGGGGAATGGAGGGTCTTAAATATGCAGGCAGATTAGACAAGTTAGGGATGTTTACATTGGAGAAGCGATGTTTGCATGGGGATATAATCACCTTATACAAATATATTAATGAGCCATACAATGGTGCATTGTTCACGAATAGGTCATAAAAGACTTGTGGACATCCTTTAAGATTGGAAGAAAAGAAGT
The DNA here is from genome assembly GCA_019447015.1 of Hymenochirus boettgeri. Classification (NCBI taxonomy): domain Eukaryota; kingdom Metazoa; phylum Chordata; class Amphibia; order Anura; family Pipidae; genus Hymenochirus; species Hymenochirus boettgeri. The sequence continues at coordinate 117,131,255 of CM033475.1, read as the reverse complement.
TTCATCTTCAGGTTAGGAAAGGTTTCTTTACAGTGAGAGTGGTGAAACTGTGGAACTGTCTTCCAGCTGATGCGGTAATGGCAAGTTCACTGAATAGCTTTAAAAATGGCCTGGATATGTTTCTAAAACTAAAATAAAATTGAGAATTACTGGTATTAATACATATACTGTAGATCCGGTTGATCCAGGGATACTTTGCCATTTGGAGTCAGGAAGGAATTCTCACCCCCCCCCCCTCCTTTTTAGCCTTCCTCTGGATCAACTGTTAAGAAGGGTTATATAAAAAAAAGTGAATAGGTTGGACTTGATGGACGTATGTCTTTATTCAACCTCAATTACTATGTTACTATATAAGATGCTCCTATGCCCAGCATAGACAGACTGGTAAATATAAGATACCCCCATACCTGGCACATAGACTGGTGCATATAAGATGCCCCCATGCCCAGCACACATAAAATGGCAAATATCTCTATGATGTCATTAGTTCCCACTCCCCAAAATTCTCAAATATTTTACAGACATATCAGCCTTTAAAATGGCGATCTGCAAATATAAGGTTTTCACACTTGAACATAGGCCCAATAAAAGAGTTGCAACAATGAATCTAACTGTGGAAGCACAAAAGAGAACCGGTCACATGACTTCAAGCTACTCAAAGCAGGATGTGTTAATTTGTGCAGCACTGTATTTCCTAACAGGCTACACTTGTTTTAAAGGTAAAGGCTCATACAAACGTGCGTTCATGGTGACCAACCTGTGCCGCACAATTTGTATTAATGTGCATTTTGGGTGATGATGGGGGATTTGTCGGACAAAATGGCTGTGTGGTCAGGGCTCTAGATAATCAACTGGCATCTGTCAATGAGACCCGATCAAACACCCGTTTTGCCCATTCATATACATCATGCAACGCAGGTCTGCACCGTAAGACGTATGGGTGCCTCAATGCCCAGGTTCAAAAGTGCAAATAACCTGGGTGCTTCCCAATGATTATTCAATAGAATATAGAGAAATATGGGAGCACTCCAGGAATGTTAATCAATTTATTGTAAACAACACATACTCTATTGTGGCAATGTTTCAGCCCTGTGCTTAGGGCCTTTATCAAGGCATGTGAACACACACAATAAATGCAACTTAAAGTGTATGTATACTGAAAAAATGACTTTGCATCATCTTAATCTATAAATAAATATGTGTAAGTAGCACTTACTCCAAAGTGTGTGTGTTGCTGCATGCCTGTAATACAATACTTGTTTTGCTCAGGTTCTGACCACTGACCTGACTATTTTCCCCCATACCAACTGTCCATATTGCATATAGTATAGGGCACACCAACTGTCAAACCATTCCAGATACAGCAAAACTGCTTACAGAAATGCTGAAATGTAAGGAGTTTCAGATTGGATATCTAAAGAAATAGGAGGCAGACAAAAAAACAAAACAAAAATTATAAAGTTGTAGTTGGGTTGAATTATAGTTTCCACTAATGGGTAATTTAAAAAAACAAATTTCCCAGTGTACATACCCTTTAAATAGAGGAAGCTCCTCCCAGTGAATGTGACATCATAATGATTACAACATTAAACCCACATAATAAAGTGCCTAATAAAGTGCATAATAACGAGCATAAAGGTAACATGGGTACTTTATATTAAAGGACAATTATACTCACCTTCCCTCCGCTCCTCTTCTTAGGTCAGTACCTTTTACCCAGGGTGAGGACCTGAACCGCTAGGTCCTCACCCCGGGGTTGGTATATGAAGGACATCTAGCATTACTGAAACGCTGCTCTGGTAGGCTCCGCCCCCTCCTCTTGTCGGCGACGAGGCCAATAGGAAGGCACGCTCTGCAATGAGACGCTGCTCTGGAGCCTACCAGAGCAGCGTTTCAGTAATGCTGAGCTTCAAGATACGCGAACCCAGGGGTGAGGACCTAGCGGTTCAGGTCCTCACCCTGGGTAAAAGGTACTGACCTAAGAAGAGGAGCGGAGGGAAGGTGAGTATAATTGTCCTTTAAGCACATTAGCTTTATGCCCTTTATTACACACTATGTTTAGCACTTTATCATAAACAGGTTACAGGGTTATATCAAGGATTGGATATGCACTCTGTGTGGTTAATGTAATTATTTGTAATCATTATGAAATCATCCACTGGGAGGCACTTCCTCTATTTCAGTTGCACCTATTGTGTGTGTTCTCATGGCTTGATAAAGGCCCTAAGCACAGGGCCGAAACGTTGCCATTATGTGTTGTTTACAATAAATTATTAAAATTCCTGTTGTGCTCCCATATTTCTCTATTCCCTATGCACTATACTGTATATATACACTCTCAGGGTCATTGAAAAGCATCTTTATTTTAACATTTTTAAACATGTTTTAAAAATGTTGGAATAAAGATGCTTTTTAATGAAAAAAATCCTTAGAGTGCTATAGTTAAAAACAGGGATTATATAGAAGATTTGATGTGCACCCGGCTGATTGAAGCGTGAGTCCCATGTGGAAGATAATATATATATATATATATATATATATATATATATATATATATATATATAGTAGAAAAAAGCTTATACTTGTTGTAGTAGAAATAATAAATAAACAACGTTTAGTATAGTAATTGAGGTTGAATAAAGACATATGTCCATCCAGTCCAACCCAGCAATAGCAATATCCTCATTTCCTGCCTAACTGTTGATCCAGAGGAAGGCAAAAAAAAAACACCAAAGGGGAAAAAATTCCTTCCTTACTCCAAGTGGCAATCGGAAATTTCCCTGGATCAACTCTACTTTATGAATCAATACCAGTAACTTGCAACATTCCTTGTTTGCAGAAACTCATCCAGCTTTTTTTTTAAACTGACCAATGAACCTGCCATAACAACGTCCACTGGAAGACAGTTCCATAGCTTTACTGTTCTCACAGTGAAAAACCCTTTCCGAACTTGAAGCCTAAACTTTTTTTCTTCAAGTCTTAAGGGATGTCCTCGTGTCCTCTGGCATGTTCTGTTGGTGAACAATGCCCTAGATAGTTTATTGTATGGCCCGTTAATGTATTTATACACAGTAATCATATCCCCACGCAATTGCCTTTTCTCCAGCGTACATAATTGTAACTTTTCCAGTCTCTCTTCATATTCAAGCTCCCCCAATCCCCTTATTAATTTAGTTGCCCTTCTCTGAACCCTTTCCATTTCAAAGATGTCCTTTTTGTACACAGGATTCCAAAATTGCACTGCATATTCCAAATTAAATTAGTTGCCCTTCTCTGAACCCTTTCCATTTCATAGATGTCCTTTTTGTACACAGGATTTCAAAATTGCACTGCATATTCCAAATGATGCCTTACCTATGCTTTGTAAAGAGGGAGAATACATTTTTTTCCCTTGATTCCATATCTCTCTTTATACAAGACAATACCATGCTGGCTCTAGCTGTTGCTGCCTGGCACTGCCTGCTACTTTTAAGTTTGTTATCCACCAAAACGCCAAGATCCTTTTCCAACAGGGATTCACTTAAAATCCGTGTGCTACTTATACTTTAAATGGCTCTGTTTTAAGTCCAAAATGCATCACCTTACATTTATCAACATTGAATCTCATCTAACACTTAAAGGGCAAGTACAGCCCCAAAATAAAAACTTACATACAGGTAAATCACCCCATAAAACCCTAAATGGCAATAGTTTGAAATCTGAAATATATAAGTCTAACCTGAAATCCTGCACAATGTCCTGTTTCCCGTTTCTGCTTCCTGGCCCTTCCAGTTAGCAACTGTCAGTTATGGATTTGACAGTTGACATCACAGACAATGACTGAATGTTAATCCCCTGTCTGCCTCTTCTGAGCATGCCCAGGCTCAGTGTAGGTTTCTAAATTGCTCAGTTTCCATGAGGCATCCAGAAGCATAGCAGGCATACAGTAATTAATTCATAGGACAAACTATAATATATCAACATATTTTAAAGAGGCCATTCTTTCTAAAAGATGTTGTGGGGGTGGAGTTGTCCTTAAACAGCCCAATGTGTCTATCTAGATCCACCTGCAAGGATTGCACATCCTCTGAAGTTTTTAATGGTTGACAAAGTTTGGTGTCGTCAGCAATCACAGAAACCTTGCTGACAATGCCCATATCCAAATCATTAAAGGGCATGTCCACCCCCAAAACTATAATCCCCCCCACTGCTGGCCCCATTGTGTAGTGTAGTTTAATCCTTACTTCACATCCCAGCTCCATAAGGTTCTCCTGTAGTCCCCCCACAAAGTCCAAAAAACTGCCCACCAGGAGGATAGCAGAGTCCATATAGGACTCTGCCTCCTATCTGGCCCCCGGGAGAAGTTTGGCATGCGTACTGCAGCCCTTCTCCCTCTCCCTCCCGATTAGGATTCCCTCCCCCTAGTGTAGAACCCTTTATACCTAACATTCCCCGTCCCCCCAGCCCCAACCGCTCTATTTTTAATTTTAGAAAGTGCACTAAACTTTACTTACCTTCTCTCTTTCCTTCGCCGCAATGAACTCCCGGCAGCCGCGTCCATGATTGGCTGCCGGGAGAGAAGATCCCTTCCCCATTAGAACTTACCATCCAGTTCCTAAGACATTCAAACCCATACTTTTTTGTGATCACAAAATGAATGGGCAGGAAGTGTCCTTTACGGGAACATCGGAAGGGCTGTCAACGCTAAAGACATTAGTCTGTAAATGTCTAGTCTAGCTAATATCTTAGTAGTAGTGTATAGTAGTCTATAAATGAATGTCTAGTCTAGTCTATCTAATATCTTAGTATAGTGTAAATTAAAGTTGCTGCCCAATTTTTAAGATCTGGTCATTAGGAAACATTTTTCAGTTGCCATGGCAACCTGGTGACTGGGATTATGGCCCAGGCCACACTAGCCGGTTTTTGCTCGCGATTTCGCGGAACACGTAAATCGTGGGAATGCGAACATTCCTTCAATTTCTGATGCCCATGCGATTGCGTTTCCGTTTTGCGTTCAATCGTTTTTGTGCGCAATCGCATGGGGTTTCTCTTTAAAAATAGAGAAAATGCATGCGCAAACGCGAAATAACTTGCACTAATGCACAGAAATCACACACACAATAACGCTCGCAATTGCCTGCGTGATTTGGTGTGTTGTAGTGTGGCCTCAGCATTAGTGTCTCTCAGTTGTAATAGTTTGGAGAGGGTGACTTTGGATTCGATTTTTTTTAGGTGCAGTGTTAGATTGGGAGCAAACTTTAGAAACATAGATACAGCACAGAGATAACTATAGGAGAGCTACAGGATTGAATGTCAGCTGGTGGATCAAGGAAATGCAGCAGGCTATGAGTGTAGCCTGTTTTTAAATGTAAAAATTTTAAATGTGTATATTGTCACGTAATTATTTACATTAGCTTCTGCAACTTTGACAAACTGCAAGACTTGGCTTCCTTTCCTGTAAAATTACTTTCCTCTCTATTAGGCCAGACAAAGAGAGCAAAACTTTGTTTAATGTACTAAAAAGCTATTGCTAAGATAATTTAGAGAATTGATTTTTCTTCTATTTTATATTTTAACTCACTATTAATTACTTTTTTTATAAAATTAATTTGAAGGCCATAAAATCTGCTAACTGAGCCAGGCATGTAGGAATGATGAGGAATGCTGTATTTGACTGTAATTCTTACATTTACCATGTACACACAGGAGAAACCTCATCGCTTCGTGATTATGCAGCTACCACTATGAATGAATTTCTGGGAATGTTTGGGTATGCACAGCCTAATGTTCGAGATGAACTTGCAAAGAAAATCAGTTTTGAAAAGCTCAATGTTGCTAACTTAGAGACCCATTCTGCTGAGGATGCACACTCCAAGAGAGCCAGGTTCTCTAAATATGAGGAATATATCCGTAAACTAAAGGCTGGGGAGAACCTCTCATGGCCTCCACAAATAACAAAGTGTGAACAACCAAACTCCAAAATTCTGACAGTCAAAGAAAGTGCTATACAACAACCAGCACAGCAGTCACTTACTGGGAGGCCATCAGAGCTAGATGTAGCAATATTGCAAGAGCCAAAAACCTTGTCCCTTTCAACTACTACCACATCACAGATGCAAGGTGTAATGTCTCGAGCTTCCAAATATGATTTATTTATTCAGAAACTAAAAACTGGAGAATCTTTGAGGCCACAGAATGGAAACACTTATAAAAAACCTTCAAAATATGACTTAGAGAATGTCAAGTACCTTCAACTTTTCAAACCAGGAGAGGGTAATCAAGACATGGGTGGTTCTATTGCTTTCAAGACTGGAAAAGTAGGCCGTCCATCCAAATATGATGTGCGAAATATCCAAAATCTTACTCCGCTAAAGGCAGCTGCAGTTGTTCCTAGCTTACCATCAGTGCCCCTCCCCAATGCTCCAAACACTATCGTACCAGAAACAGAACAGTCCACAACGCTTCCTTTCAGTACTCAAGACTATCTGAAATCAACTTTCTCTAAGACAGATTCTATTACCACAGGGACAGTTTCAACAGTCAAGTAAGGACCTACTGATATATAACAAATTTTTGACATATAATATATTGTTTTATGTACCATGCATGTGTAGTTATTTTGTTTTATGTTGCTCATATATTAAGACTTAGGCAGAACAATCCAATGGGAAGCAACATGGTATTTTATTGGCACCTTCACCCTTAAAACAAAAACCAAGCTGGTTTCGACACCAACTGTCTGCCATGTACAATGCTATTTTGACACCTTACTCTGGGCGTTCCTATAACACCTCTTAGCCACTATCCAATCAATCCTTAACACTTGTCTGTGATATGCTAATTGGGATTTTCCAGGGTACATAATTGCCACAGATTCTTGTACAAGTCATTCTGAATTGAGAAAGCCAGTCGGATGACTAGCGAAACGTCTTCAAGAACTAAACTTCAAGTCCAGTTGATCTAATTGAATACAACAGATATTCCATGACCTGGAAGAATGAGAACCTTCACAAGCAAAAACCAAGCTGGTTCTTCCCTCTATGTAGTCAATAGAGACTGTTGACATCACAGCCAAGGATTGACCTCTGTTTTCCCTGCTGCCTTCTCTGCACATGCTCAATCTTATAAAAAGCTAATTGAGCATAGGGAGGAGGCAGATACTGGGAAAAATAGCAGTCGGGTTGTGGGCAGATAACTGACAAGTCACCAGTTTTTTATTATAAGGGTGGACGTGCCATTTAATAATAAAGAATACTTTTTATGCAAATTGTAACTATAAAGAGCTCATTTAGAAATTGACAAAGCCCCTTAGAAATTAATTTAACTAATAAAGTGCACAAAGCATTCTTATCATTTAGTAGAATAAGGGGTTCCCCATTTATCCCTTCCCTTTACCCTACTCTACCTCTTTCATATTTTCCCAGTTGCACCACCTGAGCAAGGTGCTCAATGATATGCCGCTGGTGCAGAAGGGTTTATAATGTTTTTCATTGTTGTATCATTTGATACTTTTGCTATTCATTTGTATTACGGTTTTTTAAGTGAATTTACTTTCTCAATAAACAGGCTTAATCCAGGAAAAAATCCAGGAATTTATTTAAATAAAAGTATAACAGTTCAGGTTTTTATTACATGTGGAATTCTTTTTTTTTTTAAAGGGCATGTCCACCCTTATAAAAAATTTCCCCCATATCATAGTATATCTTCCCCCAGCCCCAACCGCTATAAAATAAATTTAAGAAAGTGTTTGCTTACCTTCCCTCTCTCCTCCGACGCCCGGCCTTCTGCTTGCAAGACAATGCAAGCAGGGGGCGGGACCGGCAGCCGCGTCCGTGATTGGCTGAGAGGCAGCTATTCACGGACGTGGCTGCCGGCTTCTCAGAATGCCGGGGGAGAGAGGGAAGGTAAGTAGAGTTCGGGGGTCTTTCTTAAAATTATTTTTTAGCGGTTGGGGCTGGGGGAAGATATACTATGATATGGGCAAGGGGTTTTATGGTAGGGGGAGGGATCGCAAAACGGGAGGGGGAGAAGGGCTGCAGTACGCAGAGGTGAGACAGGAGGCGGAGTCCTATATAGACTCTGCTATCCTCCTGGGGGGCAGTTTTTGGGACTCTGGGGGGGGACTACAGGAGAACCATATGGAGCTGGGATGTAAGGTAAGGATTTTATTACACTACATGGTGGGGCCATTAGTGGGGGGGGATTATAGTTTTGGGGGTGGACATGCCCTTTAAATAATTTTTTTAAAATTATTTAGTTGCCTAGAACCGGGATTTTCAAACCGTCTGCTTCCAGATATATGAAAATACAACTCCCAACATTCCCTGTCAGTACAAAATGCTGGGAGTTGTAGTATTCAAACATCTGGAGGCACACCATTTGAGAATATTGTAGAATACCCCCCAAAAGCTGGACATTGTTTTATAGAAAATCTTTAAATCAGCCCCCAGCCAGAGATATTATACTTACAAGCTCTTCTATCCACCGCTTCCGGTTTCCTCACTCTTGTCTCCACTGCGGCTGCTGTGTTCTTTCTGTGTTCTTGAGCAGCCACAGTAGCGACTGCTCCAGGAATGGCAGTCAGTGATTGGCCATGACAGAGCCGCGGCGGAGAATCGAGGAGGAGCATATAAGAATGCCCTTTAAAGCACTAGTGGCTCAAGAGGATAAACCATTAAAGAAGTTAAACTTAAAACCACATTTAGTTTCACATGGTGACAGTGACTTTATAGGAGAACTATTGTATGTATAAAGTTTTCTTTAAAAAACTGTTAAAATTACTTGGGACAGGGATATAGGACTGGCAATTCCTACCTCCCAATATTGTTTCTGTAAGGAGCACCAGCCCAAAGAAAACTGATTCTCTGCCAGTCTTCCTCCTGGCTTCAGCACTATCTTTAATAAAGGATTAGTCCAGGACTAACTTGTAGCTCCTTAACAAAACAATATTGTGAGGTAGGAATAATCAATAATAGCTCCCTGCCCCAGGTACTTTCCATTGTTAAATAGTTAGTTTTTACAGTATAGATATCTTTTAAAGGAAAACTTAATTCTCTTTAATGTAATTAATGATAATTTTCCCAGCAGTGGAAAAAATAGTTATTTACTGCACTAAAATGGACTTTAGTCCCTTTGTAAAGTTATAAAAAAAACAGGCTGCAAAATAAATTAGCAGTATAGTGTGTGCACTTTGGGAATAATCCCAACAATACTAACAATATCAGAGATGCACTCTAAAGGATAAAAAACAAGGTGATTGATTCACTTGTACTAGCTACTAGCATCTGTGGTATATATCTAGATGATTAAAGAGTATCTCCACCGATAAAAGTCACCTGGGTTGTAAGGATAGATATGTGTAAGGTGGACATGTACCTGCAGTATCCTTTGTCTTTGAGCAGTAGTTTAGAAGAAATCACACACACACACACACACACACACAGCTAGCAAGCTACTGAGTTTACTGATTAATAGAGGAATAATCACATGACCATCACAGCAGCTTGCTGACTTCACTAATTAATGGAGTAATCAGGTACTATCTTTTTCTCTCTCCCACTCCCTCCCATAACAGATTGCCTCATATTCCCAGCATCCCCTATGAAATCAACCATCCCTCTCAGAGTTAGACACAAAAAAAATCTTTATTAAAAACAACAAAGTTCCCCCTACTTACAGTAGTGTGGGAAGAGGGTTTTAACTTTTTCTCCCCTGTCTCTCTCTACATGATCAGCTGTAAAAATGAACTTAGAGAGTCAGGGAGGAAAGGATTTCTTACTGCAACCAAGTGGGTATGTCGGCTACCATTATGATGCACATTGACAGCACTCTCAGCACAGGGACACACCCCCAGGACACACCCCCAGGAACCTGCACAACTATCCCATGCTGCTGCAATCAAACGAAAGGGAATTCTGGGGGGGGAAAGGTAGGGGGGGTTGGGGGATGGTGTACTTTAAAATAAACCAAAAAAAAAAAATGCTTTTTCCTCAGTGGAGATAACCTTTAATACAAATGCATACACCCAAAACTAAACCTTAAACACATCTATGTAAACAGAACCAACATTGGGTTATAATATTAATTTATCATTTGTCAATTAAGTCCATAACAAGTCCACAAATACCTTTCTGTGTCCATGTGTATATTTCACCTCATCATAGTGCATCCATAATGTGCCCTTGGTTTATAAGCTTTGCATCCAAACATGGATAAATATCTCCAAGACAAACTTTGAACTGGCTAAACCAGAAGAAAACACTTAGATTAGACCGGAATTTTGACATTAGTTCTTTCAACCAAGTTGGATGAAAGAACAATTGAACGTGTCAGTAAATTTTGGGCGATCATGCAGTTTCCTATGTATTTTTGCCACAAAAAATGCACGTGCAAATGGTCAGCTGGCCCAAAATATCTGCCCGTGTGTACCTAGACTAGAGCTGGCTACACACAGTCCAGATAAAGGCCCAATCCAGTACGTACCGATTGTTCGTGACAATAGGAACCGATTGTTACAAAAGGAAAATTTCCCTCATTCACGGTTGCCCCTCTATACTAAGGTATAGGGAGTTGGCCGCAATCGTACTGAGTATGGTAGACACGAGCGTTCTTCTTATACTTTATATAGTGAGAACGATCTTGACTGTCTTCTACTGTCAGAGATGACTTGCAAATTCTGTTTGTCATCTTGGACAAATTGGTGCAGTGTGTACCCACCTTTAAGCAGATACAGATTTACAATCTTTGTAAAAAAGCAATTTACATTCTTAATTATTCCTTAAGGGTGTGCTTTGCCTAAAATATCTGTCCATCAGTGTTTGCGTTGTTTGTCTCTAACAAAAAATGTTAAATATATATATATATAATATGTGTATATATATATATATATATATATATATATAATACAATACAAGGATTGTGGAAGATTCCAATTAGGCTAATTTACAACTACATTTAGCGGAAGTGCTACTGATCTGGTCAAACATTTATACAAACATAGAAAAGTTAATCAATGCACATTCAATGCATTGACTGGGGCAATGCACAGACTGGGGTTACCTTGACGTGGTAGTGAAAGGAAGTTGATTGCACTCCGCTTCAGATTCATCAACCAGGGTGCTTACTCAAGGTTAACTGAATAAATATTTAGAAAGTTCGGAGCACTCAACTGGGTTTTACAAAATAACAAACAAATTTTTTTGGGATCACATCACATTAACGCGTTTTAGTCCACCTGGGAGCGTCATCAGGTTTGTCCTGATGATGGTACCAGGTGGACTGAAACGCGTTGATGCGATGTGATCCCAATAAACTTTGTTATTTTGTAAAATCCAGTTGAATGCTCCGAACTTTCTAAATATTTACTCAGTTACCCTGGTTGATGAATCTGAAGTGGAGTGCAATCAACTTCCTTTCACTATATATATATATATATGTATATTTTAATGAAAGTTGGGGATGGTAACTTTTAACCATCACAGGTTTATTACATACATGTTTGGGGTGAGAGGCCAATATGTTTTCAGGACAAGAATGTCCAAGAAAATATTGTTAATTCAAATTTCTAGGTCCTATCCTATGTAGGATTTAAGAATTAAACTCAGAAACAAATAGACTATTTGTAGATGCTTGCAAGGCTATTCGCAGACTAAATTGACTGGTAGGTGCACTGAAGGTAACATACATTTTCTGTTATTTTCAGGTGAGCTATGCATAGGGTTGAATAAAGCCATTATGTCTTTCTCTTTGTTCCAGGAATGGATTGCCACCAGATAAGCCTCAGGAAGATGTAAATATTTACCAGAAATATATTGCAAGGTAAGAAGGGAATTGGATGAAAGTAAGTATTATGATCTCTACTCAATGCCAGGTACATCTGTTTTATTCAAATAGTCTTGATTACTAACGAGAAGGGCATAATTAAGTTTTTTTGTTTAAATTTGAACACATTGCCATTATTGTTATTACTTTCTTGATACCTACCTAATAATATTTTTAAACAACATTATTTAATATGCCCTGGGAATGGTTTTTCATTGTGTTATTTTTTTCTCCATATCTCAACCCATTCAGTGTTTTTGGCTTTCAGTGTCTTTTCCTTTTTTTACATCTGGACATTCTATATTCCTAGCATTTTGCTAAAATATTTTTCCAACAGATTTTCTGGAAGCCAGCATTGTGGCCACATTCATTGTGCATATCAGTACCGGGAGCATTATCACTGCCTGGATCCCGAGTGTAATTACCAGGTAAAAGATCAGTTTGACAGTTACTCAAAGCATAACGTATTATTTTTTAAATTCATAAAGGCAGTTAAATAAAAGGGTGTAGTTTATTCTAAGATTCTTATTTGCTATTATTAAAATAACTGGGTGTTTGCATGTGGCATCTTCTGGATAAGATTTCTACATATAACAAGTCCATATTTATATTTAAATAAAAATCTTAATTTCAGATATAACAAGTCCTTATTTATATTTAAATAAAAATCTTAATTTATTATTAAGTAAAAACTTTTTTTAAATTATTATTAAAGCACACATATATAACACATTGTTGTTTGAATAAAATATAGTGATTTTAAAAGATAGATGTTAACACAGCCCAATTTTGCCCCAGTTTTTGCTTCCGACACTGTCCTATGAATTCTAGTGATGAAGGACATTAATGAACCAAAGTATTATATAAATAGTATCTTAAGCTTATCAATGCCTTGAATACACCTAAGCAGCAGTGTATTAGTTGAAGATTAAAGCAGTGTTATAAGTGTCAGTCTAGGCTGTAAAGTTACAAAGGAGTCCATATTTTAATGAAACACATTGCTGTGCTGTTTTTTTTTTTTTTTTTAAACAATACTTGAATTATTCCTATTAAAAAGTATGTATTTATGTGAAGAAATTGTACCGTACATCTATACATAAATGCATCCTTTTAAACAGCTTAAATATCAGATGGAATACATTCAGAAATGAAAACATGAATAACTAAAATTAAGTGTTAATTTAGGTGTCACTATTTATTCTATCTTTATTTTATTTATATATAAACACAAATAGGAATGCAGAAATAGGAGCGCACAAGTGAAATGTACAGAATTATAGGGGAATTTACAGAGAGTTCTCAACTTTCTAAGTGGGTTGGGTTAGAGTGACTTTTAATTTAAATTTTAGGGACACAGCTCTTAAAATTCCCCCATAATTGTTGTGCGCATGCTTTAAAGGGGAACTGTGGTCTCCATATATGTGCCCTTTATGAAAAAAGCTTAAAAATAACTGGTGAATCATGCTTCTAGCTGCGGTTTATCCAAACTTCCACAGCATAAAGGGTGTTGATTGCACTGTTTTGACATATAAGATCTGCCCCCAAACTTCTTAATCATTTTTAAAGTTAGCCACAAGCCTGAAAATATTCTTTTCCTCCCTAAGGTGTCCATAGGTAGAGGAAAGGACAGAGAATGGTTGTAAGTCGTTAACTAGCTTAGAAAAGATTTTTTTTTGCAGTGGGGATTTTTACACAGCTCATCATGTGCCTGTCACACACTCAGAGAGACAGGACAGACTATGAAGTGTCTGCCTGTTTGAAATGTATGAGAGTGATCTTTTTAATACCCACTTGTATGGATACCACAGTTACCCTTTAAGAAGGCTACACATTTAGATTTTAACCTACTGAAGGACAGGTAATTGTATGTTTAAATAGTAACACATAGTAACATAGTAATTGAGGTTGAATAAAGACATACGTCCATCAAGTCAAAACTTTTCACCATACTTTCTAACAGTTGATCCAGAGGAAGGTAAAAAATCCCAGCTTAAAAAAAAAGTGGAGGGGGGGGATTTCTTCTTGACTCCAAATGGCAATTGGAAAATATCCCTGGATCAACCAGGACTGCAGTAAAGCAAAGCCAAAATATAATTAGATTCTATAATTTTAAAACTAGAAACTATTTTTGTTGGTTTTCTGCCTTAGTTCCGCAACCCTCCCTTCCTAGTAAATACTAATTAGTTAATTCACTGCTCAGCCGTATTAAGACATAGGGGATAGGCAGGTCTTCCAGCAGTGACATAAAAGCTCTGGCAAGAGGAAGATTGGGGGGATAGGGAATTCCAGCATGCAAAACACTGCCTAGTAAATTTATAGTAACAGCATTTTTAGGTTGAATAAAAACATGTTGATCTTGTCCAACATTTTTCCCTACCCACAAGTGCCGCTGTGCCCATGAAGCAGGTTAAAAGTTCTGCTCAGGTTGCTGCACACCTCTCTTATAGATGTTAATTGGTGGGCATTAACTTTTATTGTAATGGGAGCTGCACAAGAAGCAATCTGCTCACAGCGCCAGTGTAAATATATATATTTAAAAATAATGATACGGTTTTTATTACACAAGAAATCACATCATATGAACAAATAGGATTGTTTCTTTATAGCCCTAGCATTGACCTTTTTTAATTTAAGAAAATGTATTCTTACTCATTTAGGGCTAGGCCACACTAGCGTGTTTTTCGCGCGTTTGCGCACGCGTTTCGCGCTCGCGTTTGCGCCCGCGATTTTCGCTAAAATAGAAATCGCGGGAACGCAAAAAAAAGCGCAAGAATCGCGCACACAATCGCGTGCGATAACGCTCGCGATTTTGTACGCGGTTTCTGTGCGTTGCAGTGTGGCCTCACCCTTATTCTTAACACTGATATGATTAAGGGTTGATATTCTTTCCAAGTCGTCCTGGACTGGTGAAACATTTCAGTGAAACTAAACAGACTTTCATGGGACTAAATATTACTATCTGCAGAGGAAAAGTGCTAGAATTTTTTATCAATTTTTTTTGTTTTTAAACTTAAACTATAGTTGTGTATGTATTCATTTCTGGCTAGGCAACTATACTCAAAATATAACTTTGCCTCATTAAAATCTATAAATAAATGAATGTGCATGGGACTTAGGTGTGTTTCTGCATGCCTTAAATCCTGTACTTGGTTTGCTCTGGCAATCCTATTATTCTTAACTGACTACTCCTTACATCTGACCTGACTGTGAAGTCAAACATGCTTAGTAATCACTATATGCTAGCACTTCCATTTCCAAATTTAGTTTATAGGGGGAGTGGCTTAGCGCAGCATGTAACAGGGTGCACTTCTCGGAGCTGTGCTCTTCCAAACTCCTCAAAACCATCTGTTAGGGCCATTAACAAAAGGAAAACTTCGGGCACTACTACACTTACCTTCTGGGAGCATGGAGGTCCACAGCCGAACCATATCACGGCCGTGAAAAGAGCAGGAAGCAGCTGCCAAACTACAGAAATATCAAAGGCAAGACAGATGGCACGGACCAGGCTGCGCCCACACCAGAAGCACAGGGTTCACCACAGCAACCCCAATTAGAGGAGACATCAGCGGTCACAGACATGACAAAGGTACTGGAGGCACAACCCGCAAATATCTCAATTACAGAGGCAAGTAGCAATACTGTGACTGACCAGAGAGAAAGGAAATATTCCTTACCACAATAATCATATTGATGTATATCCAGACTTTTCATTGGAAATGCAAAAACAATGAACTAAATTTTCAGAAGTAAAACGTCATCCCCATATGAAACTGTTAAAATATGCAATTCGTCACAACACAGGAAGCTAACAACTGGCTTGAGGCACATCCAGAAAAAAACAACTTTACCACCACCAGTAGTACCAAGAAACGAACAAGTATAATCCCATGCAACAATGGATTAACAGAACCAAACATCAGCAAAACTCTGTGAACATCCAAATATACAGGGTCTAATGTTGAATAACTTGACAGAGGTGTTGGGACATGCTGCTCTATTTGGCAGACCAAGGGCCATCACTAGAAGCAGCATTACAAAACACAACAGAATTTGGAGAGTATTCCAGCTTGGCAATAAACAGGACAAAATCTTTATTGCCAATAGACAGCTTCCCACCTAGCATATCAACTGAACGACCATTACAACGTACAAGCATTCTTAAATATTTAGATATATGTCACAAATACTCCCAGTGAATACACAGACCTTAATATAGAACCGCTAATACAAAATATAAAAACAAATTCACAAATTTAGGCATCACTCTTGCTGGGAGAAATGGGAAGAGCTAATATAATTAAAATTATACTTTTGCCCAAAATTCTGTACCTACACAACAACCTACACAAATCCCTCTCAGGTATTTCAAAAGGTATTCAATAAAAGTTCTTATCGTTTAAAATGGTGATAATTTTTCCTCAACCAATCAGATGTTAGCTTTCAAATGTTAAATAAGATCTGATTCGTTGGGGCAAAATTAGCCCCATTTTTAATGATAAGAATTTTTATTGAATCTCCCTGATAGACTCCATAATACAATCCTTCACATGGAGTAAAAATAGATACAAAGTTACATGGACTACACTACAACGACTATCAGACATGGAATGTATAGCAGTACCATTGGTAACAACTAGAGATGGACTAGAACTCGAACCCGAGTTCGAGCCGAACTATTCGAGTTCGAACTGACTCGGACTTCTCGAACTATCCTGGACCTGGATTTTCAATATTTTCCGGACTTTCGAAAATTATGGAATGTTTGAAGGTTCGAGGAAAGCGAATATGCGAGTAAAATGTCTATTATACTTATACACAAGCATCGAATCCGCGAGTAAAATGTTTATTATACCTATTCGTGAGTAAATATCGAATCCGTGAGTAAAATTTCTATTATACCTAGACGCGAGCATCGAATCTGCGAGTAAAATGTCTATTCCTAGACGCGAGCATCGAATCTGCGAGTTAAATCTCCATTATACCAATACGCGAGCATCGAATCTGTGAGTAAAATGTCTATTATACCTAGACGCGAGCATCGAATCTGCAAGTAAAATGTCTATTTTACAATACGCGAGCGTCGAATCCACAAGTAAAAATGTCTATTATACCTAGACGCGAGCATCGAATCCGCAAGTCGTTCATGGGAAAATTATCGAATGTTCAAATGCGAGAGATCAAAAGTAGCATGCGTGAGAGTAAAATCGAGTTTTTGAAAGTCTTGGATATTCTAACATGTTCCCCAGACCATTTCCCAGGTCCCACTGCCATTTAACATTAAGTTTCCATTGATATTTTAGTTGTATTTCATTTGAACTTTTCAAACTATTTGACTCCCATTGATTTAAATGGGTCCGTTTTCGACCCCAAAACATCCTATGCTTAAAGGGCATGTCCACCCCCAAAACTATAATCCCCCCAACTACTGGCCCTACCATGTAGTGTAGTGTAATCCTTACCTCACATCCCAGCTCCATAGGGTTCTCCTGTAGTCCCCCCACAAAGTCCCCAAAACTGCCCACCAGGAGGCTAGCAGAGTCCATATAGGACTCTGCCTGCTACCTGGCCCCCGGGAGAAGTTTGGCATGCGTACTGCAGCCCTTCTCCCCCTCCCTCCCCCTCCCTCTCCCGATTCCTTCCCCCTAGCGTAAAATCATTAAAAGATAAGATTCTCCCTGGGCTCTCAGCCCCAACCGCTATATTTTTATCTTTATAAAGCTCCCCAAACTCTTACTTACCTCTCCTCTTTCCTCCGCTGCACTGAATGACCGGCAGCCGCGTTCGTGATTGGATTGCCGGTCCCGCCCCTCTGCTTGCATTTTCTCGCAAGCAGAGGGCCGGGAGCGCGGCGGAGGAAAGAGGGGAGGTAAGTAGAGTTTGGGGGGCTTTCTAAAAAAAAATATAGCGGTTGGGGCTGGGAGCCCATGGGGAGTCTTATATTAAAAATTGTATTCTAGGGTGGACATACCCTTTAAGCAGGTTGTATATGTTTGAAAAAGACAAACACACCACCCATTCACCTAGAAACACCACCTTGGAACAATACATTAAAAATTACAACACCGGAACCAGAACAGTGGTGCAAACTGGGAATACAATTGCTATCACAAATATTAACAGATAACATACTAAAATCTTTCACAGAACTCTAAACAGTATAAACTGAACACCACATATATTTGCTACTTCCAGCTCAGGCATGCTTTTAGTGCATCATTTCAGAACAGGCAATACTGCAGAGTGTACAACCCACCAAAGTAATCTCCAAAATATACAAAAAACTCCATACCCCACAAGCATCCAAAGACTCACTAACCAAAAAAATAACACTGGAATTGGATGTCGGAGCCCTGGGAGATGACAAATTGGGAGGAGGCACTGATGGCCCATAGATTAACAGTCAGATAAAGTTAACCCAATTGTATGTACTGCACAGAGCATATGTAACACCTACCGAGCTCTCAAAAAGTCAACCAAAGCCCATTATGCCCCAAGTGCCAACTGTCAAATGGTACCTTCTTCCATATGATATGGGCTTGCCCACAAATTCAGGGCTATTGGTGACCTTTTTACATGACCACGTGGGTTTACCAGTGGGACTGGACCCAATGTGTGTTTATTGGGAATTATGGAACACTTGACATTAAATTCCAAACAATATCCATAGCAGATACTATGTTTACTGCTAAGAAACTTATTGCCTAGCAATGGATACAGGTTTTAACATCAACCTTTACACAATGAAAAAGGGCCGTAAATGCCACGCTGCCTTTCAAAAAAATAAATTGATCTACATAGGGGTATCCTACCAAGTATAGTAAGATTTGGAGTACATGGAAAAACTCAAGGCTTACTTGTAATGATGACTGGTAAACTCAGAACAGAAAGCTAATGTCAATTTATAGAGTACAATGATATGATAATATCCAAATTACACTGCAATAATGAGCAAATAGTCAAAATGTTGAGCGCAAACAATGCTTAATTAAAAGTTAAAACGTTACAGTAATAAAATGTATTTGAATTGGTTTAAAATGTATGAGGTATAGTAGAGACCATGTTCCTTGCTGTTTTGTTACCCTACCATAGAAGCAGAATAAACATATCTATTAAATAAAATATGGACTACTGAGACAATTCACAAAGGACAGAGCGTGAAGGAGGAGGAAAAAAGATGCAAACCGTGTGCTTCTGTTATTCCAATAATCCCTGTTGCAAAGGGATCTTGGAGTTTTGATGGATAACAGAATTAAAGGTAGCAAGCAGTGCCAGGCAGCAACAGCTAGAACCAGCATGGTATTGTCTTGGTATGGTATAAAGAGAGGTATAAATGCAAGGGAGAAAAATGTTATTCTCCCTCTTTACAAAGCATTTGTAAGGCCTCATTTGGAATATGCAGTGCAATTTTGGAATCCTGTGTACTAAAAGGACATCTTTAAAATCGAAAGGTTTCAGAGAAGGGCAACTAAATTAATAAGGGGATTGAGGGAGCTTGAATCTGAAGAGAGAAAGGCGCTTGCGTGGGGATATGATTACTGTGTATAAATACATTAACGGGCCATACAATAAACTATCTGGGGCATTGTTCACCAATAAAGCATGTCAGAGGACTTGTGGCCATCCCTTAAGACTTGAAGGTTTAGGCTTCAAGTTTGGAAAGTGTTTTTCACTGTAAGAACAGTAAAGCTATGGAACTGTCTTCCAGTGGACATTGTGATGGCACGTACATTGGACAGTTTAAAAAAAAGCTGGATGAGTTTCTGCAAACAAGGAATGTTGCAAGTTACTGGTATATATACACAAAGTAGAGCTGATCCAGGGAAATTTCTGATTGCCACTTGGAGTCAGGAAGGAATTTATTTCCCCTTCATAACTTTGGTGTGGGGGGAGGGGTGCCTTCCTCTGGATCAACAGTTAAGCAGGAAATGAGGATATTGGTGGATGGGTTGGACTGGATGGACGGATGTCTTTATTCAACCTCAAATACTTTACTATACTATACTAATTACAGATGTTTATTAATACCTGAGATTACAAAATACGCCTTGTGTATAAAACAAGCTTGTTAATGTTATTGATTGTTAAAAAAGTAAAACTACCTCCAAAGGGAGGGAATAAAAAAAAAAAATCATTTTATAAAAATGCGATATGTAGCACTTCATGACAAATCGTAATACATTTATCACCAAAAGAGGACAAAAAGGGGACATTGCTCGGCAATGCAAATTTTCCTCAAGCACACCTGTTCTTAATATTGGACATAAAGTTGTAATTACCCATATTGTATGCACTTTACAGTGCGCTTTGTATTCAAATCGATGTAGTGTTAAGTTACACTAAATTGACTTATAAAATGTTATCATAATATACATATGTTTAGAGGTCAAAATAACAAACCTGTAAGTTATACTGGTGAAAACATTTACAATACCAAAATTTTGAGGCACACCTCTGGCTCATTGAAGTGATATTAGTTTCACGGCACACCCTCTGTACATTACTAAAATAGACCAGTGAGTTCAATTAGTGTCTATTATTTACAACATCGAGCTGTAAGTTTCTTTTGCTCCATTAAGACACACTGTCACAGGTGGGAGCTGGACACCAACGTTTTCTTAAATGTGAGTGTAAATAATTCTCCCTGGGCTGCCCATTTCTCGGGGGACTTTACGCTCCCGCAGAAACTGACTTGGCTCCTTTGTTTAGCACTTCTAGTAGAGGGTAGTAGCTCCGAGAATCCAAGTCGGCATTCTTGTTACTAGCATGCTACAGGTGCTCTGGTCTGGCCCTCATGATGTTACCCCACTGCGTGCTCGCTCTCCTCCAGGTTTTGGTCTAAGAGATTGGTTTACAACTTTGAAAAATAGTATCTAATGAAACACTCCAAAAAAGCTAAAAAAAAAGGCAATTAGGTTGGGGATAAAACACTGCTTCACAAACCGTTTCACCAATCATGGCTTCCTCAGGCGAAATTTAATTTATCTAAATTAACTACTGTATATTTTTATGTATATTTATGAACTGTGTAGATTATTATAACTGGTGCTGCATTCTTTTAGGGAAACTGGTTATTAGGGGTATTTTTTGCTTTAATAATGCATTTTTTAAAATGTAAAATTGGTAAAACATTTTGCTTTCTGTTTAGAGATTTACAAGCAAACAAGATGTAATTCGACATTACAATATGCATAAGAAACGAGACAACTCTCTTCAGCATGGCTTTATGAGGTTTAGCCCACTAGATGACTGTAGTGTGTACTATCATGGCTGCCACCTGAATGGGAAAAGCACACACTATCACTGTATGCAGGTAAACTCTAAGATAGCAACAACAACAAAAAAAAAATGACTGCAAACGTATTATTACCATTTATTACTATTGCCACACCAGTTATTCGGAACTAAGAAAGCCATTAACCATGACCTGGATGATTTATTCTGCAATGAGTTAGCTCTCTTACCTGGAGAAATTCATTGTGGAGGAATCCTATTGTTTTCCACTTTTTAGTGTTCCTTTTCCCTTGAGTTTCCAAGACAAGATAGAAATATGCAGAGTTCTATAGACACTCTCAAAGCTCTAGATTGAAAGCTGCATAATTACTTGTAAGTATTTTACAATGGTGCAGATTTTAGAGGTAAGGGGCACAATTAACCCTTTCAGTGCTGGCAGAATTTCAAAAAAGTTTTTATGTTAAAGTGCATGTCCACCCTTAAAATTATCTTTTCCCATATGGTAGGTGCCAGCTTCCCATCCACAATCGCCACAATATTGCTTTAAAAAATGCTCAGATCAACACTTACAGCCCCTTCTCTCCCATGATGTCTCTGATCCGGCTCCCTGTTTGCGGAAGAGAAAGTTCTGTAAGTAGCGTTCTAAACTTTTTTTAAAGAAATATTATGGCGGTAGGGGGTGGGCAGAGGTCACATAACTTATGGGAAATGGGATTCACTGGATGGTGGGAGGGAGGGGGGGGGGGGGAAGGGCTCCTCTGCACATGCCTCAGTCCTTGCTGAGGTTGAGGCAGAAACAGGCACTGGATGACTCGCTGACAGCTTCTACTGTTCACTTTCCTGAACTTTGAAAAGGCATTGCAGGAGAACAATAAGGAGCAGAGATGTAAGGTAAGGATTTTTTTAAACAACACAACTGGCCAGTATGGGGTTAAATTTTAGTTTTGGGGGTGAACATGCCCTTTAAGTGCCAGCAGAATTTTCAGGATTTTGCCATCAATCGGTTTAGACTAATTTTTCAGTAGGAAACCTTGCAGTAAATCAGGATTATACATCGTTTCTTTCAGCACAATGTGTACTTTAGCATGGCAACAGAATTTTGTAACTTTTCTGGAGATTTTACTGGATTTATTGGTAAAATATGTAAAAAAAATTAGCAAAATGTGCAAACTTTCATGGATTTTTCCCAGCTTTATTTATAGTTATCTTAAGGTTCCCCACAAAAATCTTACTGTTTCTAAAAACTCTAATACTCCAGAGTACAACAATAACAGATATGTAGGTACCCCACTATTCTTGTACAGGAACCACTCCTGACAGTTACTAAATATCAATCTTTTAAATGTCCTAAATTGGTATTCCATATGCATGATTACACACGCGGACGTGGAGGCAAAAATTCACACAGTGAGACAATGCGGATGGCTCAGAAACATTAAAAAATATTTCAACAGTCTGCAATTTATCCTACAAAACTCCCCCTAACTCAGAAATACCCCCACAAACTATATATTCCTGGAATTTACACACCTTTAGCTATGTAACGCTGTAGTTTGTTCATTCATACCATCAATGGTGAGGGCGCAGTTCCTCGTAGATGTTTGCACCAGATTTTCGGAAAAAATTAACAAAAATCAACATTCGAAGGTAAAAATCATGCCAAAACATATCAATCCCCCAAATGTCCTGAATCAAACAGTATGACAAATGCATGGTTACACACGCGGATGTGGAAGGGAAAAGCCACAAAATGAGACAATGCATGATTGTTCAACTTAAGACTTAGTTGAATATTTTTGCTGTTTTTGAGCCGTCTGCAGTTTTTCCCCCAAAAACCCCCCTAACTCACAAATACCCCCCACAAACTATCTACACACCTTCAGGTACGGAATGCAAAAGTTCATTCATACCATCAATGGTGTGGGCGCAGTTCTTCGTAGAAGTTTGTACTTTTCGCAGATTTTCTGAAAAATGAACAAAAATCAAGCCAAAACCCCTTTGAATTGTCCTGTCTGCCCAGCCAACTGGTTGTGACTGGGGTCTGGCTTATTAAAAGATGAATTCAGAGTCCAGAACCAAACAGTTCAGGTCCTCATAATGGATTTTATAATGAGGGAGGAGGGTGGTTTATATGGGTAAACTTTCTATGTAAACCTGGAAACAAACCTTTTATCTATGTCAAAACTTTAATGGTCATTTCGATCCATTAAGACATCAATCACACCAATTGTATGTAGGTATGTATTATATATATATATATATATATATATATATATATAGTAATTACAGAGGAAAACCTCTAAAGATAGGGAGAGTAAATTTTACGTTACCTACACAAGACCTATAGCAGAATACATTTTACATTCCTCCCTGGCTCTGCTCCCATCCTGAGAAATATTTTGGAAATTGTCAGATCAAGCTAGATTAGCAGAAAACAGGTCACATCCTAATCACATATGTGGAGGCTCAATGCGGCACTACTATACAGCTGTGGAGACTAGCATTAACACAGAAATAGAAACACTAAATTAACTTTCTACAGTGTGTAAGCACATAAGTTTGTGATGAGGGGAATACGAATGCGTAAGCAACTAAAAAAAAAAAAAAAAAGGCCCAGAGGTAACAAATCAAGACACTACTGAATTGACTGTTTTGAACTAAATACGCAAGACCAAGTTATCACCGGTATAGTATGGCCCACATAATGTCTATTGGGACAATGTTGTCTGGAGATTTTTTTTTGACATCTTAGTGGAGCTCCTCAACCCACTACAGAATGAATTCAGCAACCAAAAATGGTAAACCCCGTCTACCTCTATATATCACTTATGAATAATAAAACCCACCAAGTCACTGCATGGGACGAGGACTTGGGTCTCTGCTCTTAAACTCACTAACAGCCTTACATTGAGTATGCCCCCCTATACACAATCCTTGGTTCTATGGTTACATAACCCCTTATAGGTTCTATAAAATTGTTAAGTTTAACGAAAAGATTAAATGTGTTCAGTTTTGTTATGATTTACAAATGTTGAACTTTAATTATAAATTTTCAGCCTAATAATATGATCGCCTGGGGACTCCTTTCTTCCCTCTCATTTCCCTGCCCCATCCCCTACAGTATGGCAACCACCATAAAATATTGACATGGATGTAAGAGGTCTGGGCAACCCTCAAAAGAATAGAATAATATTGACATTCTAAGTAGACACTCCCCAACATAATATGTCTCCAGGAGACACATTTGCTAAGCGTAATAAAACGATGGGTAGGATGGTCTATCCACAGTTGCCATTCAGCATATTCAAGAGGAGTGCCACTCTTATTTAGAAAACTGTAAGATATAATACACCCAAGACCAAAACAGATCCCAGAGGCAGATACGTATTTGTCGCTGTGGAAATTAATCAACACAAATATACTACTAGGCTACTTAAACCCACCTCCAGCAAATATAACACTACTATCACAAGCAATACCATTCTTGGCTCAGTTCCCTACGTTCTAAAGCAAAACATGGATGTGCTAGGGGATCTCCAGTTTCACCTATTGTGGCCAACCTTTACATGGAGGAGGTAGAACACAGGCGCTTAATACCTTTAAGGGCATAGCACCCAGCCCTGGTTCAGATATGTTGATGACACCTGGGTTAAAATCCACCAGAAGGAAGTACAAGCTTTCACAGAACATTAATGCGTGGACCAAAACATTAATTCACAAGGGAAGAGGTACAAAACAACAAACTGGCTTCTTGACTGCTTGGTAGAAGTTAGAAATATGGTAAACTGGAAGTAGAGGTTTACAGAAAACCAACACACACAGATCAGTATTTGATGTTTGACTCCCACCACCCTTTAGATCACAAGCTGTGGGTGTCATCAAACCCTGCAACACAGAGCCGAGAACATCCCCACTAGCACAGAGGCGAAGGCTAAAGAAATGAAACTCTCAGAGGAGCCCTTAAAACTTGTGGATATCCAGACTGGCCTTTGTCAAAGAAGTAGAAGGAAAGAAAAGAACACAAATACCAACAGTGAAGGGGAAAAGCAGACAGGAGGAAGAACATGTTCATCCCATATGTAGCAGGGTCTCTGAGAAATTAAGAAGAATTTCAAAAAACATCGTATCCCTGTCTGCTTTAAACCGAACAACACACTGAGGCAGCAATTGGTACATCCAAAAGACCCAATACCAAACACAAGAAAAGCGACATCATATATGCGGTGCAGTGGCATTGAAGAATTCTCTGATTTGTATGTGGGGGAGACCAAACAGCAACTGCATCAACGTATGGCCCAGCACAGAAGAGCCAATTCCTCGGGTCAGGACTCAGCCGTGTATCTGCATCTTAAGGATAAAGGACATACCTTTGAAGATTGTAATGTTAACATACTGGCGAAGGAACGTGACTGGTTCAAGAGAGGTGTTAAGGAGGCCATTTATGTGAAAATAAAGAAACCAAGCCTAAATAGAGGTGGGGGGGGTTCGACACCAACTGTCTGCCATGTACAATGCTGTTTTAACACCTTACTCTGGGCGTTCCTATAACACCTCTTAGCCACTATCTAATCACACCCTTAACACCTGGCTGTGATATGCTAATTGGGATTTTCCAGGGTACATAATTGCCACAGATTCTTGTACAAGTCATTCTGAATTGAGAAAGCCAGTCGGATGACTAGTGAAACGTCTTCAAGAACTACATTTCAAGTCCAGTTGATCTAATTGAATACAACAGATATTCCCAGAACCAGATTAAATAGCAATTAACTGACTACCTAAGTATAGATCAGGGCGAAGTAGCCATTCCACTACAATGGAACACACTAAAAGCATATTTAAGAGGGGCTATAAAATCTAAAATACATCCTCGGGTACTTAAGGAGCTAAGTTCAGTTTTATCTAGGCCATTGTTTCTTATTTTTGCTGATTCCCTCATGTCCGGTGGTGTGCCTCTGGATTGGAAAAAGGCTGATGTTATTCCAATATTCAAAAAGGGTAGTCGTTCACAGCCGGGTAATTACAGGCCTGTAAGTTTAACTTCAGTGGTGGGGAAGATCCTGGAAAGTTTAATAAGGGAACATGTTCTAGAGTATGTTTCAAGGACTGACATTATAAGTAGTAACCAGCATGGATTTAGGAGGAATAGATCTTGTCAAACTAACTTGCTTGGCTTTTATGAGGAAGTAAGTAGAAATTTAGACTCTGGTATAGCAGTAGATGTAGTTTACTTGGATTTTGCAAAGGCTTTTGATACAGTCCCCCATAGGCGACTAATGAATAAGCTAAGGTCTGTTGGTCTGGGGAGTCACATTTGTACATGGATAGAAAATTGGTTAATGAATAGGATGCAGAGAGTAGTTGTTAATGGGGCTTCATCATTATGGACTAAAGTGCTAAGTGGGGTGCCACAGGGTTCTGTTTCTATTTAATCTATTTATTAATGATTTGGAAGTGGGTATTGTCAGCAAGGTTTCTGTGTTTGCTGACGACACAAAACTTTGTCGACCATTAAAAACTTCAGAGGATGTGCAATCGTTGCAAGGGGATCTATATAGATTATCACATTGGGCTGCTAAGTGGCAGATGAAATTCAATGTTGATAAATGTAAGGTGATGCATTTTGGACTTAAAAATACTTGTGCTACTTATACTGTAAATGGCTCTGTGTTAAGTGAATCCCTGTTGGAAAGGGATCTTGGAGTTTTGGTGGATAACAAACTTAAAGGTAGCAAGCAGTGCCAGGCAGCAACAGCCAGAGCCAGCATGGTATTGTCTTGTATAAAGAGAGGTATGGATTCAAGGGAGGAAAATGTAATTCTCCCTCTTTACAAAGCATTGGTAAGACCTCATTTGGAATATGCAGTGCAATTTTGGAATCCTGTGTACAAAAAGGACATCTTTGAAATGGTTCAGAGAAGGGCAACTAAATTAATAAGGGGATTGGGGGAGCTTGAATATGAAGAGAGACTGGAAAAGTTACAATTATGTACGCTGGAGAAAAGGCGCTTGCGTGGGGGTATGATTACTGTGTATAAATACATTAACGGGCCATACAATAAACTATCTGGGGCATTGTTCACCAATAGAACATGTCAAAGGACACGAGGACATCCCTTAAGACTTGAAGAAAAAATGTTTAGGCTTCAAGCTCGGAAAGGGTTTTTCACTGTGAGAACGGTAAAGCTATGGAACTGTCTTCCAGTGGACGTTGTAATGGCAGGTTCATTGGTCAGTTTCAAAAAAAAGCTGGATGAGTTTCTGCAAACAAGGAATGTTGCAAGTTACTGGTATTGATACATAAAGTAGAGTTGATCCAGGGAAATTTCTGATTGCCACTTGGAGTCAGGAAGGAATTTTTTCCCCCTTCATAAATTTGGTGGGGGTTTTTTGCCTTCCTCTGGATCGACAGTTAGGCAGGAAATGAGGATATTGCTAGATGGGTTGGACTGGATGCACGTATGTCTTTATTCAACCTCAAATACTATACTATACTATACTATACTATATTATATGTCGCGGTGGTGTTGGATGAGGAATTGTGGCCTAAACACCAATATATACTGCTAATCCAAATACTGTTTTATGTTCGAAAGAGTCTGATATTTAAATGGATGGCATCAGAAATCCCCCACACTGGAACTCTGGAGTTCTGGTTCTGCTGGGGGTTCACATTTAAACTTGAGTTTACCATAGAAAACAGATCTTACTCCATTAATAATCAACAGGATGGTTTGGACTTTCTCCGTAAATTAGGGATTATACCCGCATCACCTATGCCTGCTCAGGAGGCTTCTGCTATTACTGTGGTTCTGGATGCTGGTAATGCCTGCTAATACCCCTGGAAAGAGATATTAATGGACAAATGACAGCCCACAAACACAGCTACTTGCTGCTGCTGGAGTTCATCATCTTAAGTATACTTTCTCCTAGTAACACTTTATCCCACACCATACAAAAAGTTCAACCTTCTGCATTTCACTTTTACCATTTAGTATATCTGGGAATGACCATCCACTCTAAACAACATTATTTTGTAATTAACACACTAAAGCCTCTCAAAGAATTTCACAATTCTAAATAAAATAGTAAATGGGGATTTTAATTTCCCCTGGAACTTGGCAATGGATTGTCCAATAGTCAGAAATTAATGTATTGTAAATGCAAATTGAAACAAGTGGTATGTATTATAAGACTGTTGGAGGTAATAACACTTAACTGAACATGATTAGGATTATACCATTTATGCTATACAGCATAAATGTAATGCCAGATTAGATTATGTTCTTAGCTCCTCCTCCCTTCTGCACTATATACAAAAAAAGTGCTTCACATTGCAAAACCAAAGGCCTGCACTACACTGATGGTGGCTCAATAAAGCTGAAACCGGTCTGAAGTTGGTGCTCTGGTTTTGCATTTAGCTTGTAGAATGCTGTAAAAACCTTTTAAAAGGTATAGCTTTCATGAGAGCTGCCAAAGAAACATGAAAATTACCCATAAGTCTCCTTTCCTTATCTGGTGGAACATAAGATTGTTAAAAAAGACTTACAACGAAATCCACAAAATAAGTTTATACTAACAGATCACTGAGTACAATAAAAGCTGCTTTCCAACCAATGTATTCAAAAAAATCGGCGCTAGGATGGAAAACTTCAGCTGTACTCAATCAATACAAGCTTTATTGCAGAAAACCATGCACAACATGTTTTGTCAAATGCAGCTTTCTCACTTGAGGGACTATTTTAAACTAAAGGTGCACGACCAAGTTATAACTGGTATAGTATGGGCAGCACATAAATGTCACATTGTTACAATCCAATTAGCCTAATAACTTTAAAAGCACTTTACAAAAACCTGACATAACTTGGAACACCAAATATTTGACCTCCAAACCAAACACCTTAGGGGGAGGGGGGGGGCAAATCCATTTTGCTACCTTACAACCGGTCAAACAACAGTTGTATGCACTGCTATCACAAAAAGTGCGGAAAAGGTTACTATAGACTTGAACAATTTTACTATCAAAAGAAGAATAAAGCTGACAGCCCACCTCCTGAACCCAAAATCAGGTCTCACCAAAATCTGTAAAATTATGCTCATATGACACCCTACCACTAATCCCGGGCTTATAGCTCAAACATTTCTCTTATACCAAGCTATACTCTCATTCTATTACCACTTCTAATGAACAGAATAAATTTGAACCTTCAATGGAAGAATAATGGATTCCAATATTTAGGGATTCCATTCACCCCTGCACTTAAGAAATCATATTCTGCTAATAACTCTCCCCTATATAGCCATCTGCTCCCTATCTCCTGGCTAGGAAGGTTACACTCAGTTAAAATTAATACGCTTCCTAGAATTTTATATGTGTTTGGCTGCTTATAATGCAATTTGTCTGGATGAGCAAAAAAAACATATCAGAATGTCTTATATATAGTATTTGAGGTTGAATAAAGACATGTGTCCATCCAGTCCAACCCATCTACAATATCCTCATTTCCTGCCTAACTGCTGATCCAGA
The DNA here is from genome assembly GCA_019447015.1 of Hymenochirus boettgeri. Lineage (NCBI taxonomy): Eukaryota > Metazoa > Chordata > Amphibia > Anura > Pipidae > Hymenochirus > Hymenochirus boettgeri. Next base: position 117,101,698 of record CM033475.1, on the reverse strand, counting down.
GGAAGGCAAAAAAAAAAACCACCAAATTTATGAAGGGGAAAAAAATTCCTTCCTGACTCCAAGTGGCAATTGGAAATTTCCCTGGATCAACTATACTTTATGAATCAATACCAGTAACTTGCAGCATTCCTTGTTTGCAGAAACTCATCCAGCTTTTTTTTTTTAAACTGACGCTCCCATGCCTTTATACTCGGTCCATGCAAGATGCATTGTATAGTTAATATTTTGGCTTAATTAATTCCATGGTTTTTCTATTATGGTTACACATGTTTTGTTTAAATTTATAATAAAAAATTGATCACTAAAATTGCAAACAGATTTAGATTAGAGGAATGGTAAAATACAGTACTTAAAATGGTGTGTTTTAAAAGAAAGAGTAGTTGTAGAAATGCGTTATGTGTAGGACAAGCTTTTATTATCTCCATAATTGGTGTGGATATCTTTCAGTTCCATGTTTATACAAACCCAACATTTTTCAGGCTTTAGCATTAAGTGCCACATTGCAAATTATTCCTCAGCAGCTTTTTGTTTAATTTTTTTTCCTTCTGATCCCATGAAGGGGTTCTGTTTTTTTTCAAGGTGTCACTAAAAAGTATTCTCTAGTAGAGAAAACGGCTAGAGATTCTTTCGTTTTGGGTGTTTGTCATGGTTTTGTTATTGTCTCTGTACTTTAACCTGCTGCAAAGCCAGGAGCAAGAGGAATGTGGCAATGGAGGCAAAGCTTGTTATTTTCCTTTTTCATCTATGAGATGGTGCAGACCCTGGCAATCATCATCTGATTTCACCCCTTAGCTGCTACATTTTGAGATTCCACCCTTTTTTTCTACTCAATATGGCAAAGTTGCCTGCATTCTATGGAGATGTATGCCAGAGCAAATCCAATGTGTCATTCTATTAGTGATTTACATTTTTCTTGTTGCTTCCCTTTTTAAGAATTCTTAGCTATCTCAACACATATTCTTGTTTTATATCATCATCCTTAATGCAGAGGTTGTTACTAATTTACAAGAGATTCCAGTGGTCAATAATTGTAATTGTGGGTAGAATTTAAAAGATGCTGTCCATTCTAGTTCTCTATCACATGAGGAAAAAAATAACTGTATACAGGCACACAATAAAGAAATCCTAATATCCAGTTAAGTTTTGGCGATTTCATTAAAAATGGTATTTTTTTGATGTCTTGAAAAAGTTTTGTGAAAACATGTGAAACAATAATACCCTTTTTTCTATTAAACCTTACAGGGGCCCTGTGTCCATGAGCAAAGATTAATCTTGTTCAGGGCACTGGTACTTTTTGTGTATTAAATCTATGGACACATAGAGAGTGCAAAGTTTTGCTTTGGGCATTGGTCACCCTTGCAGCACCACTGAAATATCATCTATGCTAGGCAGGGTAAATCTACATAATTCCTGCAAAGCTGGAAAAATCATTAATGTGTATATCTGTTGTATTCAGTTAGATCAACTGGACTTAAAGTTTGGATCTTGGAACTTGGAACTTAAGAAACCAAGCCTGAATAGAACTGGGGTTTCAACACCAACTGTCTGCCATGTACAATGCTGTTCTGACACCTTACCCTCCGATAACACCTCTTAGTCTCAATGCATCCACACCTTGTGGCTGTCATATGCTATTTGGGACTTTCCAGGGTACAGATTCTTGTACAAGTCATTCTGAATTGAGAAAGCCAGTCAGATGACTAGCAAAACGTCTTTCAAGAACTAAACTTTAAATCCAGTTAATGTAACTGAATACAACAGATATGCCATGACCTGGATGAATGAGAACCTTCGCAAGCATTAATGTGTATAGCTCATTATGCAAAATGCTTTGACAATAAATTTAGTTATACTGACTCCACTCCAAAATCAGAAGGCATATAAACATGAAAATTATTTTTAAATACTGCAAAAAAAACCAAAGCATATCACAAAGCTCTAAGTAAAGCACTTTCTGCACATTTACTTTAGCACTTCAAGAAGAGGTGCAAAGTTTTGCCGGTGTTCTTAATCTGCAGCATCCAATCAGATATTATTAGATGTTTTCTAACTGTAGTAAACCAGTAAAAAAAGGTATCATCTGAATGGTTGAAGCTAATTTTTGCACTTCTTATTGAATAAACCTGTTTTACCTTTGGTTTGCACATGCAAAGCAATAGAGGTAAAGCCAGTAGTCTGCTGGGCAGCTCCAGAGATGATTAACACAAATCCAGTGTCGGACTGGACAGTTGGGGCCCACCAGGAAATCTGAGACCAGGGGCCCACTAGGAGGAGTTTAGGGGCCCACCTAACATTTCAAATTATTATCACTTATTTTCATATCTAGCTTACTCCTACTGACTCCTATATTGTGCTCCAATAAGATATTACAGTGATGTGAAAAACTATTTGCCCCCTTCCTGATATCTTATTCTCTTGCATGTTTGTTACACTTAAATGTTTCTGCTCATCAAAAACCGTTAACTATTAGTCAAAGATAACATAATTGAACATAAAATGCAGTTTTAAATGATGGTTTTTATTATTTAGTGGCCCTGTGTGAAAAAGTGATTGCCCCCCTTGTTAAAAAATAACTTACAGTAACTGTGGTTTATCACACCTGAGTTCAATTTCTGTAGTCACCCCCAGGCCTGATTACTGCCACACCTGTTTCAGTCAAGAAATCACTTAAATAGGAGCTATCTGACACAGAGAAGTAGACCAAAAGCACCTCAAAAGCTAGACATCATGCCAAGATCCAAAGAAATTCAGGAACAAATGAGAACAAAAGTAATTGAGATCTATCAGTCTGGTAAAGGTTATAAAGCCATTTCTAAAGCTTTGTGGGCCATTATCCACAAATGGCAAAAACATGGAACAGTGATGAACCTTCCCAGGAGTGGCCAGCCGACCAAAATTACCCCAAGAGCGCAGAGAAAACTCATCCGAGAGGCCACAAAATACCCCAGGACAACATCTAAAGAACTGCAGGCCTCACTTGCCTCAATTAAGGTCAGTGTTCACGACCCCACCATAAGAAAGAGACTGGGATAAAAACGGCCTGCATGGCAGATATCCAAGGCGCAAACCACTTTTAAGCAAAAAGAACATTAAGGCTCATCTCAATTTTGCTAAAAAACATCTCAATGATTGCCAAGACTTTTGGGAAAATACCTTGTGGACTGACTAGACAAAAGTTGAACTTTTTGGAAGGTGCGTGTCCCATTACTGGCGTAGAAGTAACAGCATTTCAGCAAAAGAACATCATACCAACAGTAAAATATGGTGGTGGTAGTATGATGGTCTGGGGTTGTTTTGCTGCTTCAGGACCTGGAAGGCTTGCTGTGACAGATGGAACCATGAATTCTACTGTCTACCAAAAAATCCTGAAGGAGAATGTCCGGCCATTTGTTCGTCAACTCAAGCTGAAGCGATCTTGGGTGCTGCAGCAGGACAATGACCCAAAACACACCAGCAAATCCACCTCTGAATGGCTGAAGAAAAACAAAATGAAGACTTTGAGTGGCCTAGTCAAAGTCCTGACCTGAATCCTATTGAAATGTTGTGGCATGACCTTAAAAAGGCGGTTCATGCTAGAAAACCCTCAAATAAAGCTGAATTACAACAATTCTGCAAAGATGAGTGGGCCAAAATTCCTCCAGAGCGCTGTAAAAGACTCGTTGCAAGTTATCGCAAACGCTTGATTGCAGTTATTGCTGCTAAGGGTGGACCAACCAGTTATTCGGTTCAGGGGGCAATTTCTTTTTCACACAGGGCCATGTAGATTTGGAGTTTTTTTTCTCACTAAATAATAAAAACCATCATTTAAAACTGCATTTTGTGTTCAATTATGTTATCTTTGACTAATAGTTAACGGTTTTTGATGAGCAGAAACATTTAAGTGTGACAAACATGCAAAAGAATAAGAAATCAGGAAGGGGGCAAATAGTTTTCACTGTATTTGTTTGCAAATAAACCAACCCTTACTATACATTTTGATACATAATTGGATTATACAGATATAGTGTAGCAAACATATCATTATATTTCATTACATATTAATTATTGATTATACGTCACTCAATGTTTCTCAAATTCCTGTAAATAAGACCTAAAGTTTTGCTCCTTACCATAAATGGCAATAACTATTTTCTAGGCCCCACAGGACAGGACAGGCCATCTACTTATATTTGTTTCTGATAGCTTTAAGCATTACATATATAAAAGAGGAACTTGCATATATAGAATGTACTGGATAAAATCAACTGCGTATTTTGCTGTGTAATTTACCCTAGGGATCTCGAATAAGATGACATACATAAATTTGGCTCCGACACTTGTTAATTATTTTTGTAACTACGGAAGAAGTAAGAATCCTGTCCTCTGAGATGCTACGTATTATAGTCATAAATATAGTAATTGTATTTAGTATTTGTTGTATTATCTTTTATTGTTCCTGCCTGAGTGTGGCAGCGAGATATTCAGTATTATTTTATTATACAGATATTCAGTATTATTATTTTACATTTATAGTCATTAAGATTGGTATCGTTCCCATGGCCGTTAATAAGTGGGTTTTGGCAGTAGTTTATATAACTGGTAAGTGGTATTTTTAGTGACAGCACCCCTAAACTTAGTTTTTAGTTTTAGAGCTGGGAAAACTCTGTTTGGTCTGAGATTGAAAGTTGTAGTTTCATCACTGGTATCAGTTCCCACAGCCGTGAGTGTGTGGTGGCAGTAGTTTATATAAAACCTCAACCTGGTTGACTCGTGAACTGGGAAAGCTCTGTTTGGTCTGAGCTTGAGAGCTGTAGTATCATCACATCTGGTATCTGCCTGGTATATTGTGCTCCCAAGTCCTACCCCATAGAGCCATTAACAAGATTGAAATATCTGCAGGTCAAATGAATGGCTCTGTACCATAGGCTGTTTCGCATGTTAATAAGCCAGAGGTTCTGGACACAAGCTTTAGCCATAGGACATGAAGAAATTTTGCATATCTCCACCCCTTACTCTGGGATACCTGGGAGTGAGAAATTACTACTTGTTTCTTAGATTTTGTGGACAATTCTATTCATATAGCATGAGACTGCAAGGTACCTTCTCTTATAAGAAGGCTTTGCTCCATTTTTATGCTCTGTGGAGGGCTTTTTGCTCCTTTTGGCCCACCTCACCTTAAGCTATATAGCTAGCTACCTGGTATAATTGTGCTCCCAACTCCTACCCGATAGAGCCATAAATCTGCATTTCCCTGGTCCTATACAGGCAGTGGAAGTGAATGGGTTAAATACTCCCTTGAGTTTGATGGACAGGATTGTTCCCCAATAAAATGTTAGTTCCTCCCCTTCCTCTCCATGTCTTTTCTTCCTGTTTGATGCACTCTGGAAGAAGAAACAGAAGCTAAGGTAGATATGAAATCACTGTATTATGTAATAAAAAAGATGAAGTCAACTTTCAAAATCAGTGAAGATTCTAACTTGGAAAAAGAAGATCTAATGTTTGGTAAAGACGTAAGAATTAATGAAATAATAAAAAATGAGTGGAAATATCCAGACAGAAGATGCAGATTTTCTCAAAATATCATGAAAAGTTATCCTTTCCTAAAACAAGACACAGGTTATTGGGATGAAGCACTTAAAATAGATACCCTCATAGCTAAGACATCAAGGAGAGTGGCACTGGCGACAGATGACTGGGTGTCAACACACAATATCGGTAATGAGTTTCTTACAGAAACTTGGATGGGAAATAAATATGGATTAATTCCCATTAATTCCCAGTAGTTATAATAGACTTGGTGAGACACCAGATAACTTTACCGATGAATCGCTAGAAAGATATTGTGAAAGAAATTGTCAATCTTATAAAACTTCCATTTTCAATTATGTTGATATGCCAGCGAATCATAGGGAAAATGGTGTCCAATACAATACAATGGGCAATGCTTCACCTCAGACCGTTACAACTAAGTCTACTAACACAGTGGAATCATCAGTGTTCAAGGGACCAAATAATCAAACTCATCTTTAGTGAGGGAAAACCTGAAGTGGTGGAAAAATCACAAGATCTTTCAGCAGGTAAAATTACTGTATACACGAGCCTGGTAGGGTAAAGGAGGAGGTACAGGGGACCTGGAACAGGAAGAGGAAATTTAAGAATCAGAGTCTAAGAGAGATGAGAAACTTTAACCAGATAAACCTAGCGGCATGCTAATTGAGGTTGAGGCCATGAAACAAAAAGGTCTGTCCACACAGGTTATAGAAGCATTAATGGCATCTAGGAAAACCACATCAAATATGTACTACAGAGTTTGGAAAAAATTCCAAGACTGGTGTGACAGTAAAAACCTGGATCCTAATACGCCTGAGGTAGGAAATATATTACAATTCCTACAAGAACGGTTCATTTAAAACCTAAGTGCATCTACTCTAAAGAGACAAGTATCTGCAATATCTATAGTTCAAAATAAATCTTGGGCCCTGGCTCCACTCAAAATAAGATTTTTTTAACGGAGTAAAGCACAAAAAGCCTCCAGACAAAAACAGCATACCTGTATGCAACCTACCTTTGGTGTTGTCAACGTTGCATGCTCCACCCTACCCTCAATCTCCCAAACTAATGAACAGACAGAGGATATACTATTAGATGTTGGCAAAAACTTAAAAATATATTTGGACAGAACTCAAAGCTTTAGAAAGACAGATTACTTGTTTATTCTATTTTAAGGCTATAAAATAGGCTTACAACCGACAAAGCAGACAATATTGTCTTGGATAATCCAGACAATTAAACAAACCAAATTGCAGGGACCGATGTACCTGAAAGGATGACAGCACATTCCACCTGGGCCATGTCAGTGTCATGGGCTTTCCAAGCCAAAGTATCACCAGCAGAGATCTGCAGAGCGGCAACATGGTCTAATCTAACTACTTTTGTAAAGCATTACAAATTAGACGTGATTGACAAAAACAAATCAGAATACGCATCTAAAGTTCTGGGAGCAATAAAATACTTTTATTTTTCTTTAAGCACCAAAATATGTCTCCCTCCCTTCATTCTTCATAATACTTGGTAAATCCCATTCACTTCCACTGCCTGTGTTGGACCAGGGAAATCAGAAAATCTAAAATACTTAACCTGGTTTTCTTTTCCTGGTCTGGAACATGGCAGTGGAATGGGATTCCCTTCTAACATATAGTTTTTCCATACAGTTGTCAAAGACATGGAGAGAATTGGGAGGAACTAACGTTTTATTGGGGAATGTTCCTGTCCATCAAACCTAAGGTATTTAACCCATTCACTTCCACTGCCATGTTCCAGACCAGGAAAAGAAAATCACGGTACGTATTTTAGATTTTCTTCTTCTGCACTGTTGATATTGAAAGATGTCTTCAGGTCAGATGAATGGATCTGTTCTATAGGCTGTATTGCATGTTAATAAGCCAGCGGTTCTGGACATATGATTTAGTTATAGGACATAAAGGAGAAATGTTGCATATCTCGTAGCTTGTTTCTTAGAGTTTGTGGGCAATGCTATTCATATAGCATTAGACTGCAAGATACCTTCTGTTAAAAGAAGGCTTTGTTCCATTTTATGTTCCGTGGAAGGCTTTTTGTTCCTTTTGGCCCACCTCACCTTAAGCTATATAGCTGTCTGGTGTAGTATGCCTGTTACTCGTAAAATAAATGCTTCTTTGACCTTTAATGGCCATTTTATTCCCTGTGTATATTGGCCTTTTTTGCTATGTGGTTTTAACATATGTTACTGTGTATTTCCAGGTGGGCTGTAACAAAGTATACACCAGCACCTCTGATGTGATGACACATGAAAACTTTCACAAAAAGAACACTCAGCTAATTAATGATGGCTTCCAGCGCTTCCGTGCTACTGAGGATTGTGGTACTGTTGAGTGCCAGTTCTATGGACAGAAGACTACCCACTTTCACTGCAGGTAATATTTATGTCCATAGAAAAACATTTTTAATAGGAACCTTAAGTTGCAGTATTAAAAGGCAACAATAATGACGCCCCCACTTCCACCATGTTTCTTCTAACCCACCTCAATGAAATAAGCACGGGAGGACCTAACCTGCTATATCCTCACTTCTGGGTCTTACCTTATTCAGTAGTACTAGCCTGCTTAAGTTGGCTTTGTGAAGCCAGTTCTGGCACCGCCCCTCCACAGCACGAGAGGGGTGTGGGTCTAATTGGCTCTGTTAAGTCGACTTTGGATTATTTCTACTGAAATAGGTAAGATCCTGGGGTGAGGTCCAAGCGATTTAGGTCTTCACTCTGGGTACTTTAATGTGAGGTTGGGGGGGGGGGTGTCATACATAACAAACTTATTAAATGCACTATTCAACTATAAATTATACTGTCACTTCCAGTACACCCCTAACATTTTTGTAAATATTTTATTATATATTTTCACCCCTTAGTGAAACATTTCCAGATTGTGACTAATAGGGTCTAGGTCTGGAGACATACTTGGCCACCTTTACCCTCAGTTTCAGTGCTTCTGTAAGTCACAGTACATGTTGGCGTTCATACTTTCCCCAATGAACTGTAGCTCCCTCAGTGCCACACATGCTGGACACCATCTGAACCAAATAAGTTTATCTTGGTCTTATCAGTCCACAGTAATCTATGTATAGTATAGTATAGTATTTGGAGGTTGAATAAAGACACACGTCCATCCAGTCTAACCCATCTAGCAATATCCTCATTTCCTGCCCAACTGTTGATCCAGAGGAAGGAAAAAAAAACCCCACCAAATTTATGAAGGGGGAAAATATTCCTTCCTAACTCCAAGTGGCAATTGGAAGTTTCCCTGGATCAACTCTACTTTATGTATCAATACCAGTAACTTGCAGCATTCCTTGTTTGCAGAAACTATCCAGCCTTTTTTTTAAACTGACCAACGAACCTGCCATAACAACGTCCACTGTAAGACATTTCCATAGCTTTACCGTTCCCACAGTGAAAAACCCTTTCCGAACTTGAAGCCTAAACCATTTTTCTTCAAGTCTTAAGGGATTTCCTTGTGTCCTCTGATATGCTCTGTTGATGAACAATGCCCTCTTCATATTAAAGCTTCCCCAATCCCCTTATTAATTTAGTTGCCCTTCTCCGAACCCTTTCCATTTTAAAGATGTCCTTCTTGTACACAGGATTCCAAAATTGCACTGCGTATTCCAAATGAGGCCTTACCAATACTTTGTAAAGAGGGAGAATAACATTTTTCTCCCTTGAATCCATACCTCTCTTTATACAAGACAATACCATGCTGGCTCTGGCTGTTGCTGCTTGACACTGCTTGCTACCTTTTTTTTGAAAGATTTGTTTTTATTTTCTTTACATAATCATAGAAAAAGAAAAAAAACAGAAACAAATGCAGCATTTACCAATTATCAAATAACAGTTGGCAGCATTTTGTTAATTTTTTTGGCTTTGAGGTCCATAGTTGTTTCAAAATGTCTTTACTGTCCATATAGAAGATGAGTAATTTACATTTCTTGTTTACTTCCATGGTTATTGTACCCCTAGAAGGGGGATTCCGACCAATTTTAGTTTTAACTGTCACATATCCATTATATTTATAGGTCGGCCGTGTTTACAGTATAGGTTAAATACTGTAAACAGTTATCTAACAATAAATATTTTACTTTGATTATCACAGAATAACATTTTATAAATAGAATATTCAAATATTCATAAAAAGAATATGAGGAAATTTATTTGGAAGTGGAATGGGTAGTGTCTCAAATAGGTACAGCCATTTTGGCAATATTGACATCTTTATGGTAGTGATTTTACCAAACCACAACAGGGTGAGCGTTTTCAAGGAGTTGAGCATGTGTCTGGTCTCTGTTAAAAGTTGGCTGTGGACAAGGAAGAAAAGGTAGAGGTTATATTTGTTCCTAGATACTTGATGGAGTCTTTCCTCCAGGTATACATATATGTATGTTGGAGTATTTGTAACATAGTAATTAGTAATTAAGGTTGAATAAAGACATTCGTCCATCAAGTCCAACCTATTCACTTTTTTTTTTTTTTTATTTTTTTTTTTTTTTAACCCTACCTAACAGTTGATCCAGAGGAAGGCAAAAAACCCCAGCTAAAAAAGGGGGGGGAAAAAAAATCCTTCCTGACTCCAAACGGCAATCGGAAAATATCCCTGGATCAACCAGATCTATATGCATTAATACCAGTAATTCTCAATATTTTTAGTTTTAGAAACTTATCCAGGCCTTTTTTAAATTTATTCAATGAACTTGCCATTACCACCTCTGCTGAAGACAGTTCCACAGTTTCACCGTTCTCACTGTAAAGAAACCTCTCCTAACTTGAAGATGAACTTCTTTTCTTCCAACCTTAAAGGATGTCCACGAGTCCTCTGATATGACCTATTAGTGAACAATGCACCAGAGAGTTCACTGTATGGGCCATTAATATATTTGTATAAGGTTATCATGTCCCCCGCAACCGCCGCTCCCTCTCCAATGTAAACAGCCCTAACTGTCTAATCTGCCTGCATTTCAAGCCCCTCCATTCCCCTTATTAATTTAGTTGCCCTTCTCTGAACTGCCTCAATTTCCAAGATGTCCCTTTTGATATGGATTCCAAAACTGCACACGCATATTCCAAATGTGGCCTTACCAGTGCCTTGTAAAGAGGGAGATAATATTTTTCTCTCTTGATTCCATTCCCCTCTTTATACGACAATATCTTGCTAGCTCTAGCTGTTGCTACCTGACATTGTTTGCTACAGCTAAGTCTGTTATCTACCAGAACCCCCAAATCTTTTTCCATTTCAGATGCACTTAACACAGAGTTATTTATGGTGTAGGTGGCACAGGGATTATTAAATCCCAAATGCATCACCTTACATTTATCAACATTGAATCTCATCTGCCATTCTGCTGCCCATTTTGATAATCTATCTAGGTCTGCTTGCAGCACTTGCACATCATTGGAAGTTTCCAAAGCTCTGCATAATTTAGTGTCATCACAAACACAGAGACCTTGCTCTCAATGCCCCCTTCTATTCATTTATAAACAGATTAAACAGAAGCGGCCCCAGTACAGAACCCTGAGGAACTCCGCTTAGAACTTTAGCCCACTAGATGTACTCCATTAACCACCACTCTCTGTTTGCGGTCCAATTACCAGTTCTCTATCCATGAACAAATGTTTTCTTCAAGGCCAACAGTCCTCAGTTTATACATTAGTCCGCTATGTGGCACAGTATCAAAGGCTTTTGCAAAATCCAAATATACCACATCCACAGCTGTGCCTGAATCTAATTTCTTACTCCACTTCTTCATAAAAACCAATTTAATTTGTCTGGCATGATCTATTTCTCATAAATCCATGCTGACTACTACTAATAAGATGATCTCTGGAGACAAAGTCAAGGATATGATCCCTTAACAAAGTTTCCATCACCTTCCCTACCACTGATGTTAGGCTTACAGGTCTATAGTTACCAGGCTGTGAAACGTACCTTTTTTGAATATTGGTATTACATTGCTTTTTCCAATCCAGCGGCACATCCCCAACAAAGCGAATCTGAAAAGATGAGACACAGTGGTCTTGCTAGAACTGAACTAAGCTCCTTTAAAATCCTAGGATGCAATCCATCTGGTCCTGGCGCTTTATTGATATTAACTTTGTCTAATTGATTCCGTGTATTTGATACTGACAGGTTTATGGGTAGTGCTTCGGTTTTATTGTTGTTAATTTTATATCTGAATTATATTCACTGTATGTGGTTACTTCTTTATGCAAGTTTGGCAAGGAAGTTGCTGGATTGGTTAAGGAGAGTAACACATCGTCTGCAAACAGCGAAATGGTGTAGGAAGTTTGCCCTATCTTTATTCCTGTAATATTTTAATTTAATCTGATACGGTTTGCTAACGGCTCTATAGACAGGACATATTGTAGCAGTGAGAGGGGGCATCCCTGTCTCGTACCTTTGGAAATCGTGAATGGGTGAGATGTGACCATAGGGAACTTAACTGAGGCTGTGGCTTTGGAATATAAATTGGTTATAGCTGTTAAAAATTCTCCCTTCAGTCCTATGTGCTCTAGTATAGAAAATAAAAAGGGCCAACTGAGCCTATCAAAGGCCTTCTCCGTGTCCAGGCTGAGAATTACTGCCTCCAATTTTTGCCTATTTAATACTTCTATCAGATCTATAATTTTATGAGTGTTATCTCCTGCTTGCCTATGGCAGACAAAACCTACCTGGTCTTTGTGAATTATTTCCGGTAGCATGGGGGCCAGTCTATTTGCAAGAAGTTTAGTGAAAATTTTGTAATCACAGTTTAATAATGCAATTGGTCTATAACTTGGACATAATGAGGGGTCTTTTCCCGGTTTCACTGTTATATACTTGGAGTAGGTGGGTAACGAGAATGTCTGAGTATTTTTATAGTAGCTATTGGAGAATTCACTTAACACAGAGCTATTTATAATTTAAGCAGCACAAGGATTTTTAAGTCCAAAATGCATCACCTTACATTTATCGACATTGAATCTCATCTGCCACTTAGCAGCCCAATGTGACAGTCTATCTAGATTCCCCTGCAATGATTGTACATTTTCTGAACTTTTTAATGGTCGACAAAGTTTTGTATCATCAGCAAACACAGAAACCTTGCGGACAATACCCACTTCCAAATCATTAATAAACAGATTAAATAGAAGTGGCCCCAACACAGAACCCTGTGGCACCCCACTTAGTACTTTAGTCCATAATGATGAAGACCCATTAGCAACTAATCTCATCCTATTCATTAAAGGGGAACTGTGGTCTCCAAACAATTTGAGTTTAAATGAAAGACCAGTTTCCTACCTTTAAAACTAGCCATCAACCACCTCTTTACGTGCTCCACAGCCCAAGATATACAGAAATGACTGACCAGAAAGTAAATGGGTGGGAGGCTGACATGTGACATTCCTAAGGCTTCTCCTGCATAGTGCCGCCGGCGAGCACAGCCTCAGACTCCCTCAGTGTGTGATGGAGACAGGAAGTCCCTCCTCCTCTCTGCTATGTGACGGACTTGCAGGTGCAGAGAAGGTAGGGAAATCTACAGCCCTTCTCTCTCACTATGTGAAAACAGTCTTTTCAGGCAGAGTTCTCACTCTGTTCTCACTTTGCCTGAAAAGGCTGTTTTTCACAGAGTTCCTCTTTAACCAATTTTCTATCTATGTACAAATGTGCCACCCCAGACCAACAGACACTAGCTTATACATTGGTCGCCTATGGGGGGACTGTATCGAAAGCCTTTGCAAAATCCAAGTATACTGCATCTACTGCTATGCCAGAGTCTGAATTTTTATTAACTTCCTCATAAAAGCCAAGCAAGTTAGTTTGACAAGATCTATTCCTCCTAAATCCATGCTGGTTACGACTTATAATGTCAGTCCTTGAAACATACTCTAGAATATGTTCCCTTATTAAACTTTCCAGTATCTTCCCCACCACTGAAGTTAAACTTACAGGCCTGTAATTACCTGGCTGTAAGCGACTACCCTTTTTGAATATTGGAATAACATCAGCCTTTTTACAATCCAGAGGCACACATCTGGACAAGAGGGAATCTGCAAAAATAAGAAACAATGGCCTAGATAAAACTGAACTTAGCTTCCTAAGTACCCGAGGATGTATTTTATCTGGTCCAGGAGATTTATTAATATTAACCTTATTTAGTTCTTTCTGTACCATATCCTCGGTTAACCAAAGTGCACTTGCATCTTTTATACCATTATTGATACTATACTCTATATCATCTGTACTCAAAAAAAAATTTTTTAGGCTTAGTGATCCTTTGTTCAGCTAGCCTAACTTCATTATTAATTTTACCTAGTTTGATTGCTTTCTTACACTCCTTGTTACAGTTTTTATAATCTCTAAAGGCCCTTTCTGTTCCCTCTGACTTAAAGGTTTTAAATGCCTTTTTCTTCCTTTCCATTAGCCTCTTTACATCAGAATTCAGCCACATGGGCACGGATTTATTTTTTTACATTTATTTTCCAAAGGTATAAATTTTGATGTGAAATGGCTTAAAATCCCCATAAACACAATCCACTTCTGTTCAGTACGTTTACCTGATAATACCTTATCCCAGTTGACATTGTGAAGAGCTACTTTTAACCTGGGAAAATTTGCTTTCTCGAAATTAAAAGTCTTTGTTAACCCAGCGCACTTTTCTTTTCGATAACATACACCAAACTACACTATTTCATGGTCACCATTCCCTAAGCCTCCAGTTACCTTTATATCTATAATACGCTACACTATGTTAGATATTACCAGATTCAACAGAGCTCCTTTTCTAGTAGAGAAAATTATCCTGCAGCAAATTCAGGAACTCATCGCCCTTTTCTGTGATGGCAGTTCACTCAGCCAATTAATGTCAGGGTAATTAAAGTCCCCCATAATTAGTACACTCTCCAAACTTTCAGCCCTTGCCAACTGCATGTGAAGCTGACTCACTTCCTCCCTGCTAGCATTTGGCAGCAGACACCAACAATAACATTACCCCCTTTCCAGTTGCCTTATTCCACCCATATTGCCTCTGCTTTAACATCCATAGTTATCTCTTCTTTTAAATTTGGCTTCAATTCTTTTTTAACATAAACATATACTCCTCCCCCTTTCCTTTTTTCTCTGTCCTGCCAAAACAAGGCATATTCTTCTTAATTTACAGCTCAGTCATGAGAACTGTTCAACCACGTTTTTTGCTATACCTATTACATCATACTTTTCATTCAACGCCATTATCTCCACCCATTTTGTCAGCCAGGTTTCTCGCATTTTCAGACATACGCTTTAGATTATGATCCTGTAATTTATTCATACATTTTAATACACATGACTCCCTATCCCATATACTAGCCCCACCCCTATTTCCACCCACCACTGGCCAATCTACACCCTTTTTTCCTCCTGGGCTATCTATTCCAGTGAGACTGAAAATCCCCCCCCCCCCCCCCAAAAAAAACACCTAGTTTAAAATCTCCAACCCTCTAGCCATCTTCTCCTCTAAAACAGTGAGGTGCAACCCATCCCGACTAAAGAGCCTGTAGCCAACAGCAAAGTCTGCCCAGTTCTCTGTAAACCCAGACGACACAAAACTTGGTCGACCATTAAAAACTACAGAGGATGTGCAATCGTTGCAGGGGGATCTAGATAGATTGTCATATTGGGCTGCTAAGTGGCAGATGAAATTCAATGTTGTTAAATGTAAGGTGATGCATTTTGGACTTAAAAATCCTTGTGCTGCTTATACTATAAATGACTCTGTGGTAAGTGAATCCCTGTTGGAAAGGGATCTTGGCGTTTTGGTGGATAACAAACTTAAAGGTAGAAAGCAGTTCCAGGCGGCAACAGCTAGAGCCAGCATGGTATTGTCTTGTATAAAGAGAGGTATGGATTCAAGGGAGGAAAATGTAATTCTCCCTCTTTACAAAGCATTGGTAAGGCCTCATTTGGAATATGCAATACAATTTTGGAATCCTGTGTACAAAAAGGACATCTTTGAAATGCAAAGGGTTCAGAGAAGGCAACTAAATTAATAAGTGGATTGGGGGAGCTTGAATATAAAGAGAGACTGGAAAAGTTACAATTATGTAAGCTGGAGAAAAGGCGCTTGCGTGGGGATATGATTACTGTATATAAATATTGGGCCATACAATAAACTATCTGGGGCATTGTTCACCAATAGAACATGTCAGAGGATACGAGGATATCCCTTAAGACTTGAAGAAAAAATGTTTAGGCTTCAAGTTCGGAAAGGGTTTTTCACTGTGAGAACGGTTAAAGCTATGGAACTGTCTTCCAGTGGAAGTTGTTATGGCAGGTTCATTGATCAGTTTAAAAAAAAAAGCTGGATGAGTTTCTGCAAACAAGGAATGTTGCAAGTTCCTGGTATTCATACATAAAGTAGAGTTGATCCAGTCAAATTTCCAATTGCCACTTGGAGTCAGGAAGGAATTTTTTTCCCCTGCATAAATTTGGTGGGTTTTTTTTTTGCCTTCCTCTGGATCAACATTTAGGCAGGAAATGAGGATATTGCTAGATGGGTTGGACTAGATGGACGTATGTCTTTATTCAACCTCAAAAACAATACTACTATATTAAACCCTTCTTCCTTACACCACCCTCTTAGCCACGCATTAATGCTCCCACTGTCTCCCTAGTGTAGCACGTGGCTGCGGTATTATTTCTGAAACCACTACCCTGGAGGTCCTTGCTTTTACTTGGCCCCCTAGCTCTCGGAAATCATGTTTTAGGACCTCTCCTCCTCCTCTAACATTCTCATTGGCACCAATGTGAACTAAGACCGCCGGGTCACAACCGCCCCCCCCCCAATAATCTGTCCACCACATGCCGAACCCTAGCACTAGGCAGGCAACACACAGTTCGGCATATAGGGTCTTGGTGGCAGATTACCGTATCTACCTTACTTATAATGGAGTCCACTACCACCTGCCTAGCATTCCTGATCCTAAGTTAATCCTCCCTTGTATTATAGATGGCAGTCCCTTAGGTGCTTTAGGGACTAGCCCGCTCCATACACTCTAATTCCGAACTGTCTTCCTCCACTTCATCACCAGCAAATCTGTTGGGATGGGTAAGCTGGGAAGAAGTCCTTCACTTTCCCTAGTAACCCTAATAAAGCTACCTCCCCCCTCAACCTTCCCTGCTCCACCCACCTCTATACTGGCCCCAGCCAGTGCCTGCTGTCCCACCAGATTTGCCAATCCTTGCAATGCTGCCCCCTTAGACTCTCCACTGGCAACCAACTCACACCTGACACAGACATAGGCCCTCTGGAATGTCTGCTTCAGGTTCCTATACATGTGGCAGGATGCACATTGCATGGTACCGACAAAACTGTCCCTTTTAATACACAACACAAGCAGAGTGACTCACCAACCTTGTTTTATTGCCTTTCTTGTTTCAATGTCCTTCTTTTTCTATGTCCTTAAGAGCAAGGTACTTTAGAACAAGGGACTTTAACAGGATCCACTTAGTGGATGTCCTTAGTCTGTTTTTCTTTAGCCAACTGTTTGTGGGCTTTCTTGTGCATAATCTTTAGAAAAGGCTTTCTTCTGGGACAACAGCCATGCAGACCAGTTTGATGCAGTGTGCGGCGTATGGTCTGGATGTGACGCTAAGCTAGTGCACTCAACTAATTTGGTCGTCCATAGAAAGGCCTGTTCTGAGTGGAACCTGTTCTGTTAAACTGCCATATGGTCTTGGCCACCGTGCTGCAGCTCAGTTTCAGGGTTTTGGTAATATTCATATAGCTTAGGCCACCTTAATGTAGAGCAACAATACTTTTTTTTAGATCCTCAGAGTTTTCTTCACTATGAAGTGCCATGTTCAACTTCCAGTAACCAGTATAAAAGAGTGCAAGAGCGATAACACAAAATTTAAGACATCTGAGATCTTGTAACACTAACAAGTCAAAGGCCCCCAGGGAGGAAAAATGGTTAGTTATGCACTATTTGGACATTTTTCAATTAGGGATGCACTTTTGTTGCCAGCAGTTTAGACATGGTTGTGTGTTATTTTGAGGGGTCAGAGACTTTTCACTGTTATACGAGCTGTACACAGACTTTACTTTGTATCAAAGTGTCATGTCTTCAGTATTGTCCCATGAAAAGATATAAAATATAGGGGGTGTACTTACTTTTGTGAAATACTGTATATGCATGTTTGAAAAATTACATTAATCCAGGTATTTATATATAACTTATTATAATTTATAGGCGGCCTGGATGCAGTTTCACGTTTAAAAACAAGTGTGATATAGAGAAGCACAAAAGTTACCACATAAAAGATGATGCATATGCAAAAGATGGATTCAAGAAATTTTACAAGTATGAAGAATGCAAGTATGAAGGCTGTGTGTATAGCAAAGCCACCAATCACTTTCACTGTATCCGAGCTGGCTGTGGCTTTACGTTTACTTCTACAAGCCAGATGACTTCACACAAGCGCAAACATGAAAGACGTCACATACGTAGCTCTGGTGTTCTTGGACTTCCATCATCTCTTATAGGAGGCAAAGACAATGACCTTGAAGAGTCCAGCAATGATGACTTAATAGATTATTCTGCATTAAGTAGTAAGAACTCTAGCCTGAGTGCCTCACCTAGTAGTCAACAGTCTTCCGTACCATTGGTCCCTACAATTTCTGAAGTTTCTTTGTCACCAACCAACAAGGTCACCAGCACTATTCAACTCAACACTAAAATCCCAGGGGTCATACCCCAAACACTGTCCAATAATATGTCCTTGGCTCTTTCTAATTCTTCACTTTCTGCAACTGGTCCATATTTCCCGATTTTAAGTGGTCGCGCAAATGTGTCTCTTCCTATCAACAACACTAACTTACTGCATATCGTTGCACCTGAGTCTTCTTCACAGACTGCTTCAGGGGCTAGTGAACAAAATGGCACTATGCCTATTGTACCATCCATCATGGAGAGAATTTCAGCAAGTAGGGGTTTAATTTCACCTATGATGGCACGATTAGCAGCAGCTGCTTTGAAGCAGTCTCCATCACCTGAAACAGGTAAATTTAATTTATGATTTTAAACTAACTAAAAATAAAGGACAAAGATTTTGAGAAGGGCGAATTGCAAATTAGACACATCATTGATGAATTTTGTACTCAAGGTACATCAGATTTTTCTAGCACACTGTCACGAACGCCAGTTCGCTGGGCACGTGATCTGACTAATTAGTCGGTATTTGCTGCCACCACTTTAAGTTACGGCCTTAAAGACGCCCCAAAAACACACTCTTGACTCTCACTGAGTATGCACACCCCTGTCCTGGCAGCTAAATGGTTAACACTACACCATTCACTCCAGCAACTAACTGGTTAATTAGCATCAGTCCTTCACAAGCAGTCACAGAGTTAATTAGCATTTACACTGCCCACTCCATTCAAACACATATAAACTTATCAGAGGCTAACTGAGGTCTTTTAGAGCATCAAAGACAAAACTTATTAAATTTTAGATTTAATATTCCAAAAGGTGGACAGTGCATATAATACAAAAATAAAAGAAAATGGTGTGATAATAAAATGACATACAATAGGTACAACAGTTATATAAAATAAAAAGGATAAAAATATTCACAGACCCTACTCACTAGAAGAAGTCCTGTATCCTGGGGCAGGAATAAACATTGGGTCCATACACACGTTCTTAGCATGTCCCCAAGTATGAACAACATTATTTGGGCTACCAGGCTTTTTAAACTATTTGATGAAACACCCCCTCCTCCTGGTTATTGCATGAGGTGGGAGTGTCTAGCAATGTCCAGATTTACGACTAGCCAAAAGCATTCATTCCCCCTCAGTTAGACAGATTCCATTTAAATGTAGATATGTACATTGTATTGAGATATTGACCACATATTCCTTTCCAGTATTTATTATCAATTCCTCCAATACCAAATATGACCTGTGTATAATCCATATTTCCCCAGATATTAATAACTCGCCTTGGCAAGGGAATAAGGGCTCCATGTTGGGTATCCTATTAATGGGCCTTCTATTCCATTCCTAAATATTCCTTAAGATGACCTCTTAGTCCCCACCAGACCCCTAGCTGTAGAGAATTCCAGATGCACGGTTCGGCTCCACATTGTCTAGAAAAGGAGACCTGGTTCCATGCTTCACTAATCGTAATATAAACAATAGCACTATTCCAGGGTGGAATGGTATTTTTATTGGTCCTAAGAACTAATACCAATAGTTAACCCATTCTTACCAAGTCACTACACATTTTCCTGACACACACCTTTTGAGAAACTCTGCCTTATACATTGTACTTGTAACCATGTATGTCAGGTGGTGTCCGACTTGTGTTTTTGACTTTCAAATTTCCTAAACATTCTAAATGCCCACATTCCTCCTTCTAATGTAAAGCACACAGTCCAAAAAGGCCATGGTTTTGTTTATAGACAGTATCCTTATACTTAAAGACAAGTTCAGGTACAAGTCCTGTTTTAGTGTTCTGTTGTTTATGGTGTTTCTTGTTTCCGCTGTTTCTGTACAGCCTCAGTAGCCAGGGTGCAATTACATCATAGGACACCATAGTTTCCTCTGCCTAGACTTATCTTATGAACTTTGTGGACAGTTTGTAAAGTTTTGAAGTGTATTTACTGTGTTGCCAACCAGAGGGCCTAAGATAGTAGCAATGCTATAAGTCACCAGATTGGTTCTGCTAATAATTGGCTTTAGAATGGTGCCTTCTTTGTGTATTTTTAGGAATTTATACATGCTTGGTATACTCTACCTAGGGTAAAGGTAGTGGTACTAGGCTTAATCAATAGCGTGTTCCTGTTTGTAAGCACTTTATATATTTTTTTTTGTTCTCTCTCTTTCTCTGCTGTCAGCATGATGATATCTGGGTCCTTAGGAAGTTAAAAAAATAGGATGTTTTTGCACTAGCAAGGTTTACCTAACTCCTTACACTACCTAACTAAAATGGTTAACTGTGAGCTTTACTGCACATGGTGACTGGGTTATGTTAATTGTATCTTTATCTTTATGCGAGAAGCCTGGCTGACAAAGAATTAAAGATAATGGCGTTGACTGGAAAGTATGATGTACTAGGTATAGCAGAAACGTGGTTAAACAGTTCTCACGACTGGACTGTAAATTTAGAAGGATACTCCTTGTTTAGGCAGGACAGAGAAAAAAGAGAGATAACTGGCAATATGGATGTTAAAGCGGAGGCAATATGGGTGGAATTAGGCAACAGGAAAGGGGGTAATGTCTTTATTGGTGTCTGCTATAAGCTGCCAAATGCTAGCAGGGAGGAAGTGAATCAACTTCATATGTAGTGAAGGGCTGAAAGTTTGGGGAGAGTGCTCATTATGGGGGACTTTAATTACCCTGACATTGATTGGTATAGTTCAATTGCCGACACAGAAAAGGGCGAAGGGTACCTTAATTTGCTGCAGGATAATTTTCTCTCACAGGTGGCTAAAGTTCCTACTAGAAGACTTCTGGGAATTTACCATGTTTCAGAAAAGGAGCTCTGTTGGATCTGGTAACATCTAACATTGTGGAGCATATTATAGATATAAAGATAACTGGAGGCTTAGGGAATAGTTACCATGAAATAGTGTCGTTTAGTGTATGTTATTGAAAGGAAAAGTGCGCTGGGTTAACAAAGACTTAATTTCGGTAATGCAAATTTTCCCAGTTTAAAATAGCTCTTTAGCATGTCAACTGGGATAAGGTATTATCAGGTAAAGGTACTGTACTGAACAGAAATAGACTGTATTTAAGGGGATTTTAAAGCATTTCACATCTAAGTTTATATACCCTTGGGAAATAAATGTAAAAAAATAAATCGGCGCACATGAAACTGAATTCTGATATAAATAGGAAAGGAAATAGAAAGGAAGAAAAAGGCATTTAAAACCTTTAATTCAGAGGGAACGGAAAGGGTCTTTAGGGATTATAATAACTGTAACAAGGTGTGTAAGAAACTAGCTAAAGTTAATAATGCAGTTAGGATAGCTGAACAAAGCATCATTAATCCTAAAATGTCGACCCCCAAAATTTTTGATATATTGTAGGTCTCCCTCCCCCAGCCCCAAACGCTATAATAGATTTTCCAGAAACTCCCCCAATCATTACTTACCTTACCTCTTTCCTCAGGCGTACTATCCCAGCCCTCTGCTTGCATGAAACTGCAAGTTGCATCCGTGATTGGCTCCCTGCCAGGCTCCTGGTGGACTTTGGAGGGACATTACAGGAGAACCATTTGGAGCAGGGATGTAAGGATTTTTATGCACTACACAGTGGGGCCAGTAGTGGGTTAAATTACAGTTTTTGGGGTGGACATGCCCGTTAAAGTATGATAATAGTAAGAAGAGGAGGACTGAAAACGTGACGCCATTAATTAAAGAGGATAAGTTAGTTACGTAGAATGGAGATAAGGCAAATGTCTTGAATAATTACTTTACCTCTGTATACAATTAGGTTAATATTAATAAATCTCCTCGACTGGATAATATACATCCTCGGGTCCTTAGGGAGCTAAGTTCAGTTTTATCTAGGCCATTGTCTCTTATGTTTGCAGATTCACTCAGGTCTCGATGTGTGCCTCTGGAATGGAAAAAAGCTGATGTTATTCCAATATTCAAAAAAGGTAGTTGTTCACAGCCGGGTAATTACAGGCCTGTAAGTTTAACTTCAGTGGTGGGGAAGATACTGGAAACTTTAATAAGGGAACATATTCTAGAGTATGTTTCAAGGACTGACCTTATAAGTAGTAACCAGCATGGATTTAGGAGGAATAGATCTTGTCAAACTAACTTGCTTGGCTTTTATAAGAAAGTGAGTAGAAATTTTGACTCTGGCATAGCAGTGGATGTAATATACTTGGATTTTGCAATGGCTTTTCATACAGTCCCCCATAGGCAACTAATGTATAAGCTAAGGTCTGTTGGTCTGGGGTGGCACATATGTACGTGGATAGAAAATTGGTTGATGAATAAGATGCAGTTGTTAATCGGGCTTTATCCATGCCACAGGGTTCTGTGTTGGGGCCACTTCTATTTAATCTATTTGTTAATGATATGGAAGTGGGTATTGTCAGCAAGGTTTCTGTGTTTGCTGATGACACAAAACTTTGTTGAACATTAAAAGCTTCAGAGGATGTGCAATCGTTGCAGGTGGATCTAGATAGATTCTCAACAATGAATCTCATCTGCCACTTAGTAGCCCAATGTGACAAACGTAAGGTGATGCATTTTGGACTTAAAAATCCTTGTGCTGCTTATACTATAAATGATTCTGTGTTAAGTAATTCCCTATTAGAAAGGGATCTTGGAGTTTTGGTGGATAACAAACTTAAATGTAGCAAGCAGTGCCAGGCAGCAACAGCCAGAGCCAGCATGGTATTGTCTTGTATAAAGAGAGGTATGGATTCAAGGGGGAATAATGTTATTCTCCCTCTTTACAAAGCATTGGTAATGCCTCAATAGGAATATGCAGTGCAATTTTGGAATCCTTTGTACAAAAAAGGACATCTTTGAAATGTAAAGGGTTCAGGAGAGGCAACTAAACTAAGTGCTTTGCGTGGGGATATGATTACTGTGTATAAATTCATTAACGGGCCATACAATAAACTGGGGCATTTTTCACAAATAGAACATGTCAGAGGACACGTGGACATCCCTTAAGACTTGAAGAAAAGAAGTTTAGGCTTCAAGTTTGGGAAAGGTTTTTCACTGTGAGAACGGTAAAGTTATGGAACGGTCTTCCAGTGGACGTTGTGATGGCGGGTTCATTAGACAGTTTATAAAAAAAAGCTGGATGAGTTTCTGCAAACAAGGAATGTTGCAAGTTACTGGTATTTACTATATAAAGTAGAAATCCTGTATGTATGTATGTGCTCACCTCACAGCCACACCCCCGAAGCCACATTACGACAACTCCTTTTGAAAGAGACGATGTCCACAAAGTTCTACCACAAAAAGCCTGCACGTCACTTGCAGACTGTGATGCCCCAATTCAACAACACAGATGAAGGGCCTGGGCTATGTGCGCTGCCCGACCTCAACAACGAATCTTATAACAACGAACAATTCCAAATCCTAAATACCAGCTATCTTCTGGCATTAAAGATTCTGTCTTAAAGGGCTGCAACCACCATTAGTTGTGTCTTAAAGCCCCGTTAACCCTTGGTACATTAACAATAACAGCTCTTCTTACATAGCCCTAATGATGATGATTTAAACCTTTATAGAGATATGACTGGGTAGATCAATTCTAAGGTTTCATGATTACACCATAGAGAAAAGTTGGAGGGGTATATAATTAGTAAGCTCTTTGTGGGCAATTACAACATTGTAGTAGTATGGTCAGTTTATCCCCAAAGTTTGATGGTGCAAAGAGACATTGTGAGATAGAGGAAGGTCTATGCTCTATTTTTAGGGTAGATTGTGCATAAAAAATGATGATATAGTGTAATCTATACATACCCAGAGTTTTTTGTCAAAGTGGTTAACCCAGTCTAGTATAGGTGTCAGGACCAAAGCAGTGTGGTACAGATGGAGATTTTGCAGTGTGTGAAAGTGGAATATTTAAGTCTTTGAGAGGTGCCAGACCAAACTAATTGAAGAAGGATACATCTTGTAAGTTTTAAAGGAATAGTTCACTCTAAAAGTAAACTATTCTTTTAAAAGTGTGCTGTAAAATTAAGTTAGTTTAGGTGGAAGCTGCAGCTTAAAAAAAATGTTTTGTTTTTTTTGCTATGCCCCTCCAGAGCCTACCATTGCAGCTTGCAAGTTGCTGACATCTTGCTTGTGCCTAGCTGAACGTTTAGCTCCACCCCTTCGAGATTTGTTGCTTCCTCCTGCTTCTTCAGCCTCAAATCGTAAGGACTGTTAGTTCCGTGCACATGACGTCGCGGCGCATGCAGCGTGACAGTGCGTGCACGGACGTGTGCACGTGTGATGTCATCTTGCTACGTACACACACGGTGCGCATGAAATGAACGGGCCTTACCATTTGAGGCTGAAAAAGCATGAGGAAGCTACAAATCTCGGAGGGGCAGAGCTAAATATTAAGCAACTTGCTAGTTACAATGGGAGGCTCTGG
Source organism: Hymenochirus boettgeri (assembly GCA_019447015.1). Taxonomy (NCBI): domain Eukaryota; kingdom Metazoa; phylum Chordata; class Amphibia; order Anura; family Pipidae; genus Hymenochirus; species Hymenochirus boettgeri. The sequence continues at coordinate 117,077,059 of CM033475.1, read as the reverse complement.
AGATGCATAGGAAAAAAAATGACAACAGGTTTTTTAAGCTGAAGCTTCCACCAAAGCTTAACTTTAACATTTTAACAGCATAATTATCCTTAAATATAAGCCCGGGAGGTTAAGGAGCTATGCCTTAACTCCCATTCTTCAATCAATAGTGCAGGGTCCGGGAATGAATGTAAGAAGAAACTTACCTTTTGTCCGATTGGTCGCGGCCACACTGAAATCCCTGACCACTTCCCTGTTCTGAACGATAATATGCGCTATAGCTATACAGAACAGGGAAGCGGTCAAAGATTTCAGTTTGGCTGCAGTGAATCTCTTACATTCTTTCCCGGACCCTGCACTATTGATAGAAGAATGGGAGGTAAGGCATAGCCCCTTATTCTCCCGGGCTTTAAAGGGAATCTATAGTGAAAAAAGCACATTGCCCCATTGCAAAGTTAAATTCATGTACTCTGTGCTGCCTTTCTCCTACCTCTGTCAGTGACTTTGTTTTTCCATGGTGTCAGATCTCTCTGCAGCACTCTCCTCTTCCCCCTCCCCTCTGTTACCTCCTCCATGTCTAAACACCTGCCCACAGCACCCACAAGTGGGCGGGGCTTAGGCACCCATGAGTGGGCGGGGCTTAGGGCCCCCGAGTGGGCGGGACCACATGCGGCTGTAAAATAATGGGCCATGGGGGGCCTGCAACTGGAGGGACCATGGGGTCCATGAGTGGGAGGGACCAGGGGAGCTGCAAAGGGGAGGAGACGACACAGGACAGATTGACTGACCGTTTCAGAGCAGGAAGCAGGAAGTGCAGGGGAGCTGCAAAGGGGAGGAGACGACACAGGACAGATTGACTGACCGTTTCAGAGCAGGAAGCAGGAAGTGCAGGGGACCTGGTGATGCTGCTGCCATATCACACACAATATCACACACAATTGTTTATTTTGCATCTTCAAAACTATGCAAAATAAATATCTGTTGTATTCAATTAGATCAACTGGACTTGAAATGTAGTTCTTGAAGACGTTTCGCTAGTCATCCGACTGGCTTTCTCAATTCAGAATGACTTGTACAAGAATCTGTGGCAATTATGTACCCTGGAAAATCCCAATTAGCATATCACAGCCAGGTGTTAAGGGTGTGATTAGATAGTGGCTAAGAGGTGTTATAGGAACGCCCAGAGTAAGGTGTTAAAACAGCATTGTACATGGCAGACAGTTGGTGTCGAACCCCCCCACCTCTATTTAGGCTTGGTTTCTTTATTTTCACATAAATGGCCTCCTTAACACCTCTCTTGAACCAGTCACGTTCCTTCGCCAGTATGTTAACATTACAATCTTCAAAGGTATGTCCTTTATCCTTAAGATGCAGATACACGGCTGAGTCCTGACCCGAGGAATTGGCTCTTCTGTGCTGGGCCATACGTTGATGCAGTTGCTGTTTGGTCTCCCCCACATACAAATCAGAGCATTCTTCACTGCACTGCACCGCATATATGATGTCGCTTTTCTTGTGTTTTGGTATTGGGTCTTTTGGATGTACCAATTGCTGCCTCAGTGTGTTGTTCGGTTTAAAGCAGACAGGGATACGATGTTTTTTGAAAATTCTTCTTAATTTCTCAGAGACCCCTGCTACATATGGGATGACCATGTTCTTCCTCCTGTCTTGCTTTTCCCCTTCACTGTTGGTATTTGTGTTCTTTTCTTTCCTTCTACTTCTTTTGACAAAGGCCCAGTCTGGATATCCACAAGTTTTAAGGGCTCCTCTGAGATGTTTCATTTCTTTAGCCTTCGCCTCTGTGCTAGTGGGGATGTTCTCGGCTCTGTGTTGCAGGGTTCTGATGACCCCCAGCTTGTGATCTAAAGGGTGGTGGGAGTCAAACATCAAATACTGATCTGTGTGTGTTGGTTTTCTGTAAACCTCTACTTCCAGTTTACCATTTTCCTTAACTTCTACCAAGCAGTCCAAGAAAGCCAGTTTGTTGTTTTGTACCTCTTCCCTTGTGAATTTAATGTTTTGGTCCACCGCATTAATGTGTTCTGTGAAAGCTTGTACTTCCTTCTGGTGGATTTTAACCCAGGTGTCATCAACATATCTGAACCAGTGGCTGGGTGCTATGCCCTTAAAGGTATTAAGCGCCTGTGTTTCTACCTCCTCCATGTAAAGGTTGGCCACAATAGGTGAAACTGGAGATCCCATAGCACATCCATGTTTTTGCTTATAGAACTTATCCCTGTATTTGAAATAGGTGGTATTCAGGCACAAGTCCAACAAGGAACACACCTGTTCTGGGTTGAGATCAGTTCTGCTGGTAAGAGTGCTGTCTTGGCCCAGCCGTTTTCTCACCATGTCAACAGCCTCCTTGGTGGGTATACAAGTGAAGAGAGATGTGCATATGGACTTTGTTCTTATCTGTTTTCTCTTGCCCTTCTTTACCTTTCTCCCCTCATCATCCAACCCTTTTCTCTTAGATGACAACCCTGAAGGCCAAAGCTCTGCCTCCACTGGCTCTATGATTATTAAATGATCTGAGCTAATCAAGAGACATTGTCCTTAGCTAGCTCCCTCTCTAACCTAAGGTTCTCTTCCTCAAGAGACGTCCCACTAAGGACGTAGAATTTCGCTGTATCTCCCCAGCCAGGTACGAAGGTCTGAGGGTGGAAGGCTCTCATAAAAGACTTTAATTGTGACATTGACAATCCCTGGCCAGGAGACCGCCACTACCTTAAAACCAATCCAGAAAGTTGGATCCCTGCTAAAAGATTTCCAGAACTCATCCAGCCCCATTGGTGACACAAGACTGACAATATATTCCTCAGGGTTTGGCCCTGAGATGAAAGCAAAGTTTATCAACCACAGGCTTTTTGTTTGGAGATGAACCTTCCTCTACCCACTTCAAGTTTACCACATTTGGTCTATTGGAAGCATTCCAAACACACATTTCTATACATATTACCCTGCGGATGACCGGTTGCTTCTTGTGCCGATGTTTTGGGCACTCCAGCAGCAGCCGCATATGATCTTCTGGGCACACCTAAAAGCTGCTGGACATTTGGAACATTTACAGATTTTACAATGTTAGCATATGAAACAGTTTTATTACTGGAAACATTATTTGTTAAAAAGGGGGAAACGGACACTTACCAGGGAGAGGCTTAGACACAGACACTGAGACAAGCACAGGAGGAGGTTGTGAAACAGACACAGCACGAGAAGGGAGAGGGGAGACAAATGATGGGCTTCCACAATTTTGATCTTTGGGATAGAGCCCTTGCAGGACTGCATCTTCTTTGTGAGAGGCTCTGTGACTTTCCCTTTATCTTCTGGGGTAGCATGAGAAACAGAAATTTCCCTATCCAAAATGGCAATATAAACTCCCTTGCTGGCTGACATTCCTTGGTTTCCAGCAGCAGAAGACCCCTCCACAATGATTTTACTGGCTGGAGCGGTGACGTCACTCATTCCCACACAATCCAAGATGGCTGCTGGCTGTGCTAACTTGCATACTTGATTATTACCAACTCGCTACAGACCGCTAAATCCAGGACTCCTGGAGGCCATGCTGGCCCAAAACAGCAGCTCAACTGATAGGATTCGTATGGAAGTCAGGAGCTGGAAAACACACAACCTCTCTTACCCAGGTACACACACCTACTGACCTACCCTTGCATTTCCATGGCAGCCATACTTAAAGGGTAACTGGAGTCAAAAAACAAATTTTGATCAATAAAGTTTGTTTTTTTAACTTCAAACCTCACACAGGTACACACACCAACTAAAGTACCCATTCATTCACGTGGCAACCATATTTAAAGTGTAAGTATAGTCAAAAAACACATTTTTACCAATCATCAAAAAGTTAGACTTTTATCCCCAACCTGACACGAGTACACACACCAACTGACCTACCCATTCATTCATGTGATAGCCATATTTAAAAGGTAAGTAAAAAACAACAATGCCCTCATCATTGCCATTATTAAAGTTTTCAAATCTGCAGCACAAACACACACATTCCCTTCCAAAATAAAATAAGGCTAAGGAGTGGGAGATCAGAGGGAGTGTTTTAATGGCATTATCTTTTGCTTATCTGCCTAGAACAAAACCAACCTTGTCCTTAGTAAATCCAATAGGATATAATATCTTTCAGTCTTGTTGCTATCAGGTTAGCGTAAAATATCTTATCCAAGTTAAAGTGTCACTATACTCAAACAACTTTGTATATTGTAAAAGTACAATGTTAGGATAGTAATATGATGTTACTTACATGTGTGTTGGTGCCTGCTTTGTTAGTGAATTTTTAATGTTTAATAACTGCTCCAAACTGCCCCCCTCCATTAGTCACTGCCCACTTGTAAATCCAGCCAACACTTATACATTCTGCAGAGCCTTCACAACCCAACACTATACAGCTCATTGACATATCTTCCTGACACTGCTGATAGTGGGTGGGGAAGGGGGACTGTCAGTATTACCTGAATCCTTACCTGAGTACCCACAAGCACTTGGGCACAGAATCTAAGCATGGCCAGGTCTTCTCCAGAGCCCCTGATGGTGGGGATGTTGCACTGCTCCAGGTTGTGGCCCCCAGTACCTGCAAGCGACGAGTCAGAAGAGTTGAGTCACATGACTCAACAAGGAACAAGGCACAGGAACGAGGACTGGAACGAGGCACAGGAACAAGGACTGGGACAGGAACAATATAAGGGTAAGATCAGGAAGCTGGTGTGGGAACAAACATCCAGCACTGGTTTCCAGCACTTCCTGTCTATTTAAAGACTGGTGCCACGTCCTTGAACGGGCACGTCCATACATGCACACACCCGTCTGAGCACATCCGCGTGCACCTGTCTGTACGCAAGGACCCGCGCGCACATCTGAAGGACGTTGCGTGCGCACGCTCCTGCACGTCTTGCAAGCTTTCCCGGCCGTCGTGGGACCCGTTGTTCTCCCTCTCTTTTAACAGGCAAGTAGACATGCTGTCGATAGTGGATGGGGGAGGAGTTCTTCTGCTGCTTCTCCCTTTCTTCTGTTGTTTGGGTCTTTTTAGTTTTGTTTTAGGTGTTCCGATTGGAATACGTTTTGTAGTCTTGTTGGGATCCAGACTATTACTCCGTTAAATTTAATAGGAGGGCTTACTATAATTTTTACGGTCTATAAATGAAAGCAAAATTGAGAAGTTATCTTTATGCATTTGTCCCACAATGGACAAATGCTGTTAATAACATTTTAAAAAAGGGTAGTCGCTCACAGCCGGGTAATTACAGGCCTGTAAGTTTAACATCAGTGGTGGGGAATATACTGGAAAGTTTAATAAGGGAACATATTCTATAGTATGTTTCATGGACTGACATTTTAATTAGTAACCAGCATGGATTTAGGAGGAATAGATCTTGTCAAACTAACTTTTGGCTTTTATGAGGAAGTGAGTAGAAATTTAGACTCTCGTTTAGCAGTAGATGTAGTATACTTTTTTTGCAAAGGCTTTTGATACAGCCCCCCATAGGCGACTAATGTATAAGCTACTTTCTGTTGGTCTGGGTAGGCACATTTGTACATGGATAGAAAATTGCTTAAGGAATAGGATGCAGAGAGTAGTTGTAAATAGGGCTTCATCATTATGGACTAAAGTGCTAAGTGGGGTGCCACAGGGTTCTGTGTAAGGGCTGCTTCTATTTAATCTGTTTATTAATGATTTGGAAGTGGGTATTGTCAGCAAGGTTTCTGTGTTTGCTGACAACACAAAAGTTTGTCAACCATTAAAAACTTCAGAGGATGTGCAATCATTACATGGGGATTTAGATAGATTGTCACATTGGGCTGCTAAGTGGCAGATGAGTTTCAATGTTGAGAAATGTAAGATGATGCATTTTGGACTTAAAAATCCTTGTGCTGCTTATACTATAAATGGCTCTGTGTTAAATGAATCCCTGTTGAAAAGGGATCTTGGAGTTTTGGTGGATAACAAACTTAAAGGTAGCAAGCCAGTGCCAGGCAGCAACAGCTAGAGTCAGCATGGTATTGTCTTGTATAAAGAGAGGTATGGATTTAAGGGAGGAAAATGTTATTCTCCCTCTTTACAAAGCATGGGTAAGGCCTCATTTGGAAGATGCAGTGCAATTTTGAAATCCTGTGTACAAAAAGGACATGTTTGAAATGGAAAGGGTTCAAAGAAGGGCAATTAAATTAATAAGGGGATCGGGTAGCTTGAATATGAAGAGAGACTGGATAAGTTACAATTATGTACGCTAGAGTAAAGGCGCTTGCGTGGGGATGATTACTGTGTATACTGTAAATACATTAACGGGCCATACAATAAACTATCTGGGGCATTGTTCACCAATAGAGCATGTCAGAGGACATGTGGACATCCCTTAAGACTTAAGAAAAAAGGTTTAGGCTTCAAGTTCGGAAAGGGTTTTTCACTGTAAGAACCGTAAAGCTATGGAACTGTCTTCCAGTGGACGTTGTAATGGCAAGTTCATTGGTCAATTTCAAAAAAAGCTGGATGAGTTTCTGCAAACAAGTAACAAGTAACAAGTTACTGGTATTGATACACAAAGTAGAGTTGATCCAGGGATATTTCTGATTGCCACTTGGAGTCAGGATGGAATTTTTTCCCCCTTCATAAATTTGATGGGGTTTTTTTTTGCCTTCCTCTGGATCAACAGTTAGGCAGGAAATAAGGATATTGCTTAATGGGTTGGACTGGATGGACGTATGTCTTTATTCAACCTCAAATACTATACTATTCCCCCTTCTATTATTTCCCCATACTTGGATCATTTGAGAGATTGTTGTTGAGAGAGATCGGGTGTTGTTACTTTATCGTACGATCCAGAGAACATTTGGGCACCACAAAACCCCTGACTCGTGTGGTCATACCCATGTCATTGGGCATGGATGGATTCAAGTGGAAAAAATACTGTTCTCGTTTCAAACACTAGAGCGGCTCTGGTGAATCTCACTCCATGTAATTGCGTAATGCCAGTTATTAGCTGGTATTAAATACTTACGCTAAAAGAGCAACGCAGCCTCTGGTGATTAAAGTTGCGTTAAACAATATTGGATCTTTAACCCAGAAAATAGTTCTGCAGTTCTCCAAGAATTATACTAACACTGTCACGAACGCCAGTTCGCTGGGCACGTGATCTGACCAATCAATCGGTACTCTCTGCCACCACTTTAAGTTACGGCCTTAAAGACGCCCCAAAAACACTCTTGACTCTCACTGACTATGCACACCCCTGTCCTGGCAGCTAAATGGTTAACACTACACCATTCACTCCAGCAACTAACTGGTTAATTAGCATCAGTCCTTCACAAGCAGTCACAGAGTTGATTAGCATTTACACTGCACACTCCATTCAACCACATATAAACTTATCAGAGGCTAACTGAGTTGCATCAAAGACAAAACTTATTAAATTTTAGATTTAATATTCCAAAAGTTGACGAGTGCGTGCAAATGGTGTTTGTAAGTGCGTGAAAAAGGTTGGCGTTGCGGATTTTGCGTGCAATATGTGTTTTTCGTTGCATGTTGAGGTGCGTGCAAAAATTAATGGTGTTGCGGAGGTAGCTGAGCGAATATGTTTAAGTCGCGTGAATGGCGTGCGGATGCGTTCGAATGTGTGTTCTAAGTGCGTGAAGAATGGAGTTGCGGAAGCATGCGAAAGTCGTTTAAGTGCGGAATGGTGTTGCGGATGCGTGCGAATGTCGTTTAAGTGCGTGATTGGGTGCGGATGTGTGAGATGTGTTTTAGTGCGTGAATGTGTGTTGCGGATGCGTGCGAATATCATTTTAAGTGCGTGAATGGCGTTGCGGATGCGTGCGAATGGTGTTCTAAGTGCGTGAATGGTGTTGCGGATGCGTGCGAATGTCGTTTAAGTGCGTGAATGGCGTTGCGGTGCGTGCGAATGTCGTTTTAAGTGCGTGGATGGCGTGTGCAGGTGTGCGAATGTCGTTCTTAAGTGCGTGAATGGTGTTGCGGATGCGTGTGAATATCGTTTTCTAAGTGCGTGAATGGCGTTGCAGATGCGTGCGAATGTCATTCTAAGGGTTGTGAATGGCGTTGCTGTGTGCGAATATCGTTTTAAGTGCGTGAATGGCGTTGGGATGCGTTTCGAATGGTGTTCTAAGGCTGGGAATGGCGTTGCGGATGCGTGCGAATGTCGTTTTAAGTGCGTGGAATGGGTGTGCGGATGCGTGCGAATGTCGTTCTAGTGCTGTGATTGGCGTTGCGGATGTGTGAGAATGTCGTTTTAAGTGCGGGAATGTGTGCGGATGCGTGCGAATATATTTTAAGTGCGTGAATGGGCGTGCGGATGCGTGCGAATGGTGTTCTTAAGTGCGTGAATGGTGTTGCGGATGCGTGCGAATGTCGTTTTAAGTTCGTGAATGGGTTGCGGATGCGTGCGAATGTCGTTTAAGTGCGGAATGGCGTTTGCAGATGGTGCGAATGTGCTTTAAGTGCGTGAATGGTGTTGGGATGCGTGTGAATATCGTCTAAGTGCGTGAATGGCGTTGCGGGATGCGTGGAATGTCATTTAAGGGCGTGAATGGCGTTGCGGATGCGTGCGAATGTCGTTTAAGTGCAGTGAATGTCGTTGAGGATACGTTGCGAATGTGTTTTTTAAGTGCGTGAATGGCGTTTGCGGATGCGTGCGAATGTCGTTCTAAGTGCTGATTGGCGTGCGGATGCGTGAGATGTCGTTTTAAGTGGCGTGAATGTGTTGCGATGCGTGCGAATGTCGTTTTAAGTGCTGTGGAGTGGACAGTGCATATAATACAAAAATAAAAGAAAAAGTTTGTGTGATAATAAAATGACATACAATAGGTACAACAGTATATAAAATAAAAAGGATAAAAATATTCACAGACCCTACTCACTAGAAGAAGTCCTGTATCCCGGGACAGGAGAGAAGAAACATCGGGTCCATACACACGTTTTTAGCATGTCCCCTCAGTATGAACAAAGTTATAGGGGCTACAAGGATTTTTAAACTCCTTGTTGAACAACCCCATCCTATGGGCTTATTGCATGAGGTGGGAGTGTCTAGGAATGTCCAGATTTATGACTAACCAAAAGATTCATCCCCCTCAGTTAGGCAGATTCCATATAAATGTAGATATGTACATTGTATTGGATATTGACCACGTATTCCTGTTGTATTAATTATTATCAATTCCTCCAATACCAAACAAGACTGTGAGTAATCCATATTTCCCAAGATATTATAAACTCGCCTGGCAAGGGAATAAGGGCTCCATGTTGGTATCATTTTGAGGGGCCTTTGTTCCATCATAAATATAATATTGGTTTCTATCTCATTCCATACCGAAATACATTTATTTTTTCAGTATGACTGTCCTTAAAATGACCTCTTAGTACCACCAGACCCTAGCTGAAGAGAATTCCAGATAAACGGTTCGGTTCGGACCCACATTGTCTGGAAAAGATCTGGTTCCATGCTTCACTAATCGTAATATAAACAATAGGACTGGTGCAGGGTGGAATGGTATTTTTATTGGTCCTTTTCAAGAACTAATACCAATAGTTAACCCATTCTTGCCAAGTCACTACACACTTTCCTGACAAACACATATCCGACAACTTCATTGTTCTGCTGTCCAACTGGACAATTTTTTAGATGGAATCAACTTCCATCTAATAATAATAGGGGCCATTGCTGATATGACAACAGGGAAATCCCCAGGCCCTGATGGACAACCAGTCGAAATTTACAATAATATTATGGTGACACTATATCAACACACTTACACACCTTCCATGAAGCCTTTAGACTAAATACCCTTCCTTTGACATTTTACAAGGCTACCATTGTACTACTACACAAACCGGAAAACTCCCTCTGGAATGTGCCTCACAAGGATTACAAAATCCTGGCAAAAATCTTAAAGGGGAACTGTGGTCCCAAAACAAGTTGGTCCAGAAAGGCAAGAATATTACCTGTAAAACGAGTCCTGAACCACCTCTCTAGCATACACCGTTCTCATTCTATCATCAAAAGAAATAACAAATAGTTAAGGGGCTGGATGGCTCCACAGTCCTGCCAAATCCCATGATCCAACCCCTGTCGCCGACAAATGCATGCTCTAATATGCACCTCTCAGCGAGGACCGGAACAGCAGCTCTGCAAGGAAAATTGATTGACAGTCGCGAGCCATCGGATGGCCGGAAACCGGGCCAATTGGAAAGCTCCCTTACAGCAACCAATCCCTGCAAAGCCTCAGATACACACCCTTATTCTCTTGCTCCTGCACATCAGCTGCAGTTTCAGTGCTCCGGAGTCCGTTGGGAGGCATTTTTGCCTTCTAAGTGCGTGAATGCGTGCGGATGCTGTGCGAATGGCGTTTTAGTGCGTGATTAGCGTTGGGATGCGTGCGAATGTCATTCTAAGTGCGTGAAGGGGTTGCGGATGCGTGCGGAATGTCGTTCTAAGTGCATGAATGGTGTGGATGCGTGCGGAATGGCGTTTTTAGTGCGTGAATGGTGTTGCGGATGGTGCGAAATCGTTTTAAGGCCGTGAATGGCGTTGCGATGCGTCGCAGGGTGTTCTAAGTGCGTGAATGGTGTTGCGGATGTCGTGGCGAATGTCGTTTTTAAGAGTGCGTGAATGGTGTTGCGGATGCGTGCGAATGGCGTTTTAAGTGCGTGAATGGTGTGCGGTAGCGTGCAAATATCGTTAAGTGCGTGAATGGGTTGCGGATGCGTGCAAATGTCGTTTTTAAGTGCGTGAATGGTGTTGCGGGATGCGTGCGAATCGTTTTAAGTGCGTGAATGGCGTTGCGGATGCGTTTTGAATGGTGTTCTAAGTGCGTGAAGGACGTTGCGGAAGCATGCGAATGTCGTTTTTTAAGTGCGTGAATGGTGTTGCGGATGCGTGCGAATGTCGTTCAAGTGCGTGATTGGCGTTGCGGATGTGTGAGAATGTCGTTTTAAGTGCGTGAATGAATGGTGTTGCGGATGCGTGCGATATCATTTTAAGGCGTGAATGCGTTGCGGATGCGTGCGAATGGTGTTCTAAGTGCGTGAATGGTGTTGCGGATGCGTGCGAATGTCGTTTTAAGTGCGTGAATGGCGTGGGATGGGTGGTGCGAATGTCGTTTTAAGTGCGTGAATGGCGTTGCAGATGTGTGCGAATGTCGCTTAAGTGCGTGAATGGTGTTGCGGATGCGTGTGAATATCGTCTAAGTGCGTGAATGGCGTTGCAGATGCGTGCGAATGTCATTCTAAGGGTTGTGAATGGCGTTGCGGATGTGTGCGAATATCGTTTTTACAAGTGCGTGAATGGCGTTTGCGATGCGTTCGAATGGTGTTCTAAGTGCGGGTGAATGGCGTTTGCGGATGCGTGCGAATGTCGTTTTAAGTGCGTGAATGGTGTTGCGGGATGCGTGTGCGAATGTCGTCTAAGTGTCGTGATTGGCGTTGCGGATGTGTGAGAATGTCGTTTTAAGTGGTGGTGAATGGTGTTGCAGGATGCGTGCGAATATCATTTTAAGTGCGTGAATGGCGTTGCGGATGCGTGCGAATGGTGTTCTAAGTGCGTGAATGGTGGCGGATGCGTGCGAATGTCGTTTTAAGTGCGTGAATGGGTTGCGGATGCGTGCGAATGTCGTTTTTAAGTGCGGAATGGCGTTGCAGATGTGTGCGAATGTCGCTTTAAGTGCGTGAATGGTGTTGCGGATGCGTGTGAATATCGTTCTAAGTGCGGTGAATGGCGTTGCGGGATGCGTGCGAATGTCATTAAGGGCGGGAATTGCGTTGCGGATGCGTGCGAATGTCGTTTTAAGTGCGTGAATGTCGTTGCGGATACGTGCGAATGTCGTTTTTTAGTGCGTGAATGGCGTTGCGGATGCGTGCGAATGTCGTTCAAGTGCGTGATTGGCTGTGCGGATGCGTGCGATGTCGTTTTAAGGCGTGAATGTGTTGGGATGCGTGCGAATGTCGTTTAAGTGCGTGATGGGTTGCGGAGCGTGCGAATGTCGTTTTAAGTGGTGAATGGGTTGCAGATGTGTGGAATGTCGCTTTAAGTGCGTGGTGAAGTGTGTGTTGCGGATGCGGTGAATACGTTCTAAGTGCGTGATGAATGGCGTTGCGGATGCGTGCGAATGCATTCTAAGGGCGTGAATGGCGTTGGGATGCATGCGAATGTCGTTTTAAGTGCGTGAAGTGCGTTGCGGAGGATACGTGCGAATGTCGTTTTAAGTGCGTGAATGGCGTTGCGGATGCGTGCGAATGTCGTTCTAAGTGCGTGATTGGCGTTGCGGATGCGTGTGATATGTCGTTTTAAGTGCGTGAATGGTGTGTTGCGGAGCGTGCGAATATCGTTTAAGTGGGGTGAATGGCGTGGGTGCATGCGAATGGTGTTGCTAAGTGCGTGAATGGTGTGCGGGATGCGTGCGAATGTCGTTTTAAGTGCGTGAATGGCGTTGCGGATGCGTGCGAATGTCATTCTAAGGTGTTGCTTGAATGGTGTGCGGATGCGTGCGAATATCGTTTTTAAGTGCGTGAATGGCGTTGCGGATGCGTGCGAATGTCATTTCTAAGTGCGTGATGGGCGTTGCGGATGCTTGCGAATGTCGTTTTAAGTGCGTGAATGGCGTTGCGGGATGCGTGTGAATGGGGTTTTAAGTGCGTGATGGTGTTGCGGATGCGTGCGAATATCGTTTTAAGTGCGTGAAGAGGCGTTGCGGAATGCGTTGCCAATGGTGTTCTAAGTGCGTGAATGGCGTGCGGATGCGTGCGATGGTCGTTTTAAGTGCGTGAATGGCGTTTGCGGACGCGTGCGAATGGCGTTTTAAGTGCGTGAATAGCGTTGGGATGCGTGCAAAGTAGTTCTAAGTGCGTGATTGGCGTTGCGGATGCGTGCGAATGTCGTTTTTAGTGCGTGATTGGTGTTGTGGATGCGTGCGAATATCGTTTTAAGTGCGTGAATGGGTTGCGGATGTGCTGCGAATGGTGTTCTAAGTGCGTGAATGGTGTTGCGGATGCGTGCGAAATGTCGTTTTAAGTGCGTGAAAGGCGTTGCCGTGCGGTCGAATGTCATTCTAAGTGCGTGAATGGTGTTGCGGATGCGTGGAATATCGTTTAAGTGCGTGAATGCGGATGCGTGCGAATTGCGTTTTAGTGCGTGCACTTAAAACGACATTCGCACGCATCGCATCTGCAACGCCATTCACGCACAGAACGACATTCGCACGACTCCGCAGCCATTCAGGGACTATAGAAACGACATGCACGCATCGCGGCATCATTGAGCAATTGACTTAGAACGACATTCGCACGCATCCGCAACACCATTCGCACTTAAAACGATATATCGCACGCATCCGCAACACCATTCACGCACTTAGAACGACATTCAACAGCATCCGCAACGCCATTCACGCACTTAAAATGACATTGCACGCATTCGCAACGCCATTCACGCACTTAAACGATATTCGCACCGCATCCGCAACACCATTCACGCACTTAAAAACGGAAATTTGCATGGCGTTGCGGATGCGTGCGAATGTCGTTTTAAGTGCGTGAATGGCGTTGCAGATGTGTGCGAATGTCGCTTTAAGTGCGTGAATGGTGTTGCGGATGCGTGTGAATATCGTTCTAAGTGCGTGAATGGCGTTGCGGATGCGTGCGAATGTCATTCTAAGGGCGTGAATGGCGTTGCGGATGCATGCGAATGTCGTTTTAAGTGCGTGAATGTCGTTGCGGATACGTGCGAATGTCGTTTTAAGTGCGTGAATGGCGTTGCGGATGCGTGCGAATGTCCCCGTTCTAAGTTGCGTGATTGGCGTTGCGGATGCGTGGAATGTCGTTTTAAGTGCGTGATGGTGTGCGGATGCGTGGAATACGTTTTAAGTGCGTGAATGGCGTTGGCGGATGCTGCGAATGGTGTTCTAAGTGCGTGAATGGTGTTGCGGATGCGTGCGAATGTCGTTTTAACTGCGTGAATGGCGTTGCGGATGCGTGCGAATGTCGTTTTAAGTGCGTGAATGGTGTTGCGGATGCGTGCGAATGTCGTTTTAAGTGCGTGAATGGCGTTGCGGATGCGTGCGAATGTCGTTTTAAGTGCGTGATTGGCGTTGCGGATGCGTGCGAATGTCGTTCTAAGTGCGTGAATGGCGTTGCGGATGCATGCGGATATCGTTTTAAGTGCGTGAATGGCGTTGCGGATGCGTGCAAATGTCGTTTTAAGTGCGTGAATGGCGTTGCGGATGCGTGCGAATGTCGTTTCAAGTGCGTGAATGATGCTGCGGATGCGTGCGAATGTCGTTCTAAGTGCGTGAATGGTGTTTGCGGATGCGTGCGAATGTCGTTTTAAGTGCGTGAAAGGCGTTGCCGATGCGTGCGAATGTCATTCTAAGTGCGTGAATGGTGTTGCGGATGCGTGCGAATATCGTTTTAAGTGCGTGAATGCGGATGCGTGCGAATGTCGTTTTAAGTGCGTGCACTTAAAACGACATTCGCACGCATCGCATCTGCAACGCCATTCACGCACTTAGAACGACATTCGCACGCATCCGCAGCCATTCAGGCACTTAGAACGACATTCGCACGCATCCGCGGCATCATTGACGCACTTAGAACGACATTCGCACGCATCCGCAACACCATTCACGCACTTAAAACGATATTCGCACGCATCCGCAACACCATTCACGCACTTAGAACGACATTTGCACGCATCCACAACGCCATTCACGCACTTAGAATGACATTCACACACACTCACAGCACCAATCACGCACATATAACGATATTCACACACACTCACAGCACCAATCATGCACATATAACGACATATTACAGCGTTATATTACATATATAATAATTAAAAATGTAATTAAATATTAAGTATTTTTACAAACAATTATTATTTTTTAACAATGTGTTATAATATACAAAAAAAATCCATTCATAAAGGTCGTTTGTATTACCGATCCCACCTCCCTCGTCTAACAGAGGCGTGCCTGTTTGTTAGGCCACGCCTCCGCATCCCGCCCCCTGTAGTGCCGAGCGGCCAATAGAAAATGCTTGTGATGTCACCAGCATCAGGAAATTGCATATAAAAAAATCAAAAACACATACTTTAAAATCGCCTTATATAGTCCATACTTGGGCCCGCCATCTTGGATTCCATCCCTTACTGTTTCTGCCAAAAACTACAATCCCAGCATGCATTTCCTGATGCTGGTGACATCACAAGCATTTTCTATTGGCCGTCTGGCACTACAGGGGCGGGATGCGGAGGGCGTGGCCTAACAAACAGGCACGCCTCTGTTAGACGAGGGAGGTGGGATCGGTATACAACGACCTTTATGAATGGATTTTTTTTGTATATATAACACATTGTTAAAAAATAAATAATTGTTTGTAAAATACTTAATATTTAATTACATTTTTAATTATTATATATGTAATATAACGCTGTAATATGTCGTTATATGTGCATGATTGGTGCTGTGAGTGTGTGGGATATCTTATATGTGCGTGATTGGTGCTGTGAGTGTGGTGTGAATGTCATTCTAAGTGCGTGAGTGGCGTTGTGGATGCGTGCAATTCGTTTTTAGTGCGTGAATGGTGTTGCGGATGCGTCGAATATCGTTTAAGTGCGTGAATGCGTTGCGAATGCGTGCGATGTCATTTTAAGTGCGTGAATGGCGTTGCGGATGCGTGTGAATGTCGTTCTAAGTGCGTGAATGGTGTTGCGGATGCGTGCGAATATCGTTTTAAGTGCGTGAATGGTGTTGCGGATGCGTGCGAATGTCGTTCTAAGTGCGTCAATGATGCCGCGGTGCGTGCGAATGTCGTTCTAAGTGCCTGAATGGCTGCGGATGCGTGCGAATTCGTTCTAAGCTAGGCGGTGAATGGCGTTGCAGATGCGATGCGTGCGAATGTCGTTTTAAGTGCACCGCACTTAAACGACATTCGCACCATCCGCATTCACGCACTTAAACGATATTCGCACGCATCCGCAACACCATTCACGCACTTAGAATGACATTCGCACGCATCGGCAACGCCTTTCACGCACTTAAAACGACATTCGCACGCATCCGCAACACCATTCACGCACTTAGAACACCATTCGCACGCATCCGCAACGCCATTCACGCACTTAAAACGATATTCGCACGCATCCACAACACCAATCACGCACTTAAAACGACATTCGCACGCATCCGCAACGCCAATCACGCACTTAGAACTACATTTGCACGCATCCGCAACGCTATTCACGCACTTAAAACGACATTCGCACGCGTCCGCAACGCCATTCACGCACTTAAAACGACCATCGCACGCATCCGCAACGCCATTCACGCACTTAGAACACCATTGGCAACGCATCCGCAACGCCATTCACGCACTTAAAACGATATTCGCACGCATCCGCAACACCATCACGCACTTAAAACCCCATTCACACGCATCCGCAACGCCATTCACGCACTTAAAACGACATTCGCAAGCATCCGCAACGCCCATCACGACTACTAATGACATTCGCACGCTCCGCAACGCCATTCACGCCTTAAAAACGATATTCGCACGCATCCGCAACACCATTCAGCACTTAGATGACATTCGCACGCTCCGCAACGCCATTCACGCACTTAAAACGACATTCGCACGCATCCGCACAACCATTCACGCACTTAGTAGAACACCATTCGCATGCATCCGCAACGCCATTCACCGCACTTAAAAACGATATTCGCACATCCTCCGCAACACATTCACGCCTTAAACGACATTCACACGCATCCGCAACGCCAATCACGCACTTAGAACGACATTCGCACGTATCCGCAACGCAATTCACGCACTTAAAACGACATTCGCACGTATCCGCAACGACATTCACGCACTTAAAACGACATTCGCATGCATCCCAACGCATTCACGCCCTTAGAATGACATTCGCACGCATCCGCAACGCCATTTCCACTAGACTTAGAACGATTCACACCATCCGCAACACCATTCACGCACTTAAGCGCGCATTCGCACACATCTGCAACGCCATTCACGCACTTAAACGACATTCGCACGCATCCGCAACGCCATTCACGCACTTAAAACGACATTCGCACGCATCGCAACACATTCACGCCACTTAAAACGACATTCCACGCATCCGCACGCCAATCACGCACTTAGAACGACATTCGCACGCATCCGCAACGCCATTCACGCACTTAAAAAACACATTCGCAACGTTATCCTCAACGACATTCCAGTCACTTAAAACGACATTCGCACGCATCCGCAACGCCATTCACGCCCTTAAATGACATTCCCGCATCCCGCAACGCCATTCACGCCTTAGACGTATATTCACACTCATCCCAACACCATTCACGCCACTTAAAGCGTACATTCGCACCATCTGCAAACGCCATTCCGCACTTCAAACGACATTCGCGACGCATCCGCAACGCCATTCACGAACTTAAAACGACATTAGCGCACGCATCCGCAACACCATTCACGCACTTAAAGAACACCATTCGTCACCATCCGCCACGCACGCATCTCACGCACTTACAAATTATATTCGCACGCATCCGCACACATTCCCGCACTTAAAACGACATTCTGCACACATCGCAACGCCAATCACAGCACTTAGAACGACATTTCGCACGCATCCGCACACCCATTCACGCACTTAAAACGACATTCGCACGCATCGCAACGCCATTCCCACCTTAGAACACCATTCGAAACGGCATCCTAACGCCATTCACGCACTTAAAACGATATTCGCACAACGCAACGCCATTCAAACCCTTAGAATGACATTCGCACGCATCTGCAACGCCATTCACGCACTTAGAGAACGATATTTCACACGCATCCGCAACACCATTCACGCACTTAAAGCGACATTCGGCACACCTGCAACGCCATCCACGCACTTAAAACGACATTCGCACAGCAGCCGCAACGCCATTCACAGCACTTAAACGACATTCGCACGCATCCGCAACACCATTCCACGCACTTAGAACACCATTCGCACGCATCCGCCACAGCCATTTCACGCCTTTAAAATGATATTCGCACCGCATCCGCAACCATCCATTCACTGCACTTAAAACGACAGTTCTCCACACTATCCGCTACGCCAATCTCACCACTTATAATCGACATTCGCACGCACCCGCACACGACAACATTCCGCGACACTTAAAACGACATTCGCAATGCTTCCGCAACTCCATTTCGCACGCACTTAGAAGCACATCATTCGAACGCATCCGCATCGCCGATTCACGCGCACTGTTAAAACATATTCATTCGCTACGCTCCGCAACACCATTAATTTTTCAACGCCCTTAACATGAAGAAAAACTACATTATTGCACGCAAAATCCGCAAACGTCCAACGCTTTTTCACGCACTTACAAACTATCATTATTTGCACGCACTCGTCAAATTTAAAGCTTCAGAAAGCTTTGCAGGGGGTTAAGGAACAATTAGACATGTTTGTGCAACTTACAAAAACGGGTTAACAGTTCTTTAATAAACAAGCTTAAAATGGATATAACTTCCATTATATATATATATATATGAGGACCGATCAGGTTTTATGCCACAGAAATCCACATCCATCTCTGAAAAGCACTAATCAACTCCCAAGTTAACCATGACAACTCGAGTACTAGACTAATTCTTTAATTGGATGCCAATAAGGCATTTTATTATGTCGAATGGCCCTTTCTATTTGCATGTTTGGAGTGCTTCGGCTTTGGTCTTACCTTTTTAAATGGATCAAATTACTATATAGCCAACCCACCACATCCATATGAATAAACGGCTGCACCACTAAGCCCTTTAGATTGGTCAGGGGGACAAGAAAAAGGGTGCCCCCTCTCCATTCCTGTTCACACTTAAAATAGAAACATTAGCCATACAAGTTAGACATAATGCCTATATACAAGGACTAACTATAAGTTGCTGTAGCCGTTTACTAAGCTTATATGCAGACAATCTCATACTATATTGATACATTATACATACAGCCTTGTTAGAATTGGTCAAACACAAAGGGGCATATTTATAAATGGCCGTTAACTTTCCGCCTCTGGGTTTCCCACCGTTTCTGTAATTGCAGATTTTATAAAATGGCGAAACACGGTGGTAGAAATGTAATATCGGCGCAATAAGATTTCCGCCAAATGGTAGACATCACATCAGTTACTGCTCACTTCTATTTATAAAGCGGTGGTAACTGTATTTTTGCGTTAACTTAGGCAGTTTCAATTTGACAACTTAGAGTTGTGGGGGGGGGGGCATGCGGCGCCCCCCTCACGCTGGCGGCAGTTGTCACCTTTCCCAGCTCCTCTCAGCCCCTTCCTGTATGCTCGCGGGAGGGGGAAGGGAGGGGCCCGCTGGGGGGGGGGCCGCCAGAGGGGGCACTGACAAACTGCTGTTATGTATGTTACAACAACTTTTTATTTAATTTATATTAACCAATTATAAAATTACCACATCTTGTATAAACATAGGATTTTAATTTTCTTGGCATTTTATTGCATGTTTTTGTTTAGGCAACAGCCAATTAACAGAACATCTAAGAGGGGCAGCAGTTAGTACATTGCAGACAGACACAGAAGTGACTCAAAACACTTCACAGGAAAACACGTTGGATCTCAGTTTAAACAGGTATGGTAAACAAAGTTCACTTTGGAGATTTTAACCTTTTTTTCTTTTTAATCTTATCCTTCGTTTAATGTCTAGTAATACAGTTAATCCTTAGCTTTGTACACAATGTGCTATCATAGAGCCAACCAGCGACATACAAGGTGTACCAAATGGCTGTATTCACCCAACTATAATTAAATGTATGTCCCGAGGGCCTTTACAATAAAGTTTTGGCGTCCCAAAACGTTTTTTCGGAAACCATTGTGCGCCGTGTGCTGGGCCCCGCAACCTCATGTGTAGTGACTCTTATGTAATCTCCTTTGATTTTCAGTTGATCTGGCTAAAATATTTGTTAAAATACTTTTTAAACAAAAAACCTTGCGTATCTTGTTGAGGTGGTTGTGGCTTGTGGAAATGGGCATGAAGGGCTGGCTAACACTGGCTGGTGAACTGGAAAGCTGACTGTAAAACTGGCTAGTAAACTGGAGTGCACTGGCTGGTAAACTGAAGGGCAGACTTAACACTAGCTGGTGAACAGGAGGGATAACTTAACAGTGGCTTGTTAACTGGAGGGCTAACTTGAGGGTTCACTATACTCATTCAAAGTACTTTACATTATTTGAAACTACAATTTGAGTGAAGTAAAATTGGTGGTACTAACATATTTAAAAGTGCTTGCTTGGTAATTTAATTTTTAACGTTTACCGAGTGCTCCTTATTGTTCCCACCCTCCCTTAATGGGCAAGTCCACTCAAAAAAAACTTAAGCATTTTGTTTTTAATGTTAAGCATTAATGTTTCGCATTACTAACTTATGCCAAAGATGCTCCTGAACTTCTTTAGCTGACTTGGTACCTCGCCATCTAGGTGCCGCCCCCTGCTCTTGTTTTGAGCTTGCTTCTGCACTGACAGCTGCTCCACTTCCTGGTTGTGGCTGTCAGGCAATTGAGTGTGGCGTAATGTTGCACCTTTACTGTCAGCCACAACCAGAAAGTGGAGCGGCTGTCAGCATAGCGGTGAGGGTCCAGGTCAGGTAAGGAAGTTAAGGAGCATCTTTCGCACAAGTTATTAACCCAGGTTTGGGGGGTAATCTACATTATTAGCTAAAGTTTTTTGGGTTTTTTTGAGTTGACATGCCCTTTAATCACTGCCTTCTTGCAGTGTCTGCAACACTTATGTTCTACCCAGCCTTACCATATATACTTTTCTGCTTACATATCTCCCACTCCCCCTTCTTTTCTCTGATGATTCTTTTAATTGTTACAGAAAGTGTGCTGGCAGGCAGACAAAGATCCTAGTAAAAGGTCAAGGATAGCGCACATTTTAATTTCTGCTTCTGGAGCGACAGGTGCTGTGATTTAAATGCTGTGATTTCAAATGATGATTTCTCAGCATCTACGGCTTAGATTTAAAATCCAAAAAAAGTTTTTGGTAGTGAGATATTGCTGTATCTTAAAGGTACTATTTTTGAAAATTCAAGTATAGATATCCTTTAACAATGGATAGTAAACTGGAGGCCTGACAACACTGGCTGGGGAACTGGAGGGATGATGTAACACTGGTTGGTTAACTAGAGGGCTAACTTAACACTGGCTGCTGAATTGGAGAGCTGACTTAACACTGGCTGGTGAAATGGTAGGCTGACTTAAAGGGGAGCTGTGGTCTCCAGACAAGTTTAACATGCTGTACAGCCCAAGATATGAAGAAATCGTTGATCAGAAAGTTAAATGGTGGGAGGATGACAGATGACATTACAATGGTTGTACAATGTGTGAAGATACCTGAAGTCCATGGTCCCATCCCTGTGGCCCCTTCATACTTCACACCCATACCACCCCCTACAGAAAACTGTGTGAAAACAGCCTTTTTAGGCAGAGCAAAAATCAGACAGAAAGTTTGAAACTGCTTATTCACACAGTTTCCTGTTGGGGGGGTATGCGTCTGAGGTATAGGTGGGGGAGGGCCTACCCGCAAGTGTCCCTGGCTGATTTTCTACTATTGTCATGTTGAATATCCTTATATCTGAAACCCTTATTAAAGCAGTGTTTTAGACAAACATTTTAATTGCATATACTGTGTATTTTACATAAAATGCATGTAAATAATGTGATTTTCTGATCCCAGGTAACCAAATGTTATTTAATATCAGAATTGAATTCAAGATGCAATAAGTTTAGAAACATAATCAACATGTTTCAAATGGTTACTTTTTGTGACCTATTTTTATTATAGATTAGAAGTTAACCCAAATATTGTTATTCAGTTAATCCTATTATTATTTAAGTATGAGTATGCTTATTTTTGTTGCATTTCTTTTTAGTGAGCCCAATCCAAACACTCTCCTGGATAACTCACTTTACCCTCTTATAAATAAGGTAAGGTGTTATATATTATTTTATATGTGTAAAGTGCTACTCTGTTTTGTGGCCTTTTCTGAGAAATCCTTTAGAAAAAATTATAAACAGATCACACTATTATCAATGTATTAGCTGTGTTCCCCTGTCTCACTCCTCTTATGCCCGTATGCACCATAAGTAACCAGACATCAGCTTTAATTCACAGGCTTTACACTCAAACTAGTGTTTATTTGTTGCTCTTTGGTAAGTGTTGTGTTGCTTTGCTGGGGTTTTCCACTTAAAGGACAATGACACTGTAAAAATTATCTTTTTAAAAATTTAAAAGTACCTGGGGCAGGGAGGTAGGATTGATAAGTCTCAAAAGGTAATGTCTGTTGGTACAAAGAGTGTACCCCCTTACTGCGTGCATGCGCATGACGTCGATGCGCACACAGCAAGATGACATCACGTGCGCAGATGTCTATGCACGTACTGACGTCACGTGTAATGCGACATCATGTGTGTGCTTGGAACCAATGGACATTACCTTTTAAGACTAATGAAGCAGGAGGAACCAAGAAATCTCAGAGGGGCAGAGCTACACATGCAACTATACAGAATCAAGATATCGGCAACTTTGAAGCAGGAAAGGTAGGCTCTAGAGGGGCATAGAAAAAAATGGCAAAAGTTTTTTTAAAGCTGCAGCTTCCAACTAAACTTAACTTTTTTTACAGCATACTTATTTTTTAAAACTAGGCATTAAAGGGATAGGCAAGCTAGTGTATTATGGGAAAGACAATGGAATTAAGAGCCTGGGATTAGAATTGGTGCAAGGTTTTGCGAGGTGTTGTATAACTGTTAGGTAGGTCCCACTGTTAAAAACATGAAAAGATTATGTATGAAATAACTTGTGCTATTTTTTCACAATTCTTACACAAACAGGTAAAAGATGCACTATTAGATCTTGTAATCTCTTATAATTTAGAATTTATTGCTAATATTGGAGTGGGTGCACATTTTTATCATAACATGGTTATCTTTACGATAATGTTGCACTCCAACAGTATAATGGCGTGCATACTTTATAAATAGCATTTAAAATGACAGTATACCCCCACAACTTGTGTTTCCCTTTTTCCTTCTGCTTTTTGGACAGGGTGTCACTCCCATGAATATAATTTTTTTACTTACTTTTACTGTTTTTATGAATTCAATTGTTATATTGTTTTATTGTTAATCTTATTGCCATGCTTATTGTGACACAAATCAGGATTAATACTATTGTGGATTTATATAGGGCCAATAGCTTCCGTAGCATTTTACAATTACATGTAAACATTCAAATCAGGCCCTGCCCTGAAGATCTTACAATCTAGGCACATTTATTTCACACATGCAACCCATCAGTATGTCTTTAAGATTGTGGGGGAAAGTGGAGAAACCAACGCAAGCACGGAAGGGAACATAGCAACTCTTTGCTAGGGTGAATTCAAACTTAGGACTTTAGAGCTGCAAGGCATTAGTGCCCTGCTGCCTGAATGGGTGGGTAGAGGCAATGGCTGGGCTACATTTATTATCATTGTACAACGATATGATGGGTGATATTGAAAAGGATACTGCCCCGCCTTACCTTCATCTCACATAATGCAACAGGTTTTAATTCTTCAAATAAAAGAATTAGGGGGGATTACATGTGCATTAAAACAACAAGAGTCAAGATACAGATATGAAAAGTAAATGTTACATGATTGGGGACAGGTGTGAAACTGATCCTATGCTAGAGACCACACAGTTGCACAAATGGAAACTTATCAGCCTTATGATTATTGTCTTGGTACCAGTATTAACAGGATTGAATTGCTCCTGCGAGATTTGCAGGACGAGATTCTTGGTCAGGCATACATGCGTGCAGGTGACATCATATACAACTTGGCTTAATGTATTTTTAAAAGAAGAGTAACACTTTGACTTAAAGGGCATCTATACCGAAAAATAGGTTATTTTAAATTGACCATAACAGGAAACTATAATTCTTCACAACCACCAATGTATCATCTTTTTGTCTGATCTGCCCCCAATCCAATCTAAAACTTCTAATATTTCAGCTGTCAATCAAGTTCCTTGCTCTCAAAAACTATTCTTCTGTGAGTAGTTTTACTGTAGCTGGAATAGTGACAAAGATTTGACAGTTGGAATGCTGCATGCTGTGTGCAGGCTTGACAGTTGCTTTGTGGGGAAAAAGTCAGGTTGGATGGAAGTGGGAGTGGTTAAAAGAGGGAGGGGTATACTGCTCCTAAACAAAATATATGCTGGATTGGAAGAATGCAGCAACACACGCAAATCAGGGTAAGTGCTACTTACATGAATTCAATTATAGATTAAGATGAGGCAAAGTAATTTTTTCAGTATAGTGTCCCTTTAAAGGTCCAGCTTTGCTTTACACAGTACTTTGATTCACATTGTACAGTATATGCTTTTTAATATGCTTATATTTTAAAATAAAGAAGAGCATTATTCAAAAAGCAAAAATCTAGGGGCAAGGAAAATCTAAAGATGATATACTTAAAAACCAGAGCGGCCTTTAAAGAGGCAGGGGGGCTTAGACGATGGAGCAATGCTTTCACCAATGCCCATAATTACCCTTTCAGGAATCCCTCCCTTGAAAATCCTGTACTTGCCCCTGAAATGTGGTTATAAATAAAGACATACGTCCATCTAGTCCAGTGGTTCTTAAACTTTTTCAAACAGTGGCATTTTTTCCCTAAAAACTATCCAAAGAACCTGCCATCACCACGTCCAATGGAAGACAGTTCCATAATTTTACTGTTTTCACAGTGAAAAAAATATGTTTTCCAAAATTAAAGACTTAAATTCTTTTCTTTCAGTCTTAAGGGATGTCCGTGTGTCCTCTGACATGTTCTCTTGGTGAACACGAATGTATATATACACAGTAATCATATCCCCACACAAGCACTTTTTCTCTAGTGCACATAATTGTAACTTATTCAATCTGTTTTCAGATTCAAGTCAGTTTATTAATTTAGTTGCCCTTCTCTGAACCCTTTCAATTTCTCATGAACACTAGTCTTGATGATAAATGGTGTTTATTGACACATCTTACAACACCACATGTAACGTTTCTGTGCCAAGCACCTTCCTCAGACATATAGCAAAAAATAGTTTAAAAGACCCTTAAATAGACTAGAGATGGCAACCTAGTGCCGCCTAGTGGTAAATCACATACACCTGCAGCAAAACACACAAAAAACAAAAAATTGTACAAAGCGGATACCGGACACCTGGTGTTTAGCCCCACAGAAATGACTGGCAACTGGAGGATTATCACTTTTCTGTAGCCCAGAATCAGAGCCAACTTAATGTCACTCCTGTGTTGCTGAAAATGGCACTTAAAAGTGGCAATTGTTTTGCCCACATACACCAGGGAGCATGGGCACTTCAGCATATAGACACAGTACTCCGTATTACAATTATAATACACTTGCATTTTTAAAAAACTCCTCTCCAACAATCAGGGCATTGCAGACGTTACAGTTGCTGCATTTAAAGCAACCCTTCCAATAATTGTAATTATCAATATCTATGATCTGTCTCTACCCATCTATTTGTATCTATATATATTTATGATCGGTCTATCTATCCAGATAACTGCTCTGTTCAATAGCTTCCTATGCCACCAATGCCACTAGAAAATCTAGCTCATGTCACCTTACAGTACTAAGCAAACCTGGCAGATCCCCTCTAGATCCTAAAAACTACTGGTCAATTTCTTAAATTAATCAGGATATATATATCCTGCTATATTGTTTTTTATTTTTTTTAAAAGAGCACACTCATACTCCAGGATCATGCTTTTAACTGCAATCCATCTAAACTTACAGCATTTTAAAAATACCTCCCAACATTTAGAAAAGCAAAAGAGGGGCAGATGGGGAGGTATGACGGTGCGTGAGCGTCGAAAAGTTTTGTTAATGCCACACCCACTTTTGGGTTATGGTCAATTGCCATTTTAACGACCATTTCCCATTTTCCATTGTTGCCTGCAAAAATTTTAATTTTACAGTGTGATTAAGATAACAGTAACAGAATGATAAACTGGAGGGACGACTAACATTGGCTAGTGAACTGGAGGGCAGACAACAATGATTAATGAGCTGGAGGGCTGGCAGTACTGGCTAATAAACAAAACATGAGGGCTGAGAACACTGGCTAATGAACTGAAGAGCTAACACTGTTAATGAACTGGAGGGCTGCAAACACTGGCTAATGAACTAGAGGGCTGACTAACACTGTATAATAAACTGGAGAGCTAAATAACACTGTCTGGTGAACTGGAGAACAGACTAACTCTGATAATGAACTGGAGGGCTGACTAAATGATAATGAACTGAAGGGCTGATTAACTCTGCTAATAAAATGGAGGGCTGTAAACACCGGGTAATTAATTGGAGGGCTGATTAAAACTGGCAAATTAATTAGAAGGCTGAAAACATGGGTGAATGAACTGGAGGGCTGAAAACATGGGTGAATGAACTGGAGGGCTGAAAACACTGGCAAATAAACTGAAGGGCAGACAGGCACATAGACACAGGCATTCACACTGTGTACCAGGGGTCTGTTATATCATTAAATAATGAATGCTATGTAAGGAAAAGAGTAGATGTCTAGTCTTTAATTAAAGGGCATCTATAGTAAAAAAAAAAACAAAAAAACACATTGCCCCTTTGCAAAGTTAAATTCATATACTCTGTGCTGCATTAATCCTATCTCTGTCAGTGACTCTGTTTAACCATGGTGTCAGATCTCTGTGCAGCACTCTCCCCTTTCCCCTCCCGTCTGTTACCTCCTTCATGTCTCAACTCCGGCTAACCGACAAGCTTCATGTGCAGTAGGAGTTAAAAGTTCAACATCCTGAAAAACAAACCCATGCACAGTGGCCAATAGAAAGCAAGCTGTCCTGGAGACACGGAAGAAGAAGGAGAACAGTACAGTTTACGATCTCTCACTTTGTGACCCATCATCAATCAGTGAAAGCTATTAAGAAGGGGGGTCAAGTGCAGCCTTATATCTGCCATCAAAGCTACCTCTCTCCCTGCTCTGTAATAAACATAGAGATAAGAGCATTAGCAGGGGGGTCAAGTGCAGCCTTATATCTGCCATCAAAGCTACCTCTCTCCCCCTGCTAATGCTCTTATTTCTATGTTTATTACAGAGCAGGGAGGGGGGATCAGTCACAGGGATTTGATTGGCAGCCCAAGTAGGAGTATAGGAATGCAATCACGTATTCTTCTAACTGGTGTATCTCAGGACAGAGAGGGAATCTGAAAAAAGTGAAGACACTCTGGGGGTTGTGGGGAATTATAGAACCACTATAGAGGCCTTTTAAGAATACAACATTGTTCCATCCAAGCACCACCTCTCCCTGTGATATATCCTATGTAAGTAATGTTTATATAAAATGTACCAAGCACACTGTTGGAAATATGCAGTTAGTCCTTTGTACACAAGATGGCTCAATGGGTAAGTCATTAGTCCAGCTCAATGCTGCTAGCTTCAGTAAAGTTAGTTGCTGATTGGTCTGCTGTGCAACAAGCCTGATGGTTGGCTGTTGGTTGAAGGTTGCACTTTAAAGAAAATGTGGGAATAAATAGAGCAGGTTTAGCCCACATGGGGGAAAGCATACACACATGGTAGGATACATGCTGAGGCAGTATCCTGTAGCTAAAAGCTTATTTACACTATCCTGTCCCTTAGCTTGAGAGCAATGGATTCAGGAGGCTAGTCTGCAGGAGGAAGCAGACTGGGTCATGCCGGAATGGAAAGCTGAGCAAGGCAGAACAGAGCTAGGACAAATGTTAAGGCAGTGTCCCGCAGCTCAGAGCTGTAACACACTACCCTATCCCTCAGCTTAAGAGCAAGGGAGCCAGGAAGGAGGAAGCAGATAAGGAGACGCCAGCAGCAGCCCAGCAGTTTGGAGCAAAGGCAGTGGAGCCCAGAAAGTGGATCCCAGGAATTGCATCCCAAGGACAGTGCTTGCTTGGTAGGATAAGGTTGTTCTTGATACTGGGTAGTTATAATAAAGCCCCTCTTACAAAAGAGCTTTTAGCGCCCAGTTTGCCTTTTTCCCCACAACCTTACACAGGGCGTCCTGTGACACACACACACACACACACACCTGTACCTACAGCACAATGTTTAAAACGGATTCTTCTCTTGTATCTGTCACAGACACCCAGCCAGCCAGTGTGTATGCAGATTATGGTGGATAAGACAGACAGTACCTGTCCTGCAGCAGTGAACTGAGACAGACACAGGGTATAAACGGACCCTCCCCTGACTCTTTACAGCAAGAACACAGCAAACGATATTTTTTTTACTTACTTTCCCTACTGTGCTTTGCTTCAGATGGTTCCACGTGTTCCCAGGGCTGTCTCCCTAATGAGGCAGGGTGAAGCACATAACAGATAAATCACACTAGTTGTAGAGGCCTAGGCACACCAAGTTTTGCAGAGAGAGATTCACACTACTTATACTTGCTGAATATTTTTTTCCTGAATCACACACAACATTTCGGGGAACACCATGTCCCCTTCAACAGGTGTGGGGGCACATTACAGAGCGGCACCCTGAAGGGAGGCGACCATTTGATGTAAGAAAAAAAATTGCATTGCACTTCAACTTGCGGCATATGCCTTGGGCCATTGCTGAATTTCCAACTAGGCACGTGAGGGCCGTGCCTATAGGAGGGGGACGGAGAAACGTCGTCCTTTTTATCCAGGCCCCTTCTCTTTCAGTATTCAAACAAATGGCAGCTCTAAACCTACCCCTCTCCCACTCTAGAAACGGAGTTTTTAGATCAGACCCGGTATGCAATGCCTTACCGGTCCTTGTCCTCCCTCCGTTATCGGCGGCTTCCGATTCCGTACTTTCAAGCAGGAGCGTGCTGGCAACC